>WAAF01018538.1:917546-997239 GCA_013400475.1 Tricholaema leucomelas | reverse complement strand
TTTTTTTGGGGGGGGGGTGGTTTTGGATTCTTTTGGTGTTTTGTTTCTTGGTTGGTGTTTTGTTGTTTGTTTTTTTTTTTTTTTCTTTTAATTTAAATTTGTAGGCCAGAACAGAGCTGAGGTATGTGGGAACATGTGAGAATGACAGACCTTCAGAGCAAGGAGCAATTTTGTCAAGTTCAGTTGCTAACTAGAGACAATCATAACCAGTACCTACATCCTTTCTACTACAGTTTATTCTGGGCTGTTACAACCTAGTATCCCTTATCTGGCTGTTTGTGCTGACCTCATCAGCCTTAGTCTATAGAGTCTTTGCTGAGGAGAAGGTGCCTGCTTCTGGCTCTATTCTTGTTGACTCTAACTTGTGCTTCCAAAATCAGCATGGCAGTTTAAGACTCAGGGAGGAACCCAGCTTTTATGTTTAAATGTTTTTTTCAAGAGTTAGGAGAGAGAGTTTGCACCATCTCAAGATTTCAGGTATGGCTTTTTCAGAGATGAGGTTCCCGTGGTAGCCGTGCAGCCAGTGAAATAAAACATTTGTTGGGAAATAAATTACTAAGGATTTGTGGTTTTGATCCGTCAGTAGAGTATTCACTGTATTTGTTGTTGAGAAAAACACTGAGCCGTTTCCATTTGAGATCAGCCACAGGCTTTCAGCTAAGCCTATGCTTTAACTACATTGTTTGTGAGATTATTCTCATGAATCGTGGCCCAAAAAACCCCATTTGCAGAGTGTGTCCCTGTGTGATTGCAGGCAGTTAAGCATGACAGTGCTTAAGATGTGCTAAAGCTCAAGATGCCTACAGGAACCGGTAGCTGACCATTCCAGTTAGACCTCTAGAGCTAGCATTCCTCACAACTTTGCACAGTTTGAGATCCAGACTGCCTTTGAGTGAGCTGGAGAGGAGACTGCCACAGGCTAACTGCAAGAAGATCAGTAATCAGATAGCTAAAACTTTGAAGAACATGTCCCTAAAGGTGTTGCTAAGTAGTTGCAGGCAGTTAAGCACGACAACGTTTAAGATGTGCTAAAGTTCAAGATGCCTATAGGAACTGGTAGATACCATTCCAGTTAGACCTCTAGAGCTGGCATTCCTCACAACTTTGCACAGTCTGGGGTCCAGACCGCCTTTGAGTGAGCTGGAGAGGAGACTGCCACAGGGTAACTGCATGAAGATCAGTAAACAGATACCTAATAACTTGACTGGCTGCTGTGGGCACATTTTTGAGCAAACAGATTGCACTCCAGTAACTCTATACAGAGTCATATTGTAGGCTAGGCAGACAGAAACAAATGGATAGAGTTGAATGAATTTAATTAATTGGTCTTATTGTTTTAGCTGGTCACTCATCCGAACTTACTTTCTTTATCAATAAAAGATGTGATGGATTAAAAATGAACAAGATCATAAAAGAGCTCTGATGGGTAGTAAAGAATATTTCCTCTTAATTTTCCTTTTGTTTTCCTGTTTTCTTTTTCCTTATATTCACCTTTACTATTCTAACAGTTATCTTATTAAATGCAACTTGTTCTTTTTAAAGCAAGAAAACACATCAAAAACATGGGTGAACAATATGGTGATACCATGCTCAGTGGTTTATGTATCACAGAAACAACATTGCTAGTTCAGATCTGGTGAGAGGCAGAGATAGGAATACATTGATGGAAAAAGACATACATGAGAATTTGTCATTAAAAGGAAAACACATAGGACTGTCATTTAAGTTAAATGCTGATGGATCATGGATTAGATTCTATCTGAGGGCTCATTTAGCCTTAAGGTATAGAGTGCCTCTGTGAGTACAGGCCTAATGGTGACTATTTCTCTAATGGATCATCTGTCCAAAAATAATAATTGAAAGGATCTTTCTGAATTTGTAACATTATTTTATCCCATGGGAAAAATGTGTAGCTGGAAGAGCTCTGTGATGAGAGGGAGATGCCTTTTGTTGATGTCCTGTACTTAATTTGTATGTTGCTATGAAGTTATGAAGGCTTAACTCTAAAAATTGAAATGTCATGTCAGACTGTTGAGTGGGAAAATGTAATTACTAGTGAAAGATGCTTGTTGCATTTTGGTTTATAATAAAAAAAGTGTTTGTGCTGAAAGTACTTCACTGATAGGTTCAGAAAAGTCATCTTGTGGAAGTCATCTCTGAATAGGACAGAAGAAACAAAAGTATTTATCACTGCATTGGAGTCGAAGTAGTATCTATCTTTCAATTTTTTTACTGTGTCAACTTAGTGGCTTGAAACTCAGACTGATTGAAACAAACAGCAGTGTTCTTATGAGGGGGTTCAGTGGGAGAATTTGGCTTTCAAGAAACAGACACAACATTTCTGACTTGTCAGAAATGCTGGGTTTGAGCTCTGAAAATTGTAGGTGAAATTCAGGTGTTTCTGATTATATCAGGATATGAGACATGTAGCTACTGAAGTCTGAGGAAGTCACCCTTTCACTTTACAGTCAATCAAATTTGAATGGGCACCTTCAGAGAGTGATTAATTTCAGCCTAAAATTGGGAGGTTAGACAACTTGCCCACTGGAGATGCCTGTTTTTCTTGAGTGGCTGTAGAAAAGCCTACAGTGACAAACCTAGAATGAAATGTCTAACCTTTTGATGTCTAAAGCTAGGTTAGATGAACCTCACCATATTTTCACAAGGACAGGCTCTGCCAGCTGTACTAGTGTTGAATAGCAGCAGTGTTGAATAGTATTCTGGTGGGATTGTTTCAAGGGAAGTGAGAAGGTGTGAGAAATTCTGGGCCCCCCCAGCCAGAATGATGCCTGTTTTAGGATTTTGTTTCCTTTTTAGATTAATCTGTGGTAGGAGGCTTGTTTTTTTTCTTGAACTGGAAAACAAAAAAGTGCTGGGGGTGGGGGGGATTGTGGTTTTTTTTTCCATGGAATCTTTCAAATGAAAGTTTATTCTGTTGAGTGTAACACTTGTTCAAAAAGTTGACTGTGTTTTCTTTCCCTGTCTATTGTGCTGCAGAGTGTAGCTAGATAGTGGCTACCCTGCTAGTCTGGAAAGCAAAGTGAATCTGAGTGTGAGAAGAGAGTTAAAGGATGGAAAAGTGCGCTTGTCTTGGAGAATGTCTGTGAAATTGAACACCTAGCTAGAGCTGAAATCAAACTCTTTGCTGTATTTCAGAGAGCACATCTCTTTAGGAGGAAAGAATTGAGACGGCTTTAAGAATGGTGGTGCTGTTTCAGCTAACACTATTAACAAAGTTAATCCAAGAAGGATATTGTGTTACAAAAATATTTAGAGAAAAGTTATGCTTGTGCATAGTTTATAAATGAGAATATAGGAATGATTGGAAGATCTTTGCTTAAAAAGGAAATAGCCTAAACATTCAGCTATACTGTGATAGACTATTTTCAAGCTTTTAGGTCACAGGACACTTTTCATGCTGAACTATTGTAAATACAAACCAATTGGAACATAAGAGCAGCAAGAGAGGTTTTTGTTTCTACCAGCAATCCTCAGATGTGGGAGGATGAAAAAAGTCCCAGTAGTATCTACAATGACTTTTGTACTTTTTGTGGTTTAGAGAACCCTGCCAACCATATAATAATTAAAAGTTTGTGCTTGAGATCATAATGGTTCAGTGAATTTATATCTGAGCTGATGTTTTAAATTACAGACTGTTCTGAGTTTTCTGACAGCCATAGATGGGGCAAAGTGGCTCAACATACTTGTAACCTTCATTCCTCTGTTTGGTTGTTTTTGGTTTTTTTTTTTTTTTAACTGTTGTGACAAATTCTGAAAGTAGAACACAGATTGTCCCAGCATTTGGTATGTACCAGAGGATTTTTGTCTTAAAAAAATCAGAGGTCCTAGCAGACATATAGGAAGAAAGCTTAAACTTGTGTAATAAACATGCACCTTCTTGTTTGTATTGTTTGCATGCCCCTTGTTACGTAGACATGGTTCAGTGTTATGTGCCATATGAGAGACTCCTTTATGGAGAAATATGTGTATGAATTTAGCTGCTTGTAACTCACCAAGAAAACAAGAAGGAAGTGTAGAGAAGATAGGGCTTCATGATTTTGAACTGGTTTTGTGTGCTGATTCATAATGTTGATAAGGTTTCCAAACAGACAACACTAATAATCTTTGTATAACTTAAACATGTTGTGTAATACTCTGTTTCCCTCTTAGAGTGATTCACAAATGAGGTAGCTTCAAGCACATAGCAGAAATTGCATGCAGGTTGCTAATTGATCTTGTGTGTGCAACCATGTTGACAAAAGAGACCCCAGATCTAGTGAGGAAGTCTTGCACTGGAAAAAATGCTCAACGAAATGATCTTCATGCAGCCGGATGCTTCACCTCCATTTAGTTTTCAATTAGCCCTATGTTAAATGCTCAGAAATAATCTCTGAAGGCTGTTCCTCACTCATATCATCTCTGTTCATTTAAAATGAGTGGCCACAAAGAGAACCAGAATAGAATTCAGTTCCTTCTGTGTAAGAGCTTTAAGAACTGATAAAAGCTTGACATTAACGCAGGTATGTGATAATATTACTGTTATAAAGCACCTTTTGATCCCACAGAAAACCAGTTAAAATATAGTCTGGCTCTCTGATTTCTGTTACTGAGTCTATTTCTTATCAGTCAAAGACTTCTTAATTACTGAGAAAGTCCTTAATCAGAAATATGAACAAAATGGAATTACACTGAGTATATTAATCTTGTGAAAGGGCAAACTTGCCTGTACTTCTGTGGTCATTAGCATTTGCAGTCTGGAGGCAGGTAAGGCTGCTGAAAGAGGAGTAGAACAGGATAATTCTTTCAACACAAGAGAAAAGCATTTTACCTCAACTGAAAATCACGGATTGTCTTCCCTAGATTGAATGATTTACAGGCCTGGATTTGACTCTGTTCACTTGGAGTGTAAATAATTTCCTTGGAAAATGTTTATATGGAAACATAGTGGAGCCTTTCTAGCTATTTCAAATTTCAACATGATGGCAGCCTGGATGGCCTTCTTCCAGGAGTGCCAAGCTCAGAAAAGGGCTTTCATTAATGTGTGCCTACCATGTATTTCCAGTCAAGCTTTGGAAAAAACCTACAGCATCTTGATTTACTGCAATATTTTTCTTGAACATCATTGCCCAATTTTTATATAAGGTTTCCGCTGCAGGTACTGCACAATTTGCTGTGCATTGTCATGTTGTTAAATGAAGAACTCAACATCTGAAATGTAATACAGATGCCTATAATGAGAGAAATGGGAATGGGCAGACACTGGCGATACAGAAGAGAAAGAAGTTTTTGGCTAGAAAGAGCAGTAAATCCTTCAAACCCACAAGTTTTAGGCATTTAATGACCTCTAAGTGCTGTCTACCTGACAAATACAATCTAATGCTGGCTAGAGCTCTTGACCACCTTGACTGTTGGTAATAAGGGAGGATCAATTTCCTCATCCATAGGCACAGTGGGAGTTGTGAAACATGTCAGTGTCACTCTGGAAGCCCTAGTGATAAACGCTTTGACTGGTAACTGGGGTGGTGGAGCATAGAGACTCTTAGCACTGCAGTGTGTCTGTGGCTTGGCTTAGATGACAGTTTGTTGGGCTGTTCTGAGAACAATGGTCAGCAGAGTAGCTGTGTTCTCTGGGAAACTGTCAGTCTCTTTCTTGCCCAGCAAAGCCAAAGGATGAGAAGTTGGGTGTTTCTGACCAGAATGACCTTCACCAGATGCGAGTCAGCATAAGCCCAAGCTATCTGGTCTTTTAGCGCAGAAACTTTGGTAGGACCTTGCTGCATATTTCAAGACACTGAAGTATGTATTCAGATAGTCATGTATGCTATTCTGTGTATACAACTTCTTCACTTTGGACTGGAAAAAACTGAGCTTGTGGCCACATATAGTACAAACAGGACAGGCGTAGGCGTAAAACTTCACAAAACTGCAGTATCCTTTTCAAGTCAAAATCACCACAGGCAGAAACTTCTCCCTTTTTTTTGAGACAACAGACCACAAAGGTCTCAGCTAAAAAAAAACATTGCTAGGCCCTGTATCAGTTATTTCTCCACTAACATGTAAAGCTGGGTGAAAAATAAAGTTGGTGGTATATTTTTAGGTAGTGATGCTTTGTGATAGGAAATGAGATGCCAGTCAAACGATGTCATTCGAGTCTTCGTAATGCTTCTTTCTTGCCCGCATTGATCAGCAGAGAACTGACTGCACTGGCATTTAAGATACCAGTATTAGAATTCACAGCTAAATCTGCTGAGATTAAGGAGTCATGCCAGCCATTCCTCTATTTTGCATGTGTGCAGACTTAGGTTTATTTTGGGGAGATTGTATTCTGAATTGGAAGCTCTTTGGAAAAGAGAAATAAAATACTACTGAAAAATGATCCTAAGGGTTGAAAGCATACAGACCAGACTCTCACAAAGCCACCACATCTGAAGGCTTGAGGAATGATATCATTTTATATTTTCTGAATTGACAAACTAGTACTTAATTCAGATTTTGCTTTGAAAGCTCAGTGTGGACCTAATATTGATTATTTTCTTTTTTTGAATGTTACCTTATTTAGCTGTAGTTCTAAATAACCTGCTCTAGGTTTGTCAGTGAAGTATGAGAGTCACATTTTGTTCCTAGTGAAGCTTCTCTCTGTGTTTGCATGTAGCCTGCAGCTGAACATGCTGTCCAGAGATGGAAGCTGCTTGCTTTGACAAGGTCAGGTTGGAAAGGTGGCTACATTCCCTAAATAAGAAAGCCAGAAGGCCAGAGCATGCAGTTTCATTAGACAGTCCAGGACTCCCTTCTCCCAGAAAAGGAGGGAGAATGAATGCTATGGAATTTGAAACAACAATTTCAGCTCTTCTGTGGCCTGGAAAACGTTACTCTTGGGCAATATTCTGTTAATGACTGCTATTGGGCCAGATGTTCAGCACATGTAAATGAGTGTATTTCCATTGACTTCAGTGGAACTGGGCCAGCTTACGCCGTCAGAGTATCTGTCCCCTCAGCCTTTTTTTTTCTTCTCTTTTTTTTTTCTCCAGACCAATAGTGATTTTAAATAAGGAGACATGTTATTATCTGTCACAATTCCAATTTCCAGCAGAAGGGAAAAAGAAACTTAATGCTTGTATTTACCTCATCAACAACACAAGAACAGATTAAACTGTTAGGAAGAATCAAAGCAATTCAAACAATCAAACTTAGGAACACTAAACGTGATGGATTTGCATTGTTCTGCAGTGGGTGTTCTCTCTGTTAAAATAAACCATCACAATTTCTGGATAGCTGGCTAGTTCTCAAAGCTTCTGATATCACTTAGGCCAGTGGAGTGGAATAAATGTAACGTATTAACCTGTAAAAGATGCCAAAATTTTGCTGTCGATGGTTTGAGTTTTTCGTTTGCCTGTTGGGTCTTGTCTTTTTTTTTTTTGCTGTTTGTTTGTTCTGGAGTCTGTGTTGTTTGGGCTTTTTTTTTTTTTTGTTCTTTTATTTTAAATTAAGACAGACTCATGCAAGGGCTTGAAGAAGCTGGATGAGCTCTGTGAACTAGGGGCATTTCTTCTGCCTTTCTATTCTGCTCCCATTCAGCACTTGTAATGGTAATGAAGTCTAATTACAAATGCATGCGACTGCCTGTTGTAATCTGTCAGTGTGTTTCTGAAAAACCTTGTGCCAGTTCAGTATTGGTCATTAGATAATAAGGATTGATAAAACGTAAGGGGCAAAATGTTAAAAATGCTACTATCGATTAGAACGCACCTTAATAATGAAACCATGGGCCTGGGGACGAAAGCCATGGATCATTTTGACAATTCGGCCTTAGATTGTGGATGAGACAGAGTGGGGACAATTAATCCCTCAGAGCCACAAATCACAAATAAAGTAGTTGCAGCTCATTACAACCTGACCTTGCTAAACGGCCTTGAAAACATGAGTGACCTTCTAGTATTTGAGATTACAAAACTCTATTGAGAAATATGGTTTTTTTTCTGTTTCAATGTTTGGGAAACACTTAATTTTAACAGAACTATCTTAGTGAAAGAAGCTTTTAACTTTGCCACCTTTCATCCACCTAATAGCTATCATCTTGTGGAACTGATGGCAATACTGCAGGAAAACGTTTGGAAAAGATCTTAGAAGTCAGAAGTCTTGCTCTGTGCAATTAATCAGTGGAAGATTGCGCTACAATAGCTGTGAAGAGACAATGGTTTGAATGAGCTATCTAGTAATTCCAGTTAGGGCTTTTATAAATGATCTGGCATATTGGTGCATTGCCTAATTACAGGGAAACGCACTCCTTTGTACACTGCAGCCAAGTCCAATCCCAGAACTTTGGAATAAGTTCAGGAAAGCATTTCATGACCTCTCCTCATGTTCCACCTGGAATAGGAATAAGGAGAGGGTGTGTATTTTGCATTTCTGTCTGTATGCACTGCAGATGCTCTTTGGTGAAATGAACTTGCAACTTGAATGCCTTGTGATAGGCTAGTGGGTATGGAATCACAAAGTATTAAACCAGCTTATTGCACAACTCATCAAAGATCCATGAGAGGTAGCTAGATACACAGCCCTACATTTTCTGTTTAGAACTGTACACAAAGAACCGAGTTTCTAATGAAACAGGCCATCTTAATTTGGTCCTTAACACTGAATCAAGCTCAGCCCTGGCATCTTCTTTTTACTGACTGTGGTAAAAGGAGATATTCCTTTAGCCTGTTACTGAGAGGAGGTAATGACCACAATCCATGATGCTGTGTGAGCTGTGCAATGAGATTGCAGGGCTAGCTGATTTCATTGTGCTTTGAACTAGGTGCATGTAACTTTGCTTATTACTCCTTTCCTCCAAGGTGTCTGATTGAGGTGCTTCTAAGTGTCTTTATTATAAACAAAATTGAGTCTCTCCCTGAGTATTTTATTCCCTCCACTTTAGACATCATTCATGTCTCTGTAAATACTGTTAGCTTTCCATGAGACTCAATGGTCTTTGCCTATTCTGGATGAGACAAAGTCTGCTGTTGAGCTGAGGGGTATTAATTCAGAATGTTCTACTCCATGTCTGTAGCAAGAGAGATGCAATCAGTGTGACTTCAGTTATGGCTTTGCAGCTGCAAAAAGAGGGAACAGCTCCAGGTTCCACAGTTCTTCAGTGTTTAGACAAAAATATCAAGTATCTTATGGTAAAGTGGGGCCACTAGAGTAGATCATAGATCTACGGAAACATCCTGAGCCTGAGATATGACACTTGATAGATCCCCCTTCCCCCCCCAACTGGAATTTTGAAGCTAGTCCCAAAATGAAGCACTGTTAGAGGATGTTGCAAAAAGCCTTTGATGAATGTTCTACAGGCACCATGGTAAGAAAGTTATTTCAGTCCATTGGCTGTGTAGGGAACAAGGTGAAGAAATCTCCATGCTGCTACTGAAGGAACTGAGAGCCCACTCTCTCAGCAGGAGGATTTGGGTACAGCTTCCTGATTGTTTCACCCTAGCATTATCCAGACTCAGTGTCAGGTACAGTAGAGTTCTTTCCTTGACAGTAGGCTTGGCTGACAGTGCTTCCTGCATTGGGAGTGACAGAGAAGGCTGTGTGGTATCACTGTATGTAATACATTGATATCAGCTCTCTGCCTTGCTTATCAGGCTGGAAGACAGATGAACAAAATGGATTCCTCTGAAGCTCCATTTAATTATTTCTCAGTGACAGCCAGGGAAAAACTCAGCCTGTCCTCTAGAAGTAGCAGAGTTACTAGTGCAGGTTGGAAAGCATTGTGGCACTTTGAACATCTCAGTGGTTGAGCAGTCTCACTTTTCAAGCCAGCATTTCATGTCCTGACCTTCCACAAAGCAACCTTAACTGCTTTTCAGAGGCTTCTCCTAAAGAGCTTCAGCTGTAGTAAAGTTCTCACAATAGCCAATAGTGGTGGTCATGCAGTTGTAGGTACATGCAGCACTACATAACTCAATTACTTGAAAGCAGGCTTGGGAATCAACTGGAATAAAATGATTCTTTGGAAGGTAAAAATCATTCAACCACTTAAGTACAGCAAGATGCTGCAGGTATCCAGTATATCCAGTATAGAAGTGTGTGACCAGGACAACTGGAGCTATTACTTGGACATGCCAGAATTTTTCTCATTGAGTGGGAATTTAAAACCATTTCCAACAGCATCAAAGGTGATTTAAGAATCAAAACAAAAGTTTCCTTTACCTTTCTTACTTAGCAGCTCTACTTAGTGGCTAACCAGATAAAACATCGTTTCTCCTGGCATCTGTTACCTGGTGCTGTTGTACCCGCTGGTCTTTCCCTCATCCCTTCTGTCTTCTGCAGATGCATGGCACCGCTGAATGCAACAGTAGTGTCAAAGGCTGAGCAGTGAACTAACCATGGAGTGAAAAAAAAGTCCCTGCTGATTGTCTGCCTTGTATCAAACCTCGTGTCTACGAATGTTTCTGTACCAAGTTCACGTGTAGTTCTAGTTTCTTTTGCCAACTGGTGGGAGATTCAGAGCAGCTCAGCATGCAGCCTTCCACCTTCATGGAGGATGCTTTCTGTGGGATTCAGGCCAGCTTTTTGCCGTTGGAATCCTCATAGTGCTTCATTTGATTTCTGGCTTCTATGAATAAGTTTGTCTCCCTGTGTACTGCATTTACTGAGGAATCTGATCTTTAGGAGACTTTAGACGTGTTTGAAGAATACTTGGAGGGAAAAGGAATTTGCAGTCTGAGCACAGGTGTAGGAGTGCGAGCCAAGAACATGAAAGAAAAGATATTTGTAATGGAAAGTGGTAGATGGCAAGCAAAAGTCATTCATCTCTAGACCTGAGAAGGGAAAACGTAATACATGGTGTCCCACGTTCCCGTGCTGCAGCAGGTCCCTGGAAAACCTCTATGTGTCTCAGCATTTCCTTTAGCCTGCTCCATGTGCAGGCTACCATTGCTGTTAATGCTTACGTGGCTGAAGCCTTTCCTGTAGACCATGAAGCACCAGCTCTGTGTTTCAATATCAGTGCCATTCTGTACAATAGATTTTGTTCAGGCTTTCTTTTTCTTCTCCTTTTCTGTATTTTTTTTTTTTAACAACCTATGAAATTATAGATAAAAGGGTACAAAATCATGAACTCTGCAATGAAACCAAGTACTAAAAAAGGGGGAGGAAAAAAGAATAATGCTGTCTATGAAGCCTTAATTGGGCCCCCTTGTGTGTATACATTTTGATACTCTCTCTAATTACATGCTCTCACATTGCTTTTTCCCGTGGACCCATGCATTGTCTCTGCACTAAGTAGAAGGTGTTTGCTGAATAAGTGCAGCTTTAAGTTGTGTTATTCACATTGCAGCATGGCTAGTCCCAGGCTTCCCTTTCTGTATACTGCTTAAGACCAAAACTGAACACAGAATTGCTAATTTCCTTGTAGGTTTTTCTTTGCTGCCTGTTTTGCAAAGAGTAACATCTATTTGGAGATGTAGTTGCTTTGAGTGGTAAGACTCTTGCTCCTGCATGTGGAAAAAAAAGATGCAGCATGGTTGAGTCTCAGGTAGCAGGGGCCTAATGTTTACTGGCCCTCCACAGTGTAAGCTGTACTATGTGTCCAAACCAGGTAGCCTGCTGACTCTGGTTTGCAGCTGATGGATGCAGAGCCTTCTATGATAAGGACTTCTTTCTTGGGTACTACTTCTATTTCTCAGGACTCAGAAAGTGAAGAAGTAAAGAAGGCTATGAGAAGAAGAGTGTGAATGATTTACCCTAGCTTTGGTAGGAACTGGTCCTTTTTGCTGTAATCTGCAAGGGCAGACCTCAAGGGAAGTGCAACCACTGATCCTCTGGCTTAGTCCTGCCTCCTGCTGCCTTATTCATTGGTTGTTTCCTGGTCTCTGCAATGAGGTGGTTATGCAGGCTGTCTCCTTCACCGCTCAGGGCAAATTCAAAGTATTGGTTTGGAATGAACAGTCTCAGGATCATCTTGGCAAGATGTTGAGCAGTCAGTGTGTCATCATGGTCCTGTACAGGGTGGGGACTGAATTAAGATTGTGCAGAAAATCCTAATTATGGCATCTTAAAGTTCCTGAGTGCTTTCCTTTGCCACCTTAATGTTCTTTTAATGTAGTTTGTGTGCAGGTGTGTTTAATGTATGTTAGCTTTTCACTTATGAAAAGATGTTAACAGGCTGCACTCTTCAAATGCTTTCAGAAACATTCTGAGTTTAGCTTTCTGACCAGGTTTTTGAAATCAATACAGAGAGAGCTGCTAACAGGAGGTAAACTACAAACCACAAACACTTTCAATAGGACAACTCTTTTTATATAACATTTGATATCATTTTCACAGCATGATCTCTACTTTCATACTGTGATAGCTTTTACCTGGAGTTTAGATGATTCATTTTTGTAGTGGATACTTAACTTTTATATGAGGAAAATGCAAGAGAAGCCAGCACAGCATTAGATGAACTGTAGTGGCAGCATTAAATGAGCTACAGAACTACAGTACAGTAATAACAGTGAATGCTCAGACCCTTGCCATGGCACTGGGTTGGATTCATGAATGCTCTACTGATCGATACGGGAGGAGAAACGGAGGCCTGGAGTTTTTCTTGCAGCATTTGGCGTATCTAATTAAATTTTTAAAGTTAGATTGGGTACTCAGAGCTTGTTTAGTAATTTTAAGGAAACCTTACAGGACTCTACTTGAAAATTGACAATGATTTCCTGTTGGTGTGGACCTTGGAGTCACATGAGCACAGCAGTGCATTTTCCTTGTATTTTCTTTCTCTGGTGTTTTGAAGTGAATTTAGAAATCTTTGCTTTATACTGACTTCTGCAGTAACTACTGAGAGAAGGAAGAACACTTATGTAACCTTTCATGTTAATGTTGATTGCTCATCCTAAGAGATCCAGATTTTTGTGTGGTTTCTGTGGAGTGCATGGAATAACATCAGTTATTTTGTCTCTTCTGGAAAACGATTACTGTGGTTGAGGTTTCTTGGGCTACTCTGCCAAGCTCCTGTTTTCACATGCTTGTAGATTCTTCTGAACCATTTCATAATTAAGTTTTCCATAGATGATTCCAAACCAGTTTTCATGCCTACTTACTTCTGAATAGTGCAAAAGTGAAAGAAAAAGTAAAATACTGTTTTGATAGTGCTAAAAAATAGTTAAAAATTAAAATCAAATAGTGTTTCCTCTGTTAAGCTCATCATCAACCTCCTCCCTTTTCTTCAGCTTTCCATTGCACCCTTACTTGACTTGTCTTCTCCAAGAAATATTCAGTCAGGCCATTAGAAATCTGTTAGACTTGAGGTTGGGCATCAGAAATTGTCTTCTCAGAGTTTCTGGAGGGAAAGAACAAGCTCATTGATATCCCAAGTCAGACAAGGTAGAGCTGGATTTATTTATTTATTTAAAATTCATACCAACAGTTTTATACCTGATTTAGTTCTTGTTTTAGAAACAAATCAGAAAAGGAAACTTCTCTTCTTCACTACAAGCCAAACAGCCTTTGCTGTCTTCAAAACAAACAAAAATCAAAGAATCATAGAATCAACCAGGTTGGAAGAGACCTCCAAGATCGCCCAGTCCAACCTGTCACCCAGCCCTATACAGTCATCTGGGCCATGGTACTAAATGCCTCATCCAGTCTTTTCTTGAACACCTCCAGGGACTGTGACTCCACCACCTCACTGGGCAGCCCATTCCAATGCCAAATGCTGCAGCTTGTCTGCAGTTCATATAAAACGAAGATCAGCCCAGTTCTATCACACAGCATCTCGAATGATCTACCTTGCGCTTGGTCAACATTGGAGTTTGGCCTTTTCTACCTTTACCACAATTAATTATGGTAATGTCCTTTCAAAATTGAGCACTACAAGCTTTTTTCCTATGGGTGCTGAACATCCTACCCTAGAGTTTCAGGCACATTTGAAAGCAGCTACCCTTGATGATTATCTCCTGTACTTCTCTGTACTGAACAGCATACTGTGTCCAATCGATATTTCTTCTGCTCCCTGAGGTTCTTAATTCACGTGTTCACAGAACTTTGTGTTTTGTATTCCTCAAGATACACCCTGCAAAACCTCAAATGCACACAGAAATGCACATTAAAGGCCCCCTGCTTCTACCCCATCTGTCTGAGCTCATCATCAAGAATGACTGAGTAAAGTTTGCTTTATAACTCAAACCTTTTTGAATAGGCAGTCTCCTCCCAGCCTCACTCTTCTGTTTCTCCTGCTGGAACTCAGGAGACAAGTTTTACCCACAGCATGCTTTACAGTGCATGTGTGACTGCAGTGCTTGATCTCTTCCTGCTCTCCTGCTTAAAAACTGTGTATCCAAACTCATTTCTTAGAGGTTTCAATTATTCCCAGCCTGAAGTAGAATGATGTTATTTTCAAAACCTCCCAACATAGTGTTTTATTTCTAATGGCGTAGGGATCTTAGTCAAGGTCATAGTCTGACTGTACTAACTGCTGTACAACCCTATGGACAGTTGCTCTCAGGAGAAGGAGTCATAACTCCTGAGATGTCTGACTCTGCCTTAGAATTTCTGCCCCTTAACATCGAATTTTGGTACAAATGCTGGGATTAGTGAAGCAGCAGTGATTTGCATCTACTGAGAACTCAGTTAAATCTGGGACTAAAATTCAGATTCAGCTGTTAAAAGCAACAAAAACTCTTCAGGCTCTTTCAGATGACTTACGTTATAAAGTTTCTTGAAGGAAAATGGAATCAATTTTGATCAACTTAGCTTTTTCTAAAGCTCTACAAAGTCCTCAAGATCCCCACTAACAACACTGTTTTGGCCCTGGGGCTCCCAAAACAAAGCACAGACCTGTTGGACTGGGTCCGGAGGAGGGCCACAGAGATGATCAGTGGGGTTGGATCACCTTTTCTATGAAGACAGACTGAGGGAGTTGGATGTGTTCAGTCAGGAGAAGAGGAGGCCCTGGGAAGACATTACAGCAGCTTTTCGGTGACTAAAGGAGGCCTGTGGAGAAAATGAGGAAGGAGTTTTTAGAAGGCATGTAGTGATAGGCTGAGGTGTAATGGCTTTGAACTGAAAGAAGGTAGATTTATAGCAGATATAAGGAAAAAGATATTTTCTGTAAGGGTAGTGAGACACAGGAACAGGTTGCCAAGAGAGGTTGTGGATGCCCCATCCCTGGAAGTGTTGAAAGCCGGGTTGTATGGACCTTTGAGCAACTGGGTCTAGTGGAAGGTGTCTGCCATGGCAGGAGTGTGGAACTAGGTGACCTTTAAGGCACCTTCCAAGCCAAACCATTCTGTATTTCCACATCAATTGAAGCTTGCTGTGTGTTTAAAACATTATAAAACATAGCATGAGGGGAAGAGAAAGAGTGAACTTTTAGGACAGACAAATAGTCTGTTTTTTTGACAGCCTTTTGGGAAATGGAGCTGGGAATATGTTTCTGCTTTAGGAAATTATGTGCTGCAGAGTTAATATTGCAGTCATTTACCCTTCCCTTCACAATCTCCTTTCCAGTCTAGCTTTTGGTGCCCTGCTGTTGCATCTCAAAAGTGTATCCATACTGAGTTTTGCTCAGGTCTTTTCTCTCCCTCCTGTCCTCACCCTTCTCTCATTATGGGGGACCTGTGCTCTGGGAGAAATATTAAGGATTATTGCTCTGAACGGGAAATGCTATGGAGGAGAGTAGTGTGCAAGGGAAATGCTGATAGAAGTTATTGTGCTTGGAATCAGAAATGTAACTCTTCTTTGGAGCTTTCTGCACCACTGCAGAAGCATGGACTGATGGCAAGCATCTTCTAATGCAAGCGAAAGCCGGAAAGAGATCTTGGGAGGAAAGAGATGTAGGTGCTTGAGAGCTGGTCCTTAGATTCTTTTTCTGGAGCTGCTGCCCCTGTGCCCTGTATCCTCTGCTCCAGGATGCTTTTTATAAGTGGGCAGTACAATAGAAATGACTTTGTGGGGAATCTGTGGTCAGTCTTGGAGGTTGGACATTTCCCTCTGTGACATTTTTGCATGAAATAGAGAATCCAGTAAGAATCAAAGGTGGCCGGAGGGGAATCCCAAAGCTTTCAAATCCTGGAATCCCTGCAGTGAGACTTCAATCACCAGTCTTAATATTGAGCAAACAGGTCAAAGACACTCCCTGTGAAAACTTTTTTTTCATTTAATTAGACTTTCTCATGTGATTAAAACTGCCTTTGATATGATTTAGTATTAGTTTCAATCCCAAATTAACATTTTAGCAGCATAATTTTTATCTCAGACTCCTCCATTTTTGGGGGGGGAAGGTTTCAAGTGAGTCTGTGTCTTATTAACTGGGAGAGAATGCAGGATCAACTAAGCAACTGTGTCTTGCAGAATAGCTGCTCAGATTCTAAGTGTTCATTCCTCTTCTTCTCCTTTTTTCAAGTGCAGCCCCTCATCTCATCCCAAGGAAAATCCTCCCTTGGGCAGAACAGCTGACAGTGACTTTTTAATCTGCTGATTCTGATCCCAACAACATTCAGAGTGAGGCGGAGAGAGCAAGTGTATTAGACTCTCAACAAACAGTTGCAATATTTACCAGGGTTTAAAATGATTGCCTTTCAAAAGATTTAAGTATGAGCAGGTGTTTATGTAAATTATGGTTCTTTAATTTGTCTAATAGTATTGTTTTTTTCCTCTTCCTATTTCTTGCGCTATTTTGCTTGTGGCATCCAGCTGTGATCCAGATTTACAATCAGGCTCTTATTGTCAGTCAAGTTCATCAAAAGGTAGCATTCTATCTGAACTCCAATAATAACATTTGTATTCTTCTGCATCTAAAACTCACTAGAAATAGCTCTGCATGCATAGGGTATAACAAATGATCAAGGAAGGCAGTAATAACAACAACTTGATCAGCTTAATTAGGTCAATGAAATAAGCAGCATGTCATGTTGGAAAATACAGGAGACCTCTAAATACTAGAAACTGCTGCTTGGAGAAATAGCCTTTCATATTGCTTTGTAATACTGTGATGGGTCTTTATTTAAAGATTTTGTGACTAAGCACATGTGCTTTAAGTTGCACAGCAAATTGCTATCCCTGCTGAAGTCATACATCATATCATACAGACAGTATGTGCCCAAAGTAGAGTAATATTGGTCCAAAGCACCTTTTTTGTATCTGATGGTGTTGTTATAACAGTTAGCTGGACTTGTCATCTTCTGTTCACTTGCTTGAGTAGCAAGAATTACTTTGTTCTGATCAAGCCTGCCTTGGAGTTACAGAAATTGCAGCTAAAGAGACAAATATGACTCCAGAGTGTCCATTTTGCAAACCTACAGATGTGAGGTGTATCAAGGGCTTGAACATTGCTGCTTGTCTGTGTCCTAATTTGGCCCCAAGCACTATCTGTTCAGGCTCTGGATCTCTGAAATCTGAGCACATCCTTTCTCTGATTTCTGTCCTTGCTCTGGAAAATGTGGCACAGAACAAGCTCTGTAGGTCTCTGGCATCACAAACCATTCAAAATAGAATTTCCCATTCCTTGCTACTGGTATAATGTACTGTACAAGTCAGGTGCAGGCAGAGTGCATGTTTTGGTCTGGTTTGTCCTAAATCTGATTTGACTGTGCACACCACTTAGCAGCTGATGTGGTGGAGCAAGGTGAGCAGACAAGGTGGAGCCTGTTCCAGTAGTCCGTCAGAGGGATATTGTTCTGTTTTAGGTCTAACAGTTACACTGAGCTGACCAGCTACTCGACTCATAAGCATGCCTGGTCAACATGGCTAACTTCTTGGCAAGGCTTTGTGTTTCAATGCCCAGTTTTGAGAAAGTAGTGTGACTGTTAGTAAGAATTGATCATCACTGTTCTCATGCAGCCAAACTGCTTTTCACTCAGTTCTACCAGGAATATTTTCAAACTTTAGTTTGAGACTGCTGCTGCCCAGAGAGATAGGGAATACAACAGAGGATATGACCTTTCTGAATGTTTTCTTATCAGGCAGCATAAGTACTGTATGTCCCACTAAGCTGCTTCAATAGAACCTTGTCAAGTTATCACATTACTTGACATGTTGCTGATAATGAATACATAAAAGCTTTAGATATTGAGGACTGGGAAGAAATAAATAAGATTTACTGAAAAACTGCTCAACATATGTCCCAAGGCCACTTTTTCTTTTTTCTTTTTCTCTCTCCTTTTTTTTTCTTGTTTGTTTCTATGTGGGTTGTGTCCTGCCTTTGGTCCTTTAGATAAGTGAGATGATGTAAGAGTTTTAGCTTCTCGAAATGCAAAGTGCAGATGTGGGTAGATAAATGAAGAAAGTAAATGGCCATCTATCTCTATTGTGGAGAACTCAATCACATTGTAATTGTATCTTCTTCTCCCAAATTGCCTGATGTTTTGCTTTTCTGCTGCTACATGCTCCTCCAGCTCTGGTTGGTATCTGCGTTATCTCCTCATGCCCTTTATTCTTATGAATGCTGAGTGTAGGGGAAGAGTTCATATTAGCCTTTGTAATTACACCTTAATTTATATCAAATCTCGTGACTTCAATGAAATTAGAGGAAGAAAAGCAACAAACTAAAATCCAACAGGTGGAAGTGGGATCAACAGCTTTGATTTCTTGTGTCCCTTCAGGCTTAGGTGTCAAACAGCTCTTGCTGAGAGCCTGCCCAGTCTTTCTCAGCTGATCCCCTCCTAAGCAGGAGGGAACACACAGGATGAGAAAGTTGGTGGTCTGTTCAGGAAGACTTGTGTGACTTCACCCTCTTGTTCCTCTTCTGAAATGAAGCATTGGTAGTCACATAGCTTTGGCATGGTTTTGGTTAGAATTCTTAATCTTTGGTTTTGATCTTATGTCATATCTGGGTCTGGAAGGCTGTATATATTTCTCATCTGTCCTGAAGATAGTCTGACACAGGGCTGAGGCTTCACTTGGCTTTGTTAGCAGTCTCCTGGTATATCTTGACAATAAGATCTGACACTGTTGAGACAGTTTGTTGAAAAGAAGCATCTGAAATTGGGATGCAGTTTTTGATAGCCATCAAGGATTGATGGTTGTGTGCTTTTGAGCATAGAAGGTAACTTAAAATCATAACATGATTTGGGTCGGAAGAGAACTTGAAGATCATCTCTTTGCAACCTCCCTCCCATTGGCAAGGACATCATCTGCTACACCAGGTTGTTGAAAGCCCCATCTAACTTGGCTCTGAACACTTCCAGGATGAAGGCATCAACAATCTCTGGGCAACCTGCTTCAGTGTCTCACTACCCATGTCTGTGTGTGTATATATTGTAATACCTTATGAGTCTGATCCTCACAAATTCTGTCTTGGAAGAGATGCAAAACTCATAATAGTTTCCTTCTTAAATATCTAACAAAATATTTTTAGTAATCTGAGGTTCAACAATGCATTCCATTGCATTCCATTGCTTCTCTAATTACTAAATTTGCATGTTTAAATGGATTCACTCCTTTAGTGAAGTCAACTCTGGTATTTACTTCAAGTTTACTCACTCAGAAGATTGTTCTATCATTAAAATAGAAAATAAGAATCTAATATTTGACAATTTAAAAATTCCTAACCTAAGAAAAGGCATCTCTAAGAAGTTGTTCCTGGTTTCCTTCGAGTGCCCCGAGTGCCATCTTTGTCTGAAAGGCACTGCCTTCATTCTGGGCTCTCATTCTATGTAAAGAGACAGTCTTAGCTCTGGTACTTCGACTGGTTGAGACTTTCTCTCATGTTTCAAGTCACCACTTGTATTTGCCTGATCAGGAGGAAGTGGGAAGCACTGTTACGGCACAGTGGCTCGCAGTGGCTGTAAGCAATGATATCTAACAATGCCCCGAGGAGCTAGTTAAAAAGTGCCTCACACACTCAGGAAAGCACTTTAATGTAACTGCATTAGAAAGATGTCAGTTGCTTGTTGGGCAAAACAGACTTCTCTCCCCCCCCCCGCCCCGCTGTAAGGATTACTGAAGCATTTGTTACACAGTAATTTGGAAATCATAATAAAACATTCCTAATTTTATTTCCCCCAGCAAACAACTAATGGATCCTAGTGCATAGGAAGCCCAGACAGCATGCTATAGAGCCGTGAAATCTTCTTCATTCTCCTAATTGGGAGGGCAGGGGATGGAAGCTGTAGCTATCCTTTTTAATGTCCTTCCCAGAAATAGAATTTTCAAAGGCAGATGTAGGAAATAACTTGCTATCTTTTTAACTTTTCCACTGCCTTTATCTCTTGGTATCTTTGTGCTTGTTGTTTAAATGACATGAGAAACGCTGGTGAAGTGACAGAAATCTAGTTGGTGATGTAAATGTTGTCAGTACTCCCCCATAACAGGAACTATAGCAAAATGGTGACAGATTAGAGGTCAGATTTTACTTTTTATTTTTTTAGTCATCATTATCAATATGTACTTGGAGATGAAGTGATAGCAGGTCTGTGGAGAAGGGCATGGGGTTACTAGTGGATGAGAACTTGGATGTGAGCCAACAATTGGCTAGAAGGGAAATTGCATTCTGGGCTGCATCAAAAGAAGAGTAGCCTGCGGATCAAGAGTAGTGATTCTGCTCTGCTGTGGTGACACCTTACCTGGAGTACTCCATCCAGTTCTGGAGTCCTCAGCAAAAGAAAGGCATGATCCAGAGGAGGGATGAAAAAATGATCAGAGGGCTGGAGCACCTCTCCTATGAAGGCAGGCTGAAAGAGAGCCTAGAGAACAGGAGGAAGACCTCCTAACAGTCTTCCAGTACCTGGAGGGAGCCTGTAAGAAAAGCTGGGCAGGAACTATTTACAAAAGCATGTAGCAACAGGACGAGGGACAATAATTGCAAACTAGAGCAAGGCAGGTTTTGATTGGACTTTAGGGAAATGTTCTTTATTATGAAAGTGGTGGAACACTTCAACAGGCTTCCCAGGGAGGCCCATCCCTGGAGTCATTCAAGGTCAGGCACAGAGGGCAGAATTGAAGTCTGAGACCGGAAACCCTACAATTCCTGACCAATAGACAATGGCTGCTGTACAAGACCCTTGTTTTATTTTAAAATCAGAACTCTAGAAAATCTGTCACTGCCATCTCAGTCCATCTTTTTCTGCATGGAATTCCAAGTAAGCTCAATTAGAAAAGACTGGAAATGTTCTCTTTCATAAATTGTTTTGGTTTGGTGTCAAATATAATAATGAAACACAGTGTTCAGAATGTTTGTTTGTTGTGATATTTTCACTATATGCTGTTAAACAGTGGCCATACAACTGACCATAGGACAGACAATGCAATCTGTGACAGAATACAGGGAAATGGAGAACGAGATGGCAGTCTGGACAGAAAACATCAAATACCTGATTTTATTTCTGAATAGCAGCACACAAGAGATTTCTTTGAGAGCATTATGGCAAGGAGGAGGAGAGGAAGACAGAAGGCCCTGGAAGAAAGTGGAATCAAGTTTCTGAAAAGTGCAGCTTTTACAAAGAAGATCCTTTAGATACAAATAACGTGCAGGTTTATAAAAGAGAGAAGTGGGGTTAGAATTAGAAACTCAGAATATCAGTGAGCATCCAACAATGAATCTTAGCAAAGAAAAATACCTATTGCTGTAGGAGCTCCAGTTGTGCCTTGAAAGTACAATGGAGAAAGGACAGGAGTGAAAAGACAAGTCTATTCTTCTTTCTATTCAGGAAAGGACTGGCCTTCCCTTCTGACAACTGTCATCTCAGTTTGTGCAGTGTAGCCCTTCATGAGACCTGGAAAGATGCTTGATGGTAAACTGTCTTCAAGAAAGAACAGTTCATTACAAAAAGCTTTAGAATCTGGGCCTCCTTAACAGCCTTTCAGATGAAAGGGACAGACCAGTCTTTCTTATATGATTTAAGTAAGAGTGTGATCACTGAATAGATCTGCAGGATGGCAACAAGGACAGAGATTTATATAAGAGCTGTAAGAACAGAGGTTTATAATTAATTAGTCAGCATTGAATCGGTGGAGCATTGGGAAGGAGAAGTAAAGGAGAGACCCACAGTGCTGCTCGCAGGTTAGTCTGAAGTGAAAGCTCTTGGGGTGTGGGCCAGACTGAGAGAGTTCTGCTAAAAGGAAAGAAAAAGCATTAACCTGTGTTCATGCCTGGATTTAATTCTGCAAGACACTGCAGGACCAAAAGCAAACCAATTGGGACCTAAGGTACATCAAGTAACATTTAACCAGTTGTATGTTCTTTTTATGACTTCTGTTTGTGAGGAAGATAAATGCGTGTCTTAGGCAATAAAACATTTCCCCTGATTATAGCAAATGGTGTTTCTTTTCCCTCATGGGATGTAATAGAGTATCAATGTTTTATATCTCATATTAAAAAAGCCCAAGTTTGATAAAAAATGAAACACATTTAGCAGAGTTGTAAGGTAAAGTACCATTACACAAAGTCACAGACCTGTAAGTGTGGTGGGCTCACTTACTGCTGCATCCGAAATACAGACAAGCACGGGAAGAAAGCCTGCCCAGGCTTTTGTGAAGGCCACTGCATTGCTAAGCAAAGCCAGGTGATAGAGTTTATCAAAGGTGCTAACTGCCTCAATGAATGCAGAAAATGCAGTTTTAAATGGAGACACACTTACATAGAGGGTGGAGGGAGTCAGAAAACTGAAGAGAACCAGCTCATAAAAAGTAATCCTGGGAAGTGTGTCCAATTTTTTCTAACATTTCTAATCACTGCCTTCTCCACACTTGTGTGGGTGTCTTTTGAAAGCAGAATTTGTTCCCATTGGAGTTTGAATAGCCTCTTAGGCAGATGCTTTATTTCAGGAATGTAAATATGTGAAATAGATATGCCGAAGTATTTTCTTTGATGTGGAATACTAAAGTGAAAAGAAAAGGTGACACAAGGTTCTCTTTCCTTTCTGTTTAGTTGGCTGTAGTTTTGTATGGCTTCTGGGGGGGAAACTCTTTCAAACCTGCAAAGTTTCCAGGAGCTTGGGTCTTTTTCCTTTTAGTCTTGTGACAAAGCCAAACTCTCCCAAGATAGACTTCCTGTCTGTCCAGCAGGCACTCCTGCTAGTGCAGCCCAAACCCCTTTGGCTTAGGAGTTTGTCTTAGAAGAGGAATTCTCTCACTCAGGTCATTTGGAGTGGTGTCTTCACAGTCAAGGTAGCCACCTCTGTGGCCAATGGCTTCAGCAGCAGCCTGCTGTGCTGGCTCTTCTAGATAAGGCTGTCCACTGGTATAGACCTGTGTTAGATGACAACAACAACATTAGGGCATGTGTGTATGCAGTGGGTGGCTGCAAACTGCAGGTGTGCGTGTCCCGGTCCTTTCTGGAAGGAGTATTTAATGGTGTCTCTAGTAGGATAATGCCAACAGAGGGAACTTTGAAACCACAGAGCGATCTTTTTGTTTCTGGCAACTTAAGCATTGCATCTTAGATTTTAACAAGCCTATATTTTGAGAAGACAAACCAAAAAGGCAACTGGAGAAGAATTGGCAGTGGCTTTCCTTAAATCCTAGAAAGTCAGGGGACAGTTTTTGGAGTTGTGTGGGGTTTGTTTTGGTTTGTTTTTTTCCTAACACCCTAAAAATATTGTGTCTCATTGTAATGAAAAAGAAAACTTCTGTACATTTCTAGGGAAGCACATGTTGCTACTAGGCTAATTCCTCCTCCTCAAAACATGAATATCCATATACCTGATTACGATATACAGTTATAACCAGAGTGTTTGTGTATATCAAGGCAGTGTTTTCATAGAATCAACCAGGTTGGAAGAGACCTCGAAGATCATCCAGTCCAACCTAGCACCCAGCCCTATCCAATCAACTAGACCATGGCACTAAGTGCCTCATCCAGGCTTTTCTTGAACACCCCCAGGGATGGTGACTCCACCACCTCCCTGGGCAGCCCATTCCAATGCCAATCACTTTCTCTGTGAAGAACCTCCTCCTAACAGCCAGCCTATACTTGCCCCTGGCACAACTTGAGACACTGTTCCCTTGCTCTGTTGCTGGTTGCCTGGGAGGAGAAACTGACCTCAACCTGGCTACAGCCTCCCTTCAGGTAGTTGTAGACAGCGATGAGGTCTGCCCTGAGCCTCCTCTTCTCCAGGCTAGACCACCCCAGCTCCCTCAGCCTCTCCTCATAGGGTTTGTGTTCCAGGCCTTTCACCAGCTTCATTGCCCTTCTCTGCACACATTCCAGCACCTCAACATCTCTCTTGAACTGAGGAGCCCAGAACTGGACACAGTACTCAAGGTGTGGCCTGACCAGTGTTCTGAATGGAGGGGTTAACTGCTGTTTGAACTGACATTTCAGTGCAAAATTAGGCAGAGTAATTTTCATACTTCCTTGTGAAATGAGACTTGTTGTAATGGGTATTTTTGTTTGCTTGGTTAGTTTGCCTTTTTGGTGTGTGGGTTTTATTGTTTGGTTTTGTTGGTTTGTTTGTGTGTTTGGTTTTTTTTCCCATGCAGAATGGTCTTTATAGCAGCCAGTGTTTATCTAGCATGGAAGAAATTACCAAAAATAACATATTAGTGCAGTATTGCAAGAGGGCATGGTTTGCTTTGGTTGGGAGCTCTCTGGGGTGTAGCATATGCAAAGAGCTGAGAGAGATACTGATGGCAGCCAGCTCAGATTTGGCATTTCATGATGCTTATGTCCTTCAGTCCTTTCTTAAGCGAAGCCTGCGTTGCTTTTAAGGTATAAAGTACAATGTCATTAGTAAAAAGTTATACATAGCCTCTATTTTATGGAATATAGATAAAATTCAAAGTACAGATTTCAGGCAGTGTACCTCATGTACTTGGGCAGATATATTTCCTTTCCTGTTTTGTGTACGCAGTGAATTTGGTATACTGTGGGTTTACATTTGTGCTAGTTTATATTAGCTGTAAATGTGACCTCGGCGTGTTTACATGTAGTGTAGTGAAGCTTCTCAAGTTGGCAATTACCAGAATGCTTCTTATGCTGCTCTACAATTGAGAATTGCAGATCCTATGAGATAGATTTGTGTAGAATTTTGTTGATCTAGATATTGCAAAATAGCAAGCCACTTGGTTTAGCTTATCTCTTGTCACGTTTCCTGCTCTGCCAGTTGAAAACCTTTCATTGGTAAAAATTGTTTTTTTCAAGAAAGTCAATCTTCCATTTTAGTGGAAGTGAATAATTGTTTCCTGAAGATTTATTTCTCAAGTGTTTATATTCAGTAAAGTGGCTTCTGACCTCTGCTTCAGTGGGCTTTTGCCAGTAAAAAATTGAAAACCATATGTAAGTTGAAATCTTGCAGGAGAAGTCACAAGAATAAATTTCAACATGAGAAGGTGATACAATTATGCAGAAGTATGGAGCCTCTGCTTTTTCAGTCATGTGATTAAATACTTTCTACCTTGCTCAGCTCTCTCCTTCCCCTCCCCCACCCCCAAATGCTACAACTGAGGTAAGCTAGATACTATCAAATGGAAAAAAAAAAAAGAACTGTTTTTAACAGGCATTGTACTTTTCTGATACCTCCTTTAGGAATGCTAGTCTCTGAAAATGTGACTGTGATAGCCTGCGTCCTCAGAAAACACACACTGACTTGGGAGGCTAAATGTATTATACTAACCACATCTGGCACTGCTGCTAAATGAAAGCCTTCTTTATTCCCCCTCTCCCTGTTTTGAAAGATCATGGAACCAGCCAGGTTGGAAGAGACCTCCAAGACCATCCAGTCCAACCTGTCACCCAGCCCTGTCTAATCAACTAGAGCATGGCACTAAGTGCCTCATTCAGTCTTTCTTGAACACCTCCAGGGATGGTGACTCCACCACCTCTCTGGACAGCCCATTCCAATAACCCCACCTGTTAGCATTTTTATACATCTAAATACTGGTGAAAGCCTGGGCACCAAAACTAAGCTCTTAACCATTTGGTTTTCTAACACTGTCTTGGAAAATCCTTCCTGAAATATCTACAGAATGAAAGGGATGTAATAGTTGCATACAGTTATCAGCTTCCAAAATTCACCAGCGTTGATGAAGCTCTGTAACTCTGCCTTTGCACTGTGTGTGTGTGTATTTTGAAATGCCAGAACAGTGTGGCAGACTTGCATGTGACATGGTAGCAGTGCCACAGCCACGGCAATATAGTGACATCAAAGAGTGGGAGCTTGATGGTACCTCTGCAGTCACATCAGAATGACAACAGGTAACAGTCAATCTGCAGTCACAGCACACCACAGACACTTCACATTCATAATGTGCCACAGCCACCCATTAGGATGATCATAGACTGCCATTACTTACCCTCTAGTAAAACTGTAGTTGCATCATGTAATGTAAGTCTTAGGGATTAGGAGATTTTACTCAAATTTCTCTGTTTTCTCTCTCTGTAAATTGAGTCAAAACACCAAGTAGGAGTATCTTATATAAATCTCTTGTGTTGCATGTCAGTTCTGATTTTGTTTACAGAGGAGACATTTCTATTTCAAGAAGTTTACAGAATAGGGCAGTGATTCTCTAATCCCTGGATCTATTTAGATTTTATTTTTTTTTGGCTTTGTTTAGCAATGAACAAACAAAACTCATGGCAAAAGTGCATATATTGGGATCAATGGCCTTGAAGGCCTGAGGTACAACATTTACATTGTTCAATTTGTTTTGAAATTAGAACTAGCAGTATTGTTGCTAAACATTCTGTATGTTTATTAAAAAGTAAAATATGCAATTTCAGCTTTTTCTTTAATGATCTTGTAAAACATTTGTCATTGGAAAATGCCCACCAGAATGTGGTTCTGTGTTGTAATGGTCCTGTGAGTTTCATTGACTACAAATTCTGGTACATCTGTATACGTGCACTGTGAAGCACACTCTTGCCATGACTGGAGTTTAGGATTGCATCATCCATCTCTTTTTGAGTGCATGCAAAAATGTGCACCTCCACACACCATGTGAGCACTCCACTCTGTGTCACAGTGTGGCACCTGGTACAGGATGTGTGCTGCCCATGATTCAAGAGGCAACTATGGGATTTCTGATTTAGGATTTCTTTTTGCTATCACAAAATCACAGAATTAACCAGGTTGGAAAAGACCTCTAGGATCATTGAGTCCAACTTATCACCTGACCCTTCTAATTAACTAAACCATGGCACTAAGTGCTCATCCAGCCTCCCATGATGTGATTTATGATGTGAATCTGCAGTTGAAATGTCAGGAATCCAAATGTTTGTTCAGAAATCAACAAAAGTGGATTTTGGTGGTTTTTAAGGTAACTGGTGCAGAGAAACTTATTCCCATAGAACAAGATGTACAGGTTCAGAGCTGGAAGTGCAATTTAATATGGCACTTAGGAGCTGGTAGGAAGAGAAGGGAAGCATGCTTTGGTCTCTTTTAATTTATGCTGAATGGTGGACACCTGTAAGGCCAAGCTGCAACTGTACAGTATCACATATGCCTCACCAAGAGTCCCAGCAGGTATCACATCAATTCTTGGGGCCATTCCACTTTAAGGATCAGTTTTACCTTATCCTCTGTGGCAATAGGCAACATTCTTTTGGTGTTGGCTTTTATTATTTATTTTATCCTCTCTCTCTCTTTCTTTCTTTTGCCTGCATGAAATGAAAATTTATTTCCTTGGCAAAACCACTTAGAGTTGAAAAAAAACCCACAGTGCTAGCATTTGTGTAAGGTTTTGAAGCCATCCTAAAAACATAAAGCAGAACTGCATGCCTGTTAGAAATAATCCACAGGACAGGATAAAAAAATTCCAGGAGAAAGGTCATCCTTCTTTATTAAATTACACAGATCTTGGAAAACGTTTTGTAGAAGTCAGTTGTATTGTGTGGAACCCAATTTGTGGTGGTGCTTTTTAAATCCTGTAGGATTTTCCATGCAGTTTGTTTTCTGGTGCAAAGAGCCCGGTCGTTGTCACCCCAAGCTCTAGGGTTGCTCTCGCCCCACGCTCCGTTCCCCAGTTAATGACTGGGTTTTCACATCTCTTGCATCTGTCCCAAGGGAGGAGCTCGTGGGAACGAGGGGGCAGGTCATTCTCAGCGACAGGCT
The DNA here is from genome assembly GCA_013400475.1 of Tricholaema leucomelas. Taxonomy (NCBI): domain Eukaryota; kingdom Metazoa; phylum Chordata; class Aves; order Piciformes; family Lybiidae; genus Tricholaema lacrymosa; species Tricholaema leucomelas. Next base: position 969,277 of record WAAF01018538.1, on the reverse strand, counting down.
CCTGGCTTGGGATTTTGCTCCTGCCAGAAATCTGTCTGAGCTTGAATCTGGTGAAGTTTAGGAAGCAGTGTTAAATGCACCTCTTTGTTCAAGGCTTCCACTAACGGCAGGCACAGGAATTTCACTTGGCAATCGGTATCCTGGCTACTCTTTTCAGGGCATTTCTATAGCCGTTTCAATAGCTAGGAGGGGCACGGAGCAGTGTTTGTGGTGATTTAGATTAGAGGTACACGACGTAAAATGCACCCAGGTACTGCGACAATTTCAGTGTGTATGTATATAAGATACTGGTTGACTGCTTTCTAATTTTAGTTGAAAAAGAGAGGCAATTTTAGTTGAAAAAGAGAACCTTTTGGTTTATATAATTTTAGAAAAGTATGAAAAATATGCAGAGGAATAAGATCTGTGTGTAGGAAGAGCCTGCAGGCTCTTTATCGTGGTTTGTTTTCCTTTATTACTCTGGGTAAGTCCTACAACTGCAAAGTAAGGAGCAGAGATTTTTTGAAAATAGAATTTATAGTTTAGTTTTAGCAACAGATAGGAAAATTGGGCATTTCATATCAATTCTCCCTTATTTTCCTACATAGACTATGCTTTGGATTCAGATGCTTGACTTGTCTAGTTAAAATGTGTTAAGATTGTCTGCTTCTTGTGGATAGAAGTACAGTAATGTTTCAGTACTGAACAATAGCTCAGAGGGTGCCAGAGTCTAACTTGAGCATTAGATAATTCTGTTGCCAGAAGGGTTGCTGCTTCAGCCCTTTTCAGAAGAGAGCTGATGTGCTCCTCAGCAGGCAGAAGAGTGTTTCCTGTAGGAAATACACCACAGTGCATGAGAGGATTGGGATCTAGACATTAAAACAGACCCTCATGGGTGAGCTCTGTCGTGTGCCTTCTCCAAATTCCAACTGACCATCAATTCTGTTGTTATTTGCTGACTAAACAACATTAGGACTGAGAATAATACCTTAGTTCATACCTATGGCTATATACAAGTCCCACTGTTTCCTATCCTCCTGGGTGTATATCCAATAACATTTGGATAATTCCTTACAGCTGTTGTTGCAGAACAAGGTCCTGAAGGGAGATGTGGAGGAGGAGGGACAAGTAGAGGGTCATTATGCCACGGGTTGTCTTGAAAGACACTGTAATGCTGAAAAGGAAATGCTTGTGAACTTTGCTGTAAAGGCAAACAAAAAAGTCAAGTAGGAAGGAATGTTTCAGGGTGTCAGGGAACTGTCATGTCTGAGGTGACAAGTGAGTGCTTGAGCTACTGGTTTGATCACAGAAGGTAGGTGGAACCCAATTATTTCCACACCACCCCCCCTCCAAGAATTAAAGTGGTTTGGAAAATAACACATCTCAAATTTGCATCCTCTCCAACTCCTCCTTTTTCCTCTTGAAACACAGAAGAAAGTTGAGAAATCAGAGAACAGGTTCTTGTACCTATTTCCAACCTGACTTCAACTGGAGAACATTTGCATATGTCAAGTCCTCATGAGGATTGCAGCACTATTGTTCAGAATTGAGTATCTCTGGGTATCTTTAGTCTTGAAGAATTCACCCATCAAGACATGAGGAAATTGTGATTGCTCTCATCTTACATCTATTTTTTAAGAACATTTTCTTCCATGTCCTATTGCTTTTTCAAGAGCTTTTTGTGAATATTACCTTGCCATCACATCATAAATGTTCTGCCAAACTCCCCAAACACATAATTTCTCAAAGCTAACTCCATCCCTACTGAGTCCAGGTAACCAAAGGATCACAGTGTGGGAAACAACTGGGTTTTTTAATCTGTTGCTGGCAAATATGCCCAGTCCTGCTGAGTCAAATTTCTGGCCAGGTTTGCATGCAGGCTGTGCTATCAGGGGTCTTTCTGTGGAAGGAAGTCTCTTGTTTGGGATACCAAGTTTGTTCAAAATGGTTGAGATACTTCTTACAGCGTTACTCACTCTTGCTACAGACAGGATAGAAGTCTCTGCCAACTATTTCCATAGACACACGTTTGCCACCTTGGGACCACACTTTCCTGCGTGGGTGGGATCTTTCCACTCTCAGTAGGAGACGGGCACCAAAACGGGAGGCTGGTGACTCTAGGCAAAAGCGTTATAAGAGAACCGCAGTGGGACCTGCAGAACTCTTAGCTGGGATGATGATGTCTCCTTTGCTGGATGGCCCACCAAAATTCCAGGCAGGACCTTAACAGGGAAAGGAAGAGGGAGAAAGTGTGTCGTCAATGTATTTACCTTCTCCAGTGAGCCAATTCCTATGACAGTGACATTCCTAAGTAACAATACTTTTATGTCACTCAAAGAACTTGGAGGATTTCTTCATTTTCATTTCTCAGTTGTATTGCCTTTTACCAATTCTTGTGCTGACTAACAAAGTTAACAAACCCTTGTTATGGGAAGCAGGCTGTCTTACCACTTGATTTTATTTTTCCCTTTTGAATTATACATTTTAATTATTAATGTGTTATGAATTAAGAAAATTGAAATGTTTCATCACTACGTACTTAATCCTTAGATATGAGATGGATCCTGGGGAAAGAGTTTGCATCTAAACCTAGTGATATAAACATGCCCCTGCTTTAATTGTCAGAAAAACAATTTCATAATTTCTATTTCAGGGACCCTTCAGTTATCTCCCCATTTAGAAACCTTTTTATTTGACTGAAGTTTGTACGTGTGACAATGCAATTGTCTTGTCACCTACATTTTCATCCTGCTACATTTCGTATCATTCCTCCAGGATCTCGGTCTAAAGGATTTTTCTCTTATCATTCTTTGGACTTAATTTTGCTTTGGAAAACCAAGCTCTGTGCTCTTTTTGTTTCATACCCTGTCATTTAGAATCAGACAACAATAATTCTAAAGTCGGAATGTGCTTTCTGTTATCTGGCTGATTTTGATGGATTGTCATGCGTCGGTTTGACTTTGCAGGGGTTGAACACAGCATTAAAATGTTTTTGAGCAGTTAGCTGAACAAACATGCCATGGAAACTAGAGAGAAAGGTCACTGGCAGTGTTTGGTGAACAGAGCTTTGCAGGTTTTTTGAGGGTTGGTAGTTTAATGTCAGGGTTTTTTTTTGTGTTTAACTTGAGAGAAGCTTTGAAGTAGTGCGTTGTAACAGAGTTTGCAGATCACTGAATTATCTACTGTACACATGGTTAACGATTTACGGGGCCATGAGTTATTTAATCAGGTAATGCATATGCTTTGTATGACAAGCAAGTGGGTGAAAACTCTGGGAAAAAATGTCCATTCTCTGAATGACACACATTACGTACTGTGTTATCAGAAAATAATATGACTTCTCCCAGCCAAAGTCTGTCATTTCCAGTGACCATTGTCTCCTCTGAAAACATGAGTTAGGCAGAGACGTGTAACAAACAGTGTCTTTGTGTTAAACGAGTCCAAAGCAGAGATCTCTGGTCTCTGGCACTGGTCTCTTGTGTTGTCGTTGTTGTAAATATTGTTACGTTGCAGAAAGGACATAGCCTGCAACAAGGCTCTTGATTTTGGTATCTGATGGAATTGAAATGTGTTCTTGCTGTAGAAGAGGTTTTAATTCTCTTGAGTGGGAGGTGGTAGATAGCTGAACCAATATGTTTGCAGTGTGGTGTATAAAGGGTAAGGATAACCAAGGAAGAGTGTTGTTCTGTTCATAACAGATACAGCTTTGTCATGGTGTCGGCACAGGACTTAGCACACTGGGGTCTTATTCTGGATTGGAAGGTTTTGGTTACATAAAAAGAGAATAAAGAATTGTGAGTATGAAAATAAAGAAACTGATGAGACGGGAATAGATGTGGAAGCAAAGCAAATCTCAGAAAGGAGATGTCACATGAGGAAGAACTTAAAAATTCTTATGGCCAGGGTAAAGCCTTAATGTTCAAAAATGTGTGGAACAAAATGGAGAGGGAAGATGGGCTCTGACTATGCTACAAAAGGCTCTGTATTTTAACATGAAAGATGCGGATGCAAAGAACTAGGGTCCTGTCCCACTCGATACTTCTCAGTGTCCATCTCAGCAACTAGAGCCATAGATCAGATCAGACAGGATGACAAGAAGTCCTTTAAGAAAAAAAGCAGAAATGTTGTCAGAAAAGGTATCCCCAAAGGAAATAAAGCTGTGTCACAGGCTTCATTCCTTCTATGTGCCCTGGAGCAGTACTCTTGTGGACCCTTGAGGGTGGATCATGCTCAAGAGCCATGGATGCAACTAGACACTCAGCCACCAATAAACTGGAACAGTCTGTCTGAGTGACATGTTCTAGATTTGAGTAGTGTGGCCAGAGTGTCACCGAGCACTGGTGCTCATCTAGAAGGCTGGCAAGCTGCACTGAAGTGACTGACTGTCACACACAGCAGTGCTGATATGCCTCTTCTTCAGATATGCCTTCTTTTCCTCAAGTCAAAGCCTGAAGACAGTGTGCAGTTTTCTCCAGTGCTCAAAGCAGCCTAAGGAGCTGTGTGTGTTGCTGGCAAAGAGGGAAATGTGATGGAGCAGTGCAGACAAGCGTGGAGCCTTCTCTGTGTCACAGTGTCCCCCTGTGCTCGGTGGTGCTGCCTGTGCCCTGCTGTGCTCACCACACCTTCCTGCGGACATCTCTGCTTCATGAACGATCCTTTCAGGTCAGATTTTTCTCTGAAAGCTGGAATGCTCTCTGGGAAGAGGGAGAGGTGGCTTAACCTGTCAGAGTGTGTGTGTCTGGAGGGGCTGTGATCTTTTTTGTATTCCCTATAGAGGTTGGATTTTCAATTTTGTAATGGATTTTTTTTCCCTTGAGAAAACATTCAGCTTGAACATTTCAAACGTGTATGTGGAAATAGTCCTTTCTATGGATGAGTCTTCCTTCATATTTCCAGCATTTGGCTTCAACAAAACCCCCAAAGGTTTTCTAGCTTCAAATTGTACTTTTGTGAATAATGGCGAGTCAAATATTCCAAAGCAATTGTAATGTTCTCCAAATCCCTCAAAATGCTGCAGCTAGGTCCACGAAACTAGCTGCAGAAATCCACGTGAGACCGCAAATGTTTGCTTTCTCAACCAGAACTGAAAAATACTGGCAGTTTCTAAAAAACCAGAGAAACAGAACAGTATGTTCTACTTTATTTATGCATTGTGTAAAAAATGCATATATATATATATAAGAATAAAAATTCTTTTACAAGCAATTGTTTCATAAAAGAAACATGAGTTTGCTTTGGCAAAGATACCTGTGATTTATGGTTCATTCTGTAAACTTGGCCAAACAATTTCCTTCTCCTTTTATGATTGGAGAGTGGAGCTGTCGGGGGCAGGGACTTAGAGGATGGCATCTGTTCTTAGAGCAAAAGGATTATGTTTATTCATGATTAGTTTATGCAGAAAATGCATCAAAGAGTTTATTTGAATTTTTTATAAATTTGCCTTGTAGAAAAGAAATAGTTTTCTTAATTGGACCTTGTAGGAAAAGTCCCAGTAATGGCAAATGCAAATGAGAAATAATCTGAATTTAAAGAGCTGGGGTTTGTTGTGTGTGTTTGTTTCTGTGTTTTTCTGTTTCAGAACCGTCAGTGCTCTAAGTGGGTGAGGCTTTGCACTTTCTGATAAAACTGTAGGCTTTCCTTCTCTCCTTCAATTCCATAAGCATATCCATGGCAGTACAGAAGTGGTTTAGCGTGGAGCTTCTTCATGTATCTTTACTGAAAGCAGAAGATAGGTTTATCAGTATGGTGCTTAGTAGCCTTCTTTCCCTGCTCGCTTCATAGCGTTGACTGAGGTTTTATGGAGTGCCACCAGCCATGCCAATTTTCCATGGCTTTGACTCTATGCAAATTTTTGCAGAGAGGTAGGGAAGCAAATGAGAGATTGACGCTGTTATCTCCTGATTTTTTATTTTTTTAAGCAGGTTGGTTTTCCTTATAGCTTTGCCAAAACCCCAACAGATGATGTTTTCAGTATCAGAGACAGGAGATTGATATGTTGCTAATGCCTGTAGCACTTAAGTCATAGAATTCTGTAAAGAAATGTGCCATGATTGATCTGATTAATCTTTTAGATGGGTGGTGAGAGAAAGAAACTTCTTTACCATAATAAATTTTTATGTAACGGCTTTTTAGACACTGAGCTTAGATGTCCTTTAAATATTCTAACATGGGTGACTTGTACTCAGCAATTTGAGATGAATCGAGTACTTTTTCCTCTCTGCCACAGAGTTTTCTGCTCAGCCTGGCTGTAATACAACTGTTGGTTTTTTCAGTTCTCTCCCATGGGATCCTTTGGGAAATGTAAGTCAGCATGGCAGACAGGCCTGGGCAGAAACTCTCCACTTGCTGCAAGGAGGTTCTCAGCCTTTGCTCAGACTGAGGGTTTGTTGCTGAAAAGCTTCAGGATATATCTTACCACCCTCAAGATTAACTGTTATTGTGGGTATGCATGGAGACTGTAGCTGAGATAGGTAAGTTCTCACTTAACTGGCAGTTACCTTTCCCATCATGATCTACAGCAGATTGCCAGGTCAGCCTTCATTCATTCTAACAAAATTAGAAGACCTGGTGCTTGTGCTGAAGGATTTCCATCCTTCCTCAGCTTTTCACTACTCTACTGAGGCAGGAGAGCAATTACATCTCATGCTGGTGCGACCACCCTTGGCACTACAAAAATTCCAGTCTCTATTTGCAACTCGGATGAGCAATTACCCAGTAGGTATCCCATGCAGAACTGGCTCTTCTCAGCTGTGTCTTTTGGCTTGAAAAGATGCAATCGCAGAGTTACAGAGCCAAACAGGTCGGAAAAGACCACTAAGATCATTGAGTCTAACCTATCACCTAACCATTTTAATTAACTAAACCATGGCATGAAGTGCCTCATTCAGTCTCCTTTTAAATACCTTCAGGGATGGTGACTCCACCGCCTCCCTGGGCAGCCCATTGCAAATGGAGCTAAAGATGCTTTCCCTTTCACATAAATTCTTTGAAAGTCTGGGTTCCTCTGGGCTGATGTCAGAGGGCAATATTAAGGTGTATATGTAGAGAGATATGCTGGAATGTGTCTAGAGAAGAGCCATGAGGATGATCAGAGGGCTAGAGCTCTTCTCCTATGAGGACAGGCTGAGAGAGTTGGGGTTGGCCATCTGGTATCTGAACAGGGCCTACAAAGAAAGCTGATGAGGGACTTTTTAGGGTGTCAGGTAGTGATAAGACTAGGAGGAATGGAACAAAGCTAGAGGAGGGGAGATTTAAATTAGACATTAGGAAGACGTTCTTCACTGTAACGGTGGTAAGACACCGGAACAGGTTGCCCAAAGAAGCGGTGGAAACCTCATCCCTGGAAGTCTTTAAGGCCAGGCTGGATGTGGCTCTGGGCAGCCTGATGTAATGGAGTGTCCCTGCCCATGGCAGAGAGGTTGGAACTAGACAATCCCTGAGGTCTCTTCCAACCCTGACATTCCCATGATTCTGTAGATACGTATAAGCACAGTTTGTTATTTCTTTAGCAAGGATGTCAAAAAAGCCAACATCACATCCTGCAACCAAGGAGCAGAACTGGTGAGGGGTTGCAATAGTATAGTTTTATCCTGAGAGGAAACAGACTTTATTACAAAAAAAAAAAAAAAAATCTCATTCTCTAAACTACTCAAAGATTAATGAATTTGTTACCAAAATGTAGAAAATTTGCAAGATTTAGTATAGTTTATTTGGTTATCTCTCATTTGAAACCTGATAAGTGGACACCTAGAAAAATAAGCATGAATAATAGGCTTCCACACACTTTGAGTTCCTTCTGTGCATGCTATTTGTCTAGAGCTACAATGCCAGGCAGAACTTAAAGAACACATTACAATTAATAGGTTCATGATGGAATAAATAATTCCCTAAATATAGACTCTGTCATGGTGGCCACTGATAAAGAATTTAATTTGAAACTCAGCCCTTACCTTCTGAAAATCAACTCTAAATTGTCACAATCATTACACGTTGTAAAGCCTCTATATTTCACACTTCATTTTCTAGCCAAATGGATGACAGCCTACTTCAAAGAGGAAGTGGTAAACCTGTGGTCAGAGTGTTCACCTGAGCAGCATGCCTCTCCCTAGATCCCACATCTGGCACTTGCACATATTTTGAATTCCTGCAGGTTTACAATTTCACTGGTCAAAAATCAAAGGATGTCCAGTTGAACTGTACCCTATTACAGCAGGAGCAGAGATTGGGATGCTCCACCTTTCTTGACATTTCGATGTTGCTCAAAAATGGGAAAGATGTTTCAATGGGCTTCCCAGGCTAGAAGTGTTAACCCCAAGTATTCAAAGCTTGAAAATGTGAGGTTTATATGGAAGAGACACGGTTTTTGGAGTCCTACTTGTGTGCCTAGCAGAGGCTTTAGTACAGGTGAAAATAAGATGCTAATTTGTACTTTGTTATAATCTGTAATATCAACCCAGCTACTCAGATTCTCATTCAGTCTCTCTCTCAGGCTGTCCAGTAGGGCTTGGTTGTGGGGTACAACACAGTAAACAAATAAATATTTCAAACTCCAGTGGCTGGATTCATGTGATGCTTAATACTGTCTTTACCATGTCCAGTCCAGGAGAACTGCTCATGTTCCTTGTTATACACACCTCTGTGGGCAGCAGTCCCCGGGTACTTGGATTTTTCTGGTCATTGAGTGAAATACTCAAGAGATGGAATGTAGGAACTGTTGGAAAGACTGAAAATAGAGCTGGTGTGAATCCAAATGGAAAGTTAAGGTTCATCAATGCTATGATGTTTACTACTGAATTATTTTGGACAGTTTGCCTTAAGTCACACCTTTTAGAACAGAAACATCTTTCAGGTATATCTTGTTCACAGATCCCTGAGCAAAGTGCAGCTGGTGAGGCTGTGGACAGAGACTCTTGACTCCTCTCTTTGCTCTCCTTTTTTCCTGTGATTACTTCTTGAAGCAGTGGGAAGCTGCAGTCTGGTCTAAAGTGAACAGAACAAAATCACTGAGTTATGGGGAGGTTTGAAGGAATATTGAGCTCTGCCTCACCTACCTGCTGCCCGTGTACTGAGAGGTAATGCAGAGAGGATTTTTTCCAGTGGCGACCTTGTAATCGAGGCTGTGCTGGCTGGGGCCACAGCGTCGGGGTTAAAGGGTGTGCGATTTGTAAGCAGTGAATTGGCAGGAGAAATGAAAACTCTGCAAGTTTGCTGTGGCTGGCTGCATACCACTGTTTCACCACATCTCCCACTTTGAAGGATGGGGTTGGCTTGTCTTCAGTTCACACAGTATTTGTGTCAGCAGAGAGAGTGTGCAGCTCATGAAAAGGGAGATGCTCTACCGCTGTGGGAAATGTGTGTAATGGCTTTATAAATGGGATTGGTATGGAGACTCAAAAACCCTTGCCTTTTTTACTCCTTTTTTTTTATTTTCTTTCTCCCCTCCTCCCCCCCCAAACTAGTGTTGTTTGAAGCTGTGTCACAACAGATAGCAGCATTCTTTGGGGACCTCAATGTCATGTGTGAGTAATGAGGGCATTGTCACTGTCTATCTGATCAGGGATTGATTGTTCAATACCATTCAACTTGGCTGGCCAGGTATGGTGCAGGAATATCTAAACTGTGTGTTTCTATTGCAGAGCTTATTTAGGGGTTGTTGGTAACACTCCTGACTTGTAACTGCCTGCTTTTAAAATCACTTGTGTTCACAGAGCCGCTGTTTGCTTCCCTATTTGAAAATACAGAGGAGACTGGTGTAGGTGATTAGAAAAGGATGGTTATGTTAGCAAACTTAAGTACTTCAGATTGCTAGACATTGCTCATACTAAAAGCAGTAACACACTTTTTTGTTTTGGGGTATGTGCCCCAGAAACTGGCCACCCGAACAAGACTGGGTAAGTGGAGCTGGCCTCCAGTGCTGAGGCTGCCTTCTCTGTAGCAGACTGCAAATGCAGGGGTCGGGGCCTGTGCTGTTTGCAACTGTAGATGCCAGCGCCTGAGCCACGGAAAAGGAGTGTGCCTATAGGGAAGTGGAGGGTGGTCCTATGTATGGCCAGGGAAGCAGAGATACAGGATGAGCAAGATGTGACCTGGTCTGTGATACTTGGAGTGCCCAATCTTTTAGACATTTTATTATGAAAACCAAGTCTGCATTGAACAATGCCTGTGAGCATCAGCTTCTCTTCCTAACAGCAGCTAGCTAATAAAGCCTCAAATACCATCTGACTGAATTAAGAGGAACAGCATAAAGACAAATAGGTCTAGAAAGTCCACCTTGCAGGTTATGGGGTTGAGACAAGGCATGTCAGAATTGCTTCTTAGGAAAACAAGCTTAGCATGTAACAGATGCTAGCAGCTAACGTGTCACGCAGTAACAGATGCTGGATATTCCTTTATATACTTATTTTTCAAGTTTGCACTTGGTCTTTTTCAATTTGTAACTGTGCTACTTGGTACAGCTTTCAAAAATCTAACCAGCCACAGGGTGGAAAGTGCATTATACACAGTTACATTCTCATGCATCCCTCCTTTCTGGTAGCTATCAGTTTCATAAACAGGTATTTAAACCTGGCTTGGCACCATATAATTATTCTGTAGCAGGTGTCAATTGGGAGGTTTTTATATTTCAGGATCCCTTGACCTTTCTTCTGGGCACACGTACAGTGTGTTAATGATGAGCAATGTCCACACATCAGCACTAATTCAAACTTGAGCTCTTCCAGAGTTTGAAATATGCATGGATAAAGTCTGTGCAGATGGTCCTGAATTTTAATAGATAAAAGTCACGGTAAAACAAAGTTAACTTTTAAAATTCTGCAATAAATCACGAAAAGCTGAATGTGATCCTTTGGATGTCTTAATTAGATGAATTTCTTTCACTTAGTCAGATATTCAAAGTCAAAGGGACAAAAGACACTGCCTTCCTGAAACACTAAGGCCTGAGTAATGTCTCAGTGGCCAGAAAAGTTGATCAAATTACTTGCTGTCACTCATGTTTATATTTGATTTTATTATTTCTGTGAATTATAACTTCAGCATCTGTTTCCTTTTTTTTTTACTAGTCACAATCAAGAGTAATTCTGACAGCTTTATTTCTGGGCTTCTGGCTGCCATGCAAGGATTTGTCATCACGTGTCTCTACAGAGAGTTAAGGAATGGTTAGATGGCAGGCTGAACTTCAAAGATAGGGAAGAGCAGAATTAAGATTATCCACACAACCCACGTTAGGTATTTCTGGTAGGAATGTCAGTTTGCAGTAAGAAGAGGGGCAGAGGTGGGGCTATGGAGTGTCCTCTGGGCTGGGAGAGGTGCACTGCACCCACTGTGTCTTGATCAGCACACAGAACACACAGAGGCCTTTGGAGCTGAGCAGCTGGGCTCTCAAAGACTCCTATTTAGCACACGCAGATGGCACGTCTAAGGAATTTCATGTATTAAGAGGTTATTTTCTTTTAATGAAGAAATTAACAATTTTCTGCCTGCTTCAGGGCTATTTCTATGCTGAATTCCCACATTTCTTCTATGCATCTTAAAAATGTTCCATTTGGTTTTACAAAAAAATGGTTTGTGGGGGCAATCTCTCCCAATTTCTCCAGCCTTACTGGAAAAGAATTGTGATAGTTTTACAGAAGTGGTGTCTTTGGGTTTGGTTTGATTGTTTTGTTGTGGGTTGGTGATTTTTTGTTAGTTTGTGGATTTCTTTTTTTAATTAATTCTTTTGAATCGAGCCAGAGGAAGGGCTGGAGCATAGAAACATCACTTGCTGCTATAAACAAAGTTTTTAGAGGACAAGGGAGGGAGAGACAGAGACCAAGGATTTGCAATGGGGAAGTATTAGGCAGCATTGACTCTAGGTGTCACTGTGAGCTGTGCCTGTAATTCCACAGCTCCATTTCCACTGTCATTCAGTGACCCCCACTTTCCAGCCTTCTTTCTCCTCTCTGTTTCCCCTCATCTCTTTCTCTCACACACATGCATGCAGAGAAGTGTATGACAAACAATAGCTAGAAGCAAGGAAATTACTGTGAGTATTAGAGAACATGATGTTGATATAACTTAATAGATACTTAATAAAATGCTGGTAAACTGAATTGCTATGATGTGTGATGGCTCACTTGTATGAAGCCCTGGAAAACAAACAAACAAATAGCTAAACTCTCTTTTGGAGCATTTGTATATGGCAACAGGTAACAGCAGGAGGTAAACTCCAGCGAGCTCTTCCAGTCCTGCTGTTCTGGACTGGGCAGAGGCAGGGTTAGATCATTTTAGAGGTTATAGGCTTGACTGCAGCCACAAGTTGTTCTGCCAACCTTTGAAACTCAATCCACCTATGTAGATACCTCTGAAAGAAACCTCTCTCTTGATGTTTCCACTAATACGAAATTAATTTATCATTTAGAATATTTTCCTATATGACTCACTTAATGCTACCTACTGACATACAGCAACACCATGAAACACTTTAGCACCTTGGGGTAACCGACCACAGTGCACCCTGCAAAGCAGCACTTAGAGGCTATATGAACATGTTCTGTCACCTTGCAGTCTTTTATGTGTAGCTGTGGGAATGTGCAGGGAGATAACATGCAGCGGAACAGAGCAAAGTCTGGTGGAGTCACACTTTCTTTAACGTGATGAATTATCAAGATGCTGTACATTTCCTGGTTAAGTCCCAAACAGATGAACTTTTGTAAATGAGCAAATTTAAATGCTTTCTTGTCACACATAGGCAGAACACTGTTTGCATGGTGTTACTAAGAGTCTGTTACTACTTTTAAGTGACTTTGTGTGGTGATCAGTGCTTTGGGCCCTAATTAGTAAAAGCAGGAAGAGTCTTAAATTTAAACTGTCAAGAGACAAGTCATCTAATGTTTTGATTCACCACCTTGCCAACTCTATAACATTCTTTGCTGTGTATATTCTGACCTTTAGCTATGTATCTCTTTAAGTTTGCTAAGTAACATCTCTCATGAATTCATGCTTTTGGGTCTGCCTCTCTTAACTGAATTTAGTAGGATTCTCCTGAAGGACAAAGGCAGTTGTAAAAGCCACTTTGTACAGCTCCATTTCCCATTTAATTCAGTCTCCTTTGGCAGTGCTGAACCTCAAATTTTTGTAGCATCCTGTGCAAAAGGGAAGACAATCTGCAAAGTACAAATCCTTCTGGCAAATCTTGCTTGTTGCTAGATGCAGCCTCTAAAGCACTTCTCCTGAAAGCGAAGGCTGCGTGGTGTACCGCATGTTCAATATGGTGATGACTCTGAGATGCACCCTGTTGCTAATCACGTCACTCGTGGCTGCTGCAACTATCCACTGTCACTAGCAGATTACTCTTGGACAGTGTCATCAGTGTAGTCTCACCTCTGAACGGAGCAGCCCTTCCCCTCTTTTTTTTTAAGTAGGGATTAAGCAGTCAGATCTGATGACACTTCATACAAGTACAGCTGTTTGAAAACAGACTGTCCCTTCAATCACAGTAAGTGACAGTGTGCACTCCACCGATGCCACGGCTGCCTTTGACGCCTGCTCTGACATGCTTTAAGATAAATAGTTCACAGAAAAATTCTTTTACAGTAGCAAACTACTTTTTGCCAAATGGTTACCTCTGTCTAGTTCTCTTATCCCCTTAGTGTTTTCTTTCAAAAGGAAAATATAGAGATTATATTGGGGGACAGCTGAGTAGCTGTTTCCTAGGATGATTATTTTTTTTTGCTGGGGACAGGCTAAAATTCCTGTATAATTAGACCAAAGGAGTGGGTGGGAGGAAATATGTCTAAGCTCTCTGCTCCCATCTCTATGCCCAGTTTCTTTCTCATAGATATAATAGAGGCTTGAGTGGGAGTTTGGGATTTTTCAGTATGTGGGAGACAGCTAGTGGTGAAAGAAACCTGCAAAGCTGCTTAAACCGTGATTACAACTCTCTAAGTTCTTCTCTCATGCTGTCCTTTGAGCAATGAGATGGTGGAGGACAGTCCAATAGGGAAGAAATTGCAGTGCTTGTTTGTGATGGGGCCTTGTTGAAGGGGTTCCTCTGACCATCGATCTCCCCAGCAGCTGACACCTACAGGGGCTGGGCACTTCGGGCTCCAGCTGGGTGCCCCAGAGGCAGGAAGCAGATGAGGAGCAAGGACTGAGCAGCAGAAACCAACAGACATCTGTCAGATTACAATGCAAATTGGTCAGAAAGTGGAGGGGTCATGAGAGAGCAACTGGACCAGTGTCTCCTTGAGAAGGCACTGGATGTTAGGAGGAAGTTCTTTACAGTGAGGGTGGTAAGACACTGGAATGGGTTGCCCAGGGAGGTTGTGGATGCTTCCTCCCTGGAGGTGTTTAAGGCCAGGCTGGATGAGGCCTTGAGCAACCTGCTCTAGTGGGAGGTGTCCCTGCCTATGGCAGGGGGTTGGAGCTGGATGATCCTTGAGGTCCCTTCCAACCTAAACCATTCTATGATTCTGTAAGGCAGAGCACACTAGGCATAGCATGGGCATCTAGAGAAGAAACACCAGTTTACGCCAATGTTTGACCACCCCAGATTCAAAGATGTGGTTGTAAATCACATCAAGTTCTCACTCTCTGCTTGCACCATGTAGTAAGAAGGCTTGAGGTCACTTCTGGTTTGTGAAGCCATTGCTTAGGTTGTGAGACACCAGAGCAGAGCCTGCACTGACCTGGGACAGTGTTTGCCTGGGCTGAACACTGCCAGTCTAGGGGACAGAGGGGGCATTCTTTCCAAGAGCCGAGTATATTAAAGTTCCAGGGAAGAGCTATCACATAGTACAGAAGAGATGCAAAAGTGTGGAAGATGTTTCTCATCAAGTCTGGTGAAGTGTTGTATGGCTTTCATAAGTATTTATTCTTGCAGCAGAGTTTAGGGATGAGGAATGCTTACAGCAGGGGAAATGGAGAGGAAGAATTTTAATGGAAGATGTTCATAATCATAGCCAAAACTTTCAGTGTTTTGTTTGGTTTTTTTCCTTTTTTTTTTTCCCCTGATTTTCTCTAACATTTCCTGGTGCTGAGTTCAAGTAATGCAGCATTTAAATTCTCTTCATCTCACTGAAGGTCAGGCCTCTTGAAGTAATATTTTCTTCCTTATCTGCACCTAATCAATCATGTCACATATTAAAAAGTCTAAACAGTTGTATCAGTGCTTTAGTACCGTGTAACAATATTAGACCAATCAAAATAAACTACTTGCACATTTGAAATTATTTTACAGTGATACTGCAGAAAGAAAATAAAATAGATACAAGCTACCAAATCACACAGATAAAATAATGTTCCTTGGTCATTACAATGAAGATAGTTGCAGGGATTTTTTTTTTCCTCCTTCCAGGATATTTAACTGGCTGGCTTATAAAATTTCTTTTAATGTTTGCTTTTGCCTGGCAGGAATGTGATAAAAATATGCAAAGCTATGATTCACATAGAACAAATATGGATTGCAAACTATATAATGTTATCCTGGCCTGCTGTTTATAAAGCAATGAATATGCCTGCTAACTCTGTATGCTGATGACTTTTTTTTTTCCCCAACCAGGTTTGTATCTGGATGAATGACCTTTACTTTTTCTAATTACTATTTTACACAAGCAAATAATTTACTTTTATAATCATAAGCAATCATCAAGAAAGACCTTTGGTGGGTGCTGGCACATTGTATTGTTCCTGTCATTCCATAATAGCCTTTTTCTGGTGTGAGTGTGCTTTCCACAATTTTTGTGTTGCTCTGCACAAAAGTAATGTGAGCTAAATCTTAAGGCAAATTATCTCAATTGTTTATATATGTGTTTGCATAAAATCTCAGGATGTCATAGTTGCCAACACAGGCCAGTTGGGTAAATGGCCATTAGGGTTCTAAGGCAGCCTTACACAGTCTTAGGACTTGGAGAATATCTGATAGCTTCTCATTCGATGTGCCCAGAAGGACACTGTAACCAAGTGCTCAGTTTGCTCAGCCATAGCCAGTTAAGGAGAAGAATGTGAAAAGACTTGCTCAGTTTCTTCACTATTTGAGTCTTTCTGAGTGTCTTGAGGGTCAGACTCTGTTTTATAGCACTCACAATAGAATGGCAGTGGCTGAATTGCTGACAGCATAGCATGCAGTCTTGCTCAAGAAGTGTAGCGTTAGTCTAGAGACAACATGAGGTAGTTCAGAGACACCTGAGCTGTTTCAGCAATAACACTGAACTTTCATGCTTCAGCTCTTCCTGATACAGCTGCTTGTTTCACAAGCAGGTGTCTAAAACTGCTGTGGAAGTCACTTCAGCTGCAGACTGAGCAAAAGTCTACTGGCTTTTTGTGTAGTGGTACAGCGTCAAGTAATAATGTACACATAACTGTCACTTGGGAATTGCATCTTGGGAGCCCCTGATCTTTAGAAATGAGAAGAGACCTCTGCTCTGGGGGAGCTGGCAAGAAACCTGCTGGAGAGTGCCCTTAATTTCACTGTTTTCAGTCTCTCTCTCTCCAGTTGTGCAGTTGCTAAGACTGCTAGCAGAGGGACTCATTCTGCTGTGAGCTACAGGATTTTTTCCATTTATTTTCCATCTCTGGAACATTTTTTTTTTCTTTTTCTTCCCCCTCCCCTGCCAACAAACACATAGAAATGCCACAAACTCCATTCTTTCTGCAGAATCTGCTGCTGCTCTGCATTTCTACATAAGTCTGTGAATATAATAGCCATGTGACATGTTGACAAGAGTAATTATACCCAGAGGGGTTAGTAATTTATGTTGGGTAGCAGGTGGTATCATTTCCTGGTTAGTCTGTACCCTAACTTGTTATTATCTATGGCCATCAGCAGCTAGAGTGACACCTACAGAGGAGACCTTGGAGCTCCCAGCAGGAGCCAGAGTTGTTCTATTTGACTATAGATGGAAGGAATTCCTACTGTCCTTCGTACTGTGTGTGACATAACCTTTGATAGCAGGCAAGGCATGACTCATCTCATTGACTTTCTCCTCTTTACATGACTTTTTTAACAGGTTGTGCTTGACAGAGAATGTGTTGCTACTTACTTTTAACCACCATCATTATGCCACTGACTCAGTTGTATCCAGCGTGCCATTTAAGTAGCTACTGCCCCTAAGGAAATATTTTGTTACCACAATATTATTTGGTCAGTTACTTCACTGCTCATTTCTAGGACGAGCACCCCATTGTTCTGGGAGCTGTACACACATAGAATAGGAACAGAGTCTTCCTCCGGCGACCTTTTGCCTTGAAGAGAAAGAGAGGAAAATCTCACTTCCATTTTACAAAAGGGAAATGGATATGATGAAGAGGTGAGGTCGAGTAAATTGCTAAAGAAGGTCATGGAAAGCATCTGCGACAGAGAAAGGAGTTGATAAGTTGTTGAAAGAGCCAAATACAGTAGCCTTCATCATACATTTATCCATTTTTTTCTTTAGAAGAAAAAAAAAATTACCAGGCCTGTCCTGTTGCTTTAGAATCCTCCTGACCTGGTAGCTATATTCCAGCTAGAGCAATTCGTCACTATCCTAATACCATGGTACAATCTACTCAGTTCTGTGAATCTCTCTGGATTCCTGAGAGTATGATGAAAATCTAGATCCAGACTACTCTTTGATCTCTGAGGTTTCATCAGCTCCTCCTACTTCCAGTTTTAACTTTTTCATCTCATTTCTTCTAATTCTTCAATCCCTCCCTAATCCTCGAGATTCTTTCCTTTTCCTTCTTTCTTCACATATCAGCCCTGGTAATACTTTTTTCCCTCTCTTCTGAGGTTCCCTAATTTACCAGCAGTAGCTGAATGAGCCGTTTGGGTTTTTTTCCCATTCTCTGCTCTAGTTTTCACATCAGGAGTACTAAATTCTGCACCAAAGTCAGAGAAGGCAGGCTGAGTACTTAGTGGCAGTACAGTTTCCCACAGGGACCTCTTGTACCCCAGCTAGCTGAATTCAGCTGCAATCCTTTTTTCACTTCACGTTTTTGACGATTTGATAATACCTGAGGGAATTAGTTACCTAATTCTTACTGAATTACAGTGTGAGCTGGAGGAATCATTGCTTTAGACTTGTGTTGAAAATCCCCTGTTGTTGCTCCAATATTATTTGTACTACCCCACCTATTTTCACAGCTAAAAATCAGCAATAAAGGGGTTCCCAAAATCATCTTAGTTACAAAAATATTAATATACAAAACTCACCCCTCTGCTGGGTTGTATAGTGCTCCAAAAGGCAAGGCTGACTACTAAGAAGCTGGACACACTGCTCTGCGTAACAGCTACAGCTCATACAACAGCTGTAACTTCCATAGTACTGCACTTCATGTGAGAGAAGGCAAAACAAGTAGTGACAAGGACACGCTCTGAAGTTTCAGTGCCTCACTCTGTAAATTGGTTGAATAAAGGTGAATGGCATCTACCATAAAGCACACGAGTTTTCTGTCTGGGTTGTCCCCAGTTAATGGTTTCTTTAACACTATGGATGAGAATAGGAAGTGTGTATGTCAAGGGAATCACATTCCCTTACGGGGAGGGAACAGATTGCCTAACCTGTAAGTTTACGTCTTCCCTGGTTTATTACTGTGGGACGTGCCAGTCCTGGGGTCGAAGCAGCTTGCTAACCAGTAGGAAGAGAATGCAAAGGGAGGCAGAATTATTAAAACAACCACAGTAAAAATAGTTGAAATCAATAGGAAAGAGTTCAAAACCTATGTTGGATGAACTGATGTCCTTCTCCTCTACTCTGTCCTGATGAGGCCTCATCTCTAGCATTGTGTCCAGTTCTGGGCCCCCCAGCTCAAGAAGCACAGGGAGCTGTTTGAGGGAGTCCAGCACAGAGCCACAAAAATGATTAAGGAAGTTGAACATCTTCCTTATGAGGAGAGCCTGAGGGAGCTGGGGCTTTTAGCTTGGAGAGGAGGAGAATAAGGGGTGACCTGATTATAAGTACGTAAGAGGGGTGAGTGCCAGGAGGATGGAGCCAGCCTCTTCTTGGTGATGCCAGTGACAGGACAGGGGGCAATGGGTGGAAATTGAAGCACAGAAGGTTCCATGTGACCCTGAAGAGGAATTTTTTTCACTGTGAGGGTGAAGGAGCAGTGGAACAGACTGCCCAGGGAGACTGTGGAGTCTCCCTCTCTGGAGATATTCAAGAACCTTCTGGATGCATTCCTGTGTGATCTGCTTTAGGTGATCCTGCTCTGGCAGGGGGGCTGGAGCAGATGATCTTTTGAGGTCCCTTCCAGCCCCTGTCATTCTATGATTCTATGAAATCTTTCTAGTAGATAACATTGTCAAATAATAGAAGTGAGTCAGAGGGAAATAGATTACCTTTCTGCCCAGTCTCTAGAAACTGTATTTGACTCAAAGCTTGTTAGAGATACCTGGGAAATGCTGTTTTCTGTGATGTGCAAGAAGTTCTGAAGGAATGAAGATCTTTTTGGTAAGCTTGATTATGCTGCATTCTTCTCATTAAGGGAACTAGCAGAATTTGATGGTCTTTCAGTCTTAGACTTTTCTGCAGATTTTGAGGTATTTCACATGGTTTGGTGTGAAGATATTCCTGGTCTCTTCAACGGAGTTTAGTGCAGTGGATAAATTACCAGCATGGCTTTGGGACAAACCCCTGTTCTCTGAACAGGAGTTGCTAGCACAGATTCCAGCCTAATTAATGCAATCCTTTGCTTCTCATAATATATATATATTTTTTTTTTTTTTTGGGGGTGGTCAAAGCTCTTTGATAGTTTATGTAGCTTACAACTGTTCATAAAGGTCTATTGTACAATGTTTGTCACTTCAATCACATTTTGTGATATCACCTGATAGCATTTTCAGGTTGGAACAGTACAACTCTGTTCAAGATTTGCAGAGAGTGATCAGTTTTGAAAATACCAATGGAACTCTTCCCGCTGAATTTGAATTATTTGTGGGAGTGAACAGCTTGAGGTCCCCTGTCATAACTGCAGAGCCCAGGGCACTTAGACAGCTGAACTCGCATTGCCTGTGCAAGTGATGCTTTTGAGATGAATTCCCTTTTGGCTCTGTACAGGAAATCAACTTTAACACCTAACTTTCATAGGGCTGAAGTGAGGCAAGAAGAATCTGACACTGCCAGCTGACTCCTCTGAGGCCCAGGGGATGACTGGGCGCCATTCACCACACAGATCTACTTGCTGGACAGATCCTCTCTCTATCTGTCCCTGATTGAAGTAAATATGTTATCCAGACTGTTTCACTCGTGAACAAATCCAAGTCTTCTCTATCCTTGGATTTTTTTTTTTTTTGTGGAGTCAGTCCTTTATTCTGCACAGAACAAGCTTCTTAGGGTAAATGGTTACTGTTCTTCGAGCCTGTGCTAACCCAGGATCAGAGCAGTGGTTTTTACCTTGACAGCAGTGGGAGGTAAATTCAGAACCTATTTGAGAACCCAGCTTTACATGCAGCTCAGGTTTAGATGGGGGAACCTTGTGTAATGCAAGTCCTCTGTGAAATTAGGTGACTCTGCATTGGAAGAGGCAATTTTTTGATTAAAAGCAAAAATCTGATAAAAGCATGTGTTTGTTTTTGGAGAAGAGCACGACAATGTGTATCGGTTTTATCTGTCAACAGCCATCACCTTGTCAGAGTTTGGCTGCTGTTGATTTATTACAACCTATGCGAATGTATAATTGGTAGGCTGCTCCTCAGATCTGCACAGGAGAGGCACAAAGTTGGAAGCCAGATGTCCCATGGCAATGCACTAAAAGAGAGAGATAATCACCAAAGAGCTGAGGAGCCCTTCAACTCGTTGCTCTTACATACTCTCTTAGCCTTAAGATTTATCAGTGTTTGTAATGAAAGCATCTAAAATAAGAACAACTTGTTAACTTCACTAAAGACACCATCTTCTGCTCCCCCACAAATAAGTCTTTTATCATAATCTGCCCTGCAGGAGTCCCAGCTTTTTTAGTCAGAAATGGGGGAGGGAGCATTCACTAAGGCATGTTTATTTAGCATTGCTGCCTCTATGCCCAGAATGACCTTGACAGAGGAGAGAAGACTTTGGAGTCGGGAAATTTCCTGGCAAAAGAGTGCATGCAAGGAAGTCATATACTCACTTGTGGATTTCAGGGATTGTTCTTGGACTTTTTCTTCAGGGCATTCTGCTGTTTCTGTGCCAGTACTGTAGGCATGCAGGCTACTTAGAGAATGATGGTCTGTCCTTTATGTTTATATGGCTAAATCTCAAAGTCTTGGTATCAAAGATGGTATCTGAAAGATATATCCTGCCAGATCAAAGGGAGAATATATACTGCCATATCTTGGTATGTGAAAGATATATCCTGCCAGATGAAAGGCAGAGTGGTAGTCTTAGTAGAGCTCTTTGTCCACCAAGGTGAAGGAACATTAGCATTTTAAATATTGATTTGTACTTTTAATTCGCTATTAATCACAGTGGGCTTTATAGCACTTGGGTTTCATGAAGAGGCCATGGCTTTTCAAAGGTGATGCTGTTAAGCATAGAACTCATTCTTGGTGCTGGAGTTCTGGCTGGTAGAGAGCATATGAGAGAAAATTTTCTGGAGTCTGCAGAGGACTTCTGTAGGGGAACACTTCTGTGGCACTGCAAAGTAGGGCTGAGAAGGCAGAGCTGTGAAGCCTATGTGAAAATTATCGTTTGTCTTTTCTCTCTATTTCTGTCCTGATCTGGAGAGAGAAGAAAGCTATCTGTCATTAGGTGAGTCGTAGTGGGTTCATAGACCAGGTGATGTACATCCTCTATTTGCCTCAGACAACTCCATGTACATCTTTCTAATGTGATTAGGCCATCATGCAGGGCACAGATCAATTTATTATTCTGCCCGAGAGCACCACGTTCTTCTTTAAAGAATTGTTACTCCTGCAGTCGGCAATTACTTCAAAATAAATTTACCAAAGACAAAATTGTGCCTCTTGGGTCAGTAAATGACTTCCCTGTTTTTTCTTGAAGAGACAAGGTGTTTATTAAAGACCTCCTTAGTTTACTGTGTTGGGTTTTTCACTTTGAATAATTGTCCAATTAAATATAATTTGGAAGTCCATGCTAACCTACTGCTTGCATTGTACAAGTAAGAATATCTCCGAAAGATGTGCATTAATAAATCCCACTGAGCCCTATCTCTTTTAAAAAATGGCTTCTTTTGTTTAATTTTGAGAATTTTTTAGCAGGGCTCCAAGCCTTACCTTTGGAAATGCTGCTGTTTCCACACAAATAATTTATACAGTTCATTCTTTCAAATTCTGTGGAAAACATTCTTACCATTTGTTTTAACTTAGCTTAATATTTTTTTAAAGATGATTTGTATTCTGTTGCTTAGGTTTGGAGCATACTTCATAGTCTAAAGCTTCACACATTGTGTTCTTCCTTTTTTTTGTTTTTTTTGTCTAGAGATATCTGTTCCTTCTTTGCAAGGGGGAAATAATAAGTAGTTAAGTGAATCTAGAACAATAGGCTCCTTGTAAGTGGTGGTAGTGGTAAGTTGGAATTACTTTTACCAAGCAGGTACTTAATGTAAACCTTTTCTTTCTTTTCTTCTTCTCCCCTCCCTTTCCTTTTTTTTTTGTTGGTGTGATGGTTTGGGTGTCCCCTGCCCCCCACACTTTAGAAATCACCCAGACTAGACTCAGTCGGCTCTGGAAATTTGAATGAAGCTTATATTTACAGCTGGCACAATTTACAAGCAGATATTTACAGTATATACAGTTATAGACAGAAATATACAAGGTAAAAAGGTAATACAAACACAATTCTCCTCCCAGAAACCTGAGTCCCCAGGAGGGGCTCTCAACCACCCCTCACCTTCCCCCTACCCCTATCAACCTTACCCCAGTCCTAAGGAAGAATGGAGGTTCGGCCAAGAGGGTTAAAAAGCAAGGTGAAGCAGCCAAGCAAAGGAGGGTGAGGTTAGAAAGCAAGATGGAGTCCAGCCAGCAGCCTCAGCTCTCCCCAGCAGGCAAAGCTCCCCAGCGAAGAGAAGAAGCAAGTGCAGTAATCTTTGTTTTGCCTTTCTTCTTTACACATCCCAGCAAGACTGTGAGGGAAGTAGACCTCACCATTGTTTTCATTTTACAGCTTATCATCTAGTTCTTCTCACCAAAACATGCTAGCTAGGCTCAAACTAGCACAGTTGGTTGGTTTGGTTGTTTGGTTTTTTTTTGTTAGTTGGTTTGGTTAGGGTTTTTTGTTCATTTTTGTTGCTGTTTTGTGTAGGATCAGGGCTGGTCACAGTTCATCCTTCTAAACACGTCAAGTGTAAGGCAGTGAAAAGGATAAAAGACAAGTATTTAAATGTAGCAATCAGATGAAGTTCTAGAAATGCAAGATGGAATTGATCAAAATCGATTTGTGGACAGATAAAGAAGAATTATGTTGCCTGATGTAACCTGTTCCATGGAGATACAGTCACATGCAGCCTAGCAGTCTGAGCATGGGGCTGGCAGTAGGACTTCTCACTGACTCAAACACAAAGAGCATTGATGTTTCTTATCTACCAGAATCTAAGTCACTCTAACTCATTTTCTCCTGTAAATATAAGGCTTTTATTCATCATAGGAATATGACAAATATTGATTGCCTAATCGATCTAATTAATACAGATTTTTAGATCTGGGGCAATAACAAAGTGTATGGCAGAAATCTTATCTCATTGATGGATGAAAAAAATGAGTAACAAGAACTGCCATAAAATGAATCCTCCAAAATATTTTTACTATTGTAGTTACACTTTTAACTGTAGTTATCACCGCTCATACTGCATTAAGAATATATCTTTGTTTTGATATAGGTAGGAACAGGCATGACATTAAACTGACATTAAGGCTGAAATGAAATGCCTACTCTGTCCTTTATATTCTGGCTGCCATCACTCTCCAGTGAAACATAGGGAGTTAGAAAGCTATTTGCCTTTCCTACTCTATCAATGCACAGAACACCTAATTAATATTGAGGTCAGTAATACAATCTGCTGTTCCTGATGAGTTAAGATCCAACAGCCATCATAATCAAGCATAAGCCATAGCCAAGTATTCTCAGTCTTTGGCACCCAGAATAAAACAGAAGTTAATCAGTACTGCTCTCTTCAATGCAGCACCATCCCTGGGCAGGAGGGTGCATATAGCTGTGCATGCATATAAAGCACATCATCTGGTACCAGCTGAGATGGGGAGCTGCTTAGACTTGTTGAAGATTGACTGGGATAGAAGTGGGCTTTTGTTCTGTGGTAGTTCAGTGACACAATTCTTCAGGAAAGAGTTCCTACAGATAAAATAGCTTGGTTGTGATATGGAATGCGAAAGATTTGAGAGGCCAGAGGAAAATGACAGAAGATTTCAGTCAGGTGAGTTTCCTTGCCTGAAAATCATGCCATACAGAATCATAGAGTTAACCAGGCTGGAAGAGACCTCCAAGATCATCCAGTCCAATCTGTCACCCAGCTCCATCGAATCAACTAGACCATGGCACTAAGTGCCTCATCCAGTCTTTTCTTGAACACCTCTGGGGATGGCAACTCCACTACCTCCCTGGGCAGCCCATTCCAATGGCAACAGCTTTTTCTCCCTTTCACAACCCATGACATCCAGGCCCAAATTGGTTGTAGGTGAAAAGCATGGTCCTTACTGAACACCATGGCAAAATATCACACCTTGGTTTGCTACAATGGACCAATAGTTACAGGTTCCTTGTATCTGAGCAGTAGAGAACCGTGTCCTGTTGCAATTGTAGGAAGAGATTTTGAAAAATATCAGTGTGAGGAGGGTCTACAGATGAGGAGAAAGTGTACAGTAGTAAAGCAATCTCAAAATTAAGATCAAGGATACTGGAGTGTTCATTATTGGATAGGAAAAAAAAAGAGAGAGAGAAAGGACCTAGTTATATATACCTTTTTCATCTCTTGCTGCATGCTTACCAATAGAGAATCCAAATCATCTGTATTCCACTTTGGAATCAGGTATTGATTGCATTAACTGCAGTTGCAGTGCAGCTAGCCACTAAGTATACTCTTACTTCTGCAAGAGTTGTTCCATTTTCCAGAAATATTTTTTTTAATGCAGATTCAGGAGAAAGAAAGCCAAACATAACCCCTCTAAAACAGGGTGGCTTAAACCATGCATGGATGCCCTGTGGAAAGATGGGGGAATGGAATTTTTGGAACAAAATGTTCTAGTAGCTCATTGGGTGTCTGCCTGACACACAGGAGCAGCAATAGCATCCCTTTAAAACATCCATTGCAAAAAGCATGTGCAAGATTTTCATGCATCCCTACCACACTCCATATCCAAAGATTTGGTTGCCTGCTGGAGGAAAAGTGGGAGTCAGAACTTCATTTAAATTGTGCCGTTTTATAAAACAGTACTGTGGTGATAAATAGAAAATCGAGACAATATTTTATCAGTATTTTCCAGCCAGCTCTTATTTGCTCTCTCTCAGGAGCAGCTTTACAGAAAGCAGTGCTCAGTTCGTACTATGGTTAGTTAATCACTAAAACCTGCCTTTCTTCTCTATCTTCTACATAAGTACCTACTTCACAGACATTTAGCTAAGTGATGATAGCCTGAGGTTTGCAAGAGTACATAAGCAAAACATCATATCTCTGTTTATGCTGAAAGAGTCTTGCACAAGCTGTTCTTATATTAATAAGCTCAGCCAGGTTCTCCAAGTAAGTTTAGTGGGTTCTGACAGTATTTCTCTGAAGCAAGCAGTAAGTTTCTTACTTGGAGTGGTAAGAAACTTGCTGGTGTCTCAAGCCAATGAGATGCACTAAGTACTGCCTGAAGAGTGGGAGAGGATTCCTAGGGTGTATTTTCATAGGGCTGGAGGCTGTGTGACAGTAGTTTGCTATTGTGAACTGTGTTGATCTTCATTGTCCATCAGCTTGTATGGTGTTGCAGGGGTGTGTGGGAACTAATATCTCCTAGCAGAGCTTTTATCACTGCCAGGAAGGAATTGGAGTCTGGTTTAATGCACCACTTCTCTCAAAGTGCATTTTGTTTCAGTGTGTATCAGCTTTTCATGACCACTGTTGTGCCAAACAGATAAGCAGTTTGTTACTGGAGACAAGATCAGTGCTTGAAATCCTGAGGCTGTGTGTGGTGATAGTTGTTAAGTTTGTAATGATTGAGGCAATTGACAACTTGTAAAATTTTCAGGTTCCAAATAAGTACAGCCTAAGCCAGTCTAAGATAGCTAAATGGATAATGGAGGCAAAAGCCCTCTTGTTCCTCCCTCATGAGGCATTTAGATCCATTTATACAAGGTACTGGTATAATGTTAGATTTGATTGTAGATCAAATAATAATGTTAACAATTTTCTTGGCTGCCTAGGACTCATCCTTACCAGCTTCTATGCTAAGCACCACTTCTACTTTGCAGTTGATCAAGTGCATGGTTTATTAAAATATGGGTGACTTAAGTTTCCTGGTCAACAGGTGTGCCTGAGAGTGTATTTTTAATAGTTGCTAGGTTTTTCCATCCAATCTCCATTTCAAGTTACTATATTGCAGCTAAAATAAGAAGGGGAGCTGAAAATTAGGAGGAAGTTCTTCACAGAGAGAGTGATTTGCCATTGGAATGGGCTGCCCAGGGAGGTGGTGGAGTCACTGTCCCTGGGGGTGTTCAAAAAAAGCTTGGATGAGGCACTTAGTGCCATGGTCTACATGACTGGATAGAGCTGGGTGATAGGTCGGACTGGATGATGTGGTACAGGAATGTGCCTGTACCTGTACCCCTGCTAGGAGAGCTTTCTTCAGGCTTAAGAAAAGGGCATCTCCATCTTCCACAATTAGAGGGCAATATGGTTAAGAAAAGGGGATCTCCATCTTCCACAATTAGGGGTGAAATATGGTCTAGTTGACAGGATAGGGCTGGTTGCAAGGTTGGACTGGATGATCTTGGAGGTCTCTTCCAACCTGGTTGATTCTATGATTCTGTTTCAACTTAGGCTTAATTCAACAAAGCAGCTGAGCATGTACTTGCCTCATGCTTGGCTGTAGACACTTTTTCAAATTGAGGACAACAAGCTTTGATTTGGTGCAAAAGTCTAATCGCAGGTCAAACACTCTCTTAAACATCTGTGAGCTCCGAGAGTGTTTGAGTTCATTTGTCAAACTGCCCTGAATGTGGTGGGTAGTCACAGGATCACAGGATGTTAAGGTTGGAAGGGACCCAAGGAGATCATCGAGTCCAACCCCCCTGCCAGAGCAGAACAATACTATCTAGCACAGATGACAGAGTTAGTGGGTGGCTTGGTGTATTTTCTTCTTCCTGAAGTAACATGACTGATGTAATAGTTCCATCGAAGGAATGTGCGAGTCAGTGGTGCAGCTTCTAAAAGCGTGTTGCTTCCTAAGTGTGAATGGTGACAGCATGGTAAGCTGGCCAGCGTGCTATGTGGATTTCTGCTCTTGAACAAGTGATGTTCTTGGCTCTGCCTATGAAAGTGGAAGCCATCAGTCTCACTTATTTTTAGTTTATGGAAGGTTCAGTTATCATGTACCAGAACAGCAGGAATTACTTTCTGATAAAGATACTTCTGAGAGAGTTTTCCTTTAGTAGGACAGTGGAAATTGTGGATTGCTGTTGTCTAAGAAAAATGGAAGGGCTTGGACAGTACATGGACACATTAGTAATTCAGCTTGTTGAATGGTTTAGAAAGTTAAATGAGTCAGCCAAATGCAGTACTCAGGAGGCAGTCAGCACTTGTAAATTCTCCCCTGCTCTGCTCCCAACCTGGCACTGATAATAAGATTTCTGCTGTAAGCTCATGGGCTGGAAATAAGAGACAGAGATGTCAAGAGTTAAGAACTGTCAACATGATATGGTAGTGGAAATGGGTGAAGTGGCTCTAGGATGTGTAAGATGAAGTCTTGCCAGCAGACATTAAGAAAGTATTGAGTGATCTTGTAAGGCATGGAGCAACAATACAGTTGTGGCTTCCCATGTGTAAGGATTAATTTGGCTTGGAAGGGATGCAGAGAGAGCTTAAACTTGGAGGCGACCGTACATCTTGTCTTGTTTAGCTCTGCGGAACAAAAGCTTGGAGGAAATAATATTTTTTATGAAATGGTGAAGGAGAAGGCTGGGAGCTGGTGAGAGCAGTTCCAGTTAGAGGTCAGTGCTGGCACAGGAATGAATGGGCATGGATTAAGCATGAAAAGAACAGCTTGTGAAAAAGGAGAATTTTTTTAATGCTCAGAAGAGCCTTAGTGAGAGCGACTGGCACACACGGCCAAAATAATTTTAAGATGAAACAGGTAAATTCAAGAAAGGGATTCTATGATGTCCTTTACTCTGGTGATTCCTTGGCCCAGGAGGTCTTTTGCAGTCCCAGGTTCCTACATTCTTGGCTGTTGGGTGTGTTTCCTTCTATATCTGTTCTTTATACTTCGTTTCAAACTGGGAGTCTCCTGCTCCTACCTGTCACCCGCATCAGGAGTGAATTGTGTCTTACTTTGTGAGACATAGAACATGTGATTTGAAAGTTAATGCAGTATTTGTTCAGTGTATTTGCATTTTTGTGCTTGATGCTAGTAGGAGATACAGCCCTAGATTCCTCCTCTGTGGGCTATGATTCACCTTCATTATAAATATTTCACACCAGCCTCATGTTTAATGATGCTGTTGGAAGGGGAAACATCTGGATTCTTCTACCAGGTGCTGTAGCTGGATCTTACAAGTTGTGTGCATTGCTTTTACTGTCTCTATTAAAAATTAAAACAGGTGAAAATATGCCTAAATTCTTCTGAACAGCCAATCTTGAAATTACTATATTAGATTATTGTATAATTCCCACTACTGTGATATTTGAATAACGCCCTACAATATTCATGTGTGCTTAGAGGAACTGATGTACTGAAGAGATAAAGGAAATGTTCAAGGTTATACAAGAAGTCTGAGGTGAAAGGAAGCCTGATAATGTCTGTAAGCCTGTCCAAGAGTGCTCTGTCTACCAGGCTACTAGAAAGGATGCCGTCCTTATGGAAAGGATAGTATTTAATCTTCAGCCACCAGCCTTTTGGCTCTTCTTATGCAATCATCTAACTTGGATTCTTGAGGAAATTTCTCAATTACAACACAGGTCATTCTTTTTGACAGTTCTGTGCACCCAGAAGACATGCTTCCTGCCTAACTACCCTTTTCTTGTTCTTGATACCTATTGCCCTGTCTCTGGAGGTGTTCCAGGCCAGATTAAATGAGGCCTTGAGCAACCTGGTCTACTGGAAGGTGTCCCTACCGCTGTCCCATGGCAGGGGGGTCAGAACTAGATGACCTTTAATGTCCCTTCCAACTCAAACCCTTCTGTGATCCCTTGTTCTTTTCCCCAAGTACTACGCTATGAACAACAGGATATCTATCACTGAAATATTTACATGTGCTGTCTGCAGTGCTTTGTCTTCCTTTGGTGTTTCTGTGGACCCTCTGGTCCGTGACTACACTGAGGATTCACAGTAATGGAGAGCAGATAAGTGATGCAGGGCTTGGTGGTAGCCTTCTGGGTGAGTTGTGACTAAGAGCATCACTTACTTGAATGGGTATTTGTGGGGAAAATTATTCTGATATGTCCCCAAGCTCTGTCCGTATCAATATCAGAATTATTTTGTGAAGTGCTGTGACTAGAGGCCAATGTAAAGCCCATAGCTGAAGCTCACGTTTTATGTTGTTCAAAATTAAGTTTAAATAACTGCAAATGTAGTTACTGGTGTCTAAACATGTCATTAAAAAGCATTAAAAGTCTGCTGTCAATGATCTCATTTTCTGGAATTTTATGTAGTTAAACTGCTAATGACCTAGACCTTTCCTTTCACACTCTAAAAGTGATGTTAATTTTATGTGGTAGAGACTGAGCACTGGGGCACAGCACTTTGCATGGAGTGTGGAGGACCACTGGAGGAATTCAACTCGTTACAGCCGTGATGGTGTAGCTCAGGGGATGGCAATAAGACAGTGGTGGGTTTATTATGCTAGCATTAGTTTGCAGGCTCAGTCTGCTGATAGGTGTAGTTCAAATCCTTTAATGCAAAACAAAGTCTTTTAAACCCTGCTCTTTCAGCAATTCATTTAACAAGGAGGAGTGCTTTGAAATTAGTCCTTGGATATCGTGTCTTCAATTTACGTCCTCGGTGCAGTTAGCACTTAATATATCCCTTTCAGAAGCAGCTTGTCACTGCAGAGTATCTGTACACAGACTGTCTAATTCATCCACAGAAGTCCCACTGCATTTCAATTGTGTCTTTTCTATTGCTTTTAGGAGCAAAGCTTGGGGTGCTGCACATTCTTGCCACCTTTTTCCACTTCACTGAAATCATTCACTTGATTTAAAAAACCCTACACAACTAAATTGATTCAGTAAATCCCTTTTTCATGTACAGTAAGTGGTTTGGTGTAAGGCACAGAAATCTTTCTACTTTTACACTTCCTTTCATTTCATACAATTGTCCTTAGAAAAGTAAGTCTATAAATGATTTAAAAAAAAAAATACAAAGTGGAGCCAAGTTAGAAGGAAAAAAGTTTTAACTAGGTTCTTTTTTGTCGAGCTTCAAACAATGCTTTCTCTGATTCTGACTTTCTCTTTCTGACCAGTGTCTGTTTACAGTCACTCATCATTAACTCCACGCTTATTTATCAGGGTTTGCAGCCACGGCTGGTCTATTTGATAGGTTCCCTTTTAAACAAAAACACCCTCAGAAATTGATACGGTAGCCAAAATGATAGTCATAAAAAATTTAAGAAAGAGATCTCAGCATTAAGGGGAAAAAAAAAAAAGAAGAAAAAAATTTTTGAAGGAGCTGAAAAGAAAAAGGTCTTGGAATTACAAGCAGTTAGAGTTGGGTTTTTGCGTAATGACTCCTGGTATCCCACTGTGAGAAGACTTTCCCCAGCTTCTCGTCTGCATTCTTCCTCGTTCCCTGCGGGAGAATGAGTTGGATTTGTCTGCCATATTCACAGCAATCGAGGTGATCCAGGTTGAAAGAAAATCAATAAGATGTGTCCATTTATGCCTCACAAAGGAAGAAAGGTCTAAAGAACAGACATGGGACGTGATTCAAGCACTAGAGACTTAATAAGACTTCTACTTGTGTTTGAAGGGGATGGTAATTTATATTTTACTTTGAACTTTTTTTTATGCTTCATAACTATTGGGATTCGGGCTGACATGGGAAGCAAGGAAAAGAAGGTTTGATGCTGTCTTAGAAGACCTAACCCATTTGGGAAGGCCATGCTCAAAAGTTCAAAAAATTTTGTTTTAGAAAAGATTAAAGAGACATCATATCATCATCATACTGATTTATGGCTATTGATAAAACTGGTTTCAACTATTTTGGATTGGGCTACAATAAAAAAAAGTCTTTCTTCGAGAACAGCTGCAAGTTTCTCATTATTGGCTGTCTTTTCTGTCTGTTTGATATCACTTTGCTTAGAAATAGAGGAGCAGTCGTATAATAGGTACCCTGGTGCCACTTGAAGCTTTGTCAGGGCAGCTCCCCAAAAGTGGTTGTTGTTCTGCTTGATGTCTGCCGTGTTAGCCACCAGGGCCCTGCTGTCCCAAGGGTGTGCTCTGGCAACCCTCAGCAAAACTGCTGTCTCTGCTTCGGTGTGAGCTCTTTTTTTCAAGCTAATCTTGTGGTGTGCTTTTGCAAGTGAGATGTAAGCATTCTCTTATTCAGCAGGAATTGGGACCTGTGGGAGTTTCAGAAACAACCCCCCCACCCAAAATCTGAAGTAAAATAAACCAAGACAGGCAGCAGGCATGCATCTGGTTATGGCAGTCTTTTTGTTTTGGTGTAAAACGCAAAAATGAAAGCAGCTCTTCGTGCCAAAGGAGTAAATGGCCTCAAGCATTTTGCTTCAGCAAGACATGAAATAAAGGCTTGGTGAGGTGGTATGGTAGTGTGGTGGAAGAGGAATTAGTCTTCCTTTTTCTTCTCATCCAAATATTTTGGCGATACGTTCCCATTAAAATGAAGGCTGACACTGGACAGCCCTCACACGAAACATCTGAAACGGAGGCGGTGTACCTGAGAACAATATTCTGAACTCTGACTGCTCTTGCTAAGTAGCTCTTCAAGAAAGTTTCAATTATGAGAGATATTTTCCAGAAGAAAATAGTGCCTAGTGCTTTGTGCAGGATAAAGTTAAAGGTGTAGAGGATAGAGACAGATTTAGGGCCCACTTGAAGGGTATGCAGAGGTTTATCGTTATTGAAAGTACCAATTATTCCAGATCAGCCCCTTTTTTGCCGAGTCTTTGGCAGATCTTTGCAGTTCCATCCAACTTTGAGTCTTTTTAAAATAAATTGCAAAGTGAGTCTGAGAAGCATTCGGAGACTATTAATGGATTTTTTTTCTTTTTTTAAGGCTTAATTGGTATCAAACAAGACTTTAGTGAACACAGCCAAGTGTGCCCATTGCATTGTTAAATGAGCAAAGCTAGCATTTAACTGAGATTGACTTACACCACTGTCCTTCACTTCCAAGAACTGTACTTAAGTGGGGTGAGATCAGAATATCAAAGCAGCTCATGTAATGTGCTGTCACAAATTATTTTTTCTTAAGGTTTCCTTCATATGCTTTTCAAGCCAGGGCTGCTTTGGAATGAGCGCTATTAAAGCAATTCATAAACAAAAAGTGGTGGTAAGGAAGCAGTTGTGCCACGGTGGATGAAAACCAATGTGGGCCAGGCCGTGTTGACTGGCAAGGAAATGTCAAATTAAAGCCCAGCATATTGGAGAGGCTTTGGCTGGACCAGCTGACCAGCCTGCCACGCAAGTCAGGTTTTGCAGTTCGCAGGCAGCCTTTTTGCTTTAGGGGATCTGAGAAGTGTTTCAGTATCTCGTTTACATAACAAAGGAGGTGCAAAATCAGCTTTGCATACAGGGGACTACACAAGTCTGTAACTGAGTGGCACAGAGGGGGAGAGGCAGTGAGAGCGGTGACTGCTGCCAGCCCCCTGCCAAAGGCTGCCAGCAAACGCCGTATCTGGCAGGAGTATTTCACGCTCATTTAGGGCTGCTGAGCTGATGTTCTTCAATGGCTCTTGCCTCCTTGGCTTATACCAAACAAATGTAAATAGCTGTCCTGCTTCTGCAGAAACTCCCACCAGAGAGAACCTAGTTTCTTGGCACCTTGTCCTACATTGCCTTGCATTTCCCAGGGGCTGAAGTGGACTCTTCACACTCCAAGCCAGGGTGACATCAAATGGGAGCCCGAGGTTACCTCTATTGATGGGTGTTTCTGTTCAGCCCTTTCCGGAGCTCTTGGCAAAAGCATCCTAGTGTCGCTAGACCACCCTTGCTGCTTTTCACTCTTCCTTCTGCAGCTGTCCTTCATTTCCACACAGGTCTTCTTTACAAAGAGTTTCCTAACTTGTGGTTTAAACAAGTAAGTGAAGAAACCAATGATTCAAGGACTGCATATTTGTCGTTTCTGTAAGCTAGTAACAGGTAGGCAAGATCCCAACAGTCCCCTCTGTGAGACACGCAGACATTTTCATCTCTGTGTGCACCTGGGAGGAGAGAGAGGTGGTGGAGTCGCCATCCCCAGAGGGGACTGGATGAGGCACTTAGTGCCATGGTCTAGTTGATTGGACAGGGCTGGGTGCTAGGTTGGACTGGATGATCTTGGAGGTCTTCCAACCTGGTTGATTCTATGATGACTCCTAGAATGCTGTTAGAGGAGGTTTGCATAGGAAAAGGGAATGATACTTCCATTTTGGCATTAATTCATTGATAGAAGCTGGAAGTTTGGAAGCCCCAGTATAGTTTTATGCACAGTGTTGAGTGTGTTGTTATTTCTGGGGTTTTAATTTTTAGATTAATACTACTGGAAGGAAAGAAACAACAGTAGCCTGAAAGGACAAAGCAAGGCTATGGGCAAAATGGAAAAGTGTCTTCCCTCAGCTGCG
Source organism: Tricholaema leucomelas (assembly GCA_013400475.1). Taxonomy (NCBI): domain Eukaryota; kingdom Metazoa; phylum Chordata; class Aves; order Piciformes; family Lybiidae; genus Tricholaema lacrymosa; species Tricholaema leucomelas. The sequence continues at coordinate 935,420 of WAAF01018538.1, read as the reverse complement.
CACAGCCTCTGTAAAGATTTGGTGAGCAGTGGTCTTGGCACTCAAGTGTGCGCCAAATGGGTCTCCCACCTAAAAGAAATTTATCAGAGGGAATGGGGTATGTAGGTTGGAGAAAGTAACAGTTCCCACCTCCTCAGGAGAGCTACCAGTCCTGGCCGTGTGTGTACAGGCCTGTAAGGCAGGGATGTTTGTGTGTGCTTGCCTGTGAGCACAGGGTGTCTTCATCTGCCCTAAAAAAGGTGTCACAAATGTCTTCAGAGAATCTAACGTGGTGTGATGTAGGTTTGCCGTGCTGAGGTCCTAGTCCACAGACCATTGCAAATGCTGTCCACTGGCACCACAATGAGGAAAGCAAAAATATTCAGACAAGTATGCACGTGGGGAACAGCAGGTTGGTTCATCCACTGCTTGTGCTGTTTCAATTGCACTGAAAGCTAGCTCCAGTTCCTTGAGGAAAAGATTACGTCTTTGTGGAGTATTCACCTAGGAAGGCAGTTGTAAGATTATGTAGTGATGGTGATCCTTGAAGAAAAATGGATTTGATTTCATTGATGTGTTTCTTGATTTGGTGCAGCGTTCTTCCCCAAAGCAGCAAACACTTTACTGAGTAACGATGAATGGGAGATAGGAAAACAAAACAAAACACAATCCAAACCCACAACTCCACACCCTGATCCCCTGAAACTTGAAGTAAGCTAGCTCAATTCTTTACAGAAGAGCTGTGAGAGTTATTATTCTTTATTAAAAAGAAACTCTCATTGGAATGCAAATTTTGATTTTGATTATCTGTCACGGCCTGCTTTGAAGTTTTTCAGACAAAAATAAATATCTCCATAACAGAGAGGATTATAGTAGTCTTGTTTAGAATCATATGACTAAGAGTGACATCTAATCTCAGAATATATAAGGTTTTATTGAGGCCACAGAGACTTTGAATGAGCTTGACTCCCTTCTGTTTTGTAAATTTTCTATAAATGGTTCAACAAGGCTTTTAGTTCAGCCCCTCCCCCCCAAAAAAAGACCAAGGGCTAAATCATTTCCATCAACCATATTGTTGAAGAAATAGAAAAGGCAGATAATTCAATTTAAATAAAGCTGTAGCTAGGTTATATCATCCTTATCTCAGGGAAAAGTATTTTCTTTTACAATCCAAAATAAATAAATAAAGAGCTGCGACTCGGCTTTGAAGGCTTCACTTGGGTAAATCAGGTTTTGGCAGCTCTGTAATTCATGAAACAATACCTCCAGCTCGACTGGAATGGGAGTGGGATGTTTCAAGCTTTATGATTCTGTTCAATTCTGGAGTGTTAATGGGGCTATTTGTAAAGAAAGAAATATAATGAGTTATCACAAAACACAGCAAGAACTCTAGAAAGGGGCAACCTCCCATCCATCACCCATTCTACCGTATTCACAAAAGAACAGGGCAAGAAATCTTGTGAGGACAGTGGGGAATTTTGCTTTTACTCTAACCTGACTTTCACAAATTGTGATGGGCCTGGACCATTATTTTCTTTACAAAATGACCCCAGCCCCATCCTAAATTCAAAGTGGGAGAGCGTGTGACAAATTGTTTGTGGAGGTTTTTCCCTCTCTTTTACCTTCCTCTACTTTATCCTTTGGGAAGACATTATCTTAATTAAGATTTATTTATGAAGATAAAAGCATTAGATCATTTTTATCTGCTAGCGAGGCTAATTCAGGGTGCCGCCGTTACCATATTTCTGCGGCACCTTCTGGTGGGGCTATAAGTAAAGTTAGCTGTCGTTTCTCTTCTCTATTGTGGAAGTTTATGACTAAGCCTTGAGAAGTTCTTCTGGGCTTGCACTTTGACGTACGAGTTGGGAATCTGAGAGCAATTTTATTTTGGACGCTAAAAAAACCACCCCACTGAGGTGGTTCTTTGGTTTGGCCTTCGTTGTTGTTTGCTTTATTTAAAGCTGCAGGTGCACAAACAGAAGCAAAAGGTGGTGTGCGTTTTGGTGTAGCTGCAGTCCTGTCCTCTCTCATCACCCTCAGAATCCCTAATGAAGTCTGAGGAAGGTTTTGAGTGAATGCTTTGTTTTAAGGAGGACCGAAGGTTTTGCCCTAAAGATAATGAGATAATTAATGTATTTCATAGCGTCGTTTGGAGAGAGTGAAACAGCTTGGAGTAACGAAATGAAACATGCATACCAAAACAAAGGGCACAGCAGGAAATAGTCTAAAGTACATGATAATCAATTTTCACATTATGAGCTTTTACATCTCTCCTTCTATAAACCCCATTCTAACAGGGCCCATTGCTTATTAAAAAGGAAATTGAGATGTCACTAACTGTGGAAGAGCAGATCCTCAGGCAGCATAAATCAATCTAGCTGCACTGAAGTCGGTCACACCAGCTGTGGATCTGACTTGAGATCCATTTGTTGAGATGGATCAGCTTTGATTTGCAATCCAGGAATCTCACTCTTAGAACTTTCTGTATTTCAAAGGTTGGACGACTAAAGGAGGCTTTTTGGAACTTCACAATGTAGAAACCTGTGCAGGCTGACAGAGGGAGCTTTAGGGAGAGCAGAGAGAGCATCTTACCCTCTTCTGATTCTTCAGGAGCAATCCTGGAATAGCAACCCTTTTTACATACGCTGCATGCCTGTTTCCATGGGCTCATCACACCACTGGAGGAATTTCCAATGCCTAGGAGCCCCTGGCTTGGGACCATCTAGCAGATATTGGCAAAGCAAAAAAGACCTTGGTGGTCTCTCATCTTGGCTATGGAAGAGTTTCTTTGTAACATACAAAGAGGTGCATGAGGAGATACTGGTTTTGCAGATGAAGTTCTCTTCCATCTGAACATGGTGGAATTGTTACCAACTTTCATACAGAGTCTGCAGAAAATGAAGCTCAAAGACTTTTACTGCGGCATCTCTGCACGAAATTCTCTGAGCTGATGCCCCTTCTGCTCCTTGCCTCAGTAGTTTTGCCCCCAGTTAAACCAAGAAGCAGAGGAAGACATTTAACCTGTTAAAGCAATACATCATGTTCAGAAGAGTTTTAGCATTAAGATAAGACATATTTGAGACTTGATCCTATGCAGTAGTATCTGAGTACACTTCTGACTCGGCTTGGTGGTATTCCGGGATTCACATCACTTTTGTCCTTCCTCTTTCTTAATGCCACAGGTAGTGACAAACCATTACAAAACTTCTGTGGCTGCAGCACTGAGGCTTTTGTTGCTCAGGGTGCAGTTAGGTGGCACGCTCATTGATCTCCTGTCTCACAAAGTTTCTGCAGATCTACAGGCCTGAGCAGTGTATTTTTCAGTGATGAGTGCCTCCTGGTCTCCAATGAGAAACTTATTTTTAAACCTTGTCTTTATGGGATTGTGCTCTCTGCAGTGTGTAGGTATACCAAGCTACACATAAGAACTGACTCGCATGCTTCGACTCCTTGGCTATCCCCTTAACACTAATGAAAGCAGTCTCAACTGTCATTCATCAAGTACTTGGCTCGCAGAGGTAAAGAAAATTCACACATGGACATGAAAGGTTGTGGAAAAGCATTCAGGATGCTGCATCATTTTGAGATATCAATTTAACCATGTGCCATAAGACCAGAAGCATGACAAACAGCAATATGAAGCTTGATGTCACAGTATTGTGAAGCAGGACTTGAGAGGTAGAGCTGGTATTAGTAAAATGCTATGAATGGGGTTGTGTTTGCAGCTGTTGTCTGCAGAAATGTGTCATCTGTGTTCCTCAGCCATCAAGCCCTTCTGCTCTGGACAGGTGAGATGAGTTTAACTGATTTTTGCTCCCTTGGAGCGGCAACCTGAGATCTTTACTCCCTTCTCACAAATGCCAAAAGGCTGCAGTTTGCAGGACTGTACAATTATCCAGGTTTTGAGCCTTTCGAGTATTGGACTCTGTGTACCTTATGCTACCAATCTTCATGCAGCAGTATCTACAAAGGTTTTTATTTTCCTTCAAGTGGCCATCCCCATATTACTTGATGGAGTATTTTGTATTACCTGTGATTGAACATAGCTCTTAAGTGAGTCAAGGACTCTCTTGTTCATAGCATCTCATTGACTGCTTTCCCAAATTTCCTCATGTAAGGTGAGAAGGACTGAATCTTGGAAGGGACCCAGAGCAATACTGGATCCTCTTCTATGTCACAGGAAATGGTATTGACTCTGCTGGCCGGCAACCAATCTTTGAGGTAAATTATCTGTCTAAAATGCTTCTAGCTGCAGTGGCAGAAAAGCAAGGCCATATGCTGAGCCACCTGGTTCTACAGAGGAGTCTCTTGTAAAGCCCCATGGCCAATGAAAGGAGATTGTTCAGGTGGCTTTGAGGAGGAGGCAGGCAGGATTGCTTTATACATTATATATTTCTGGGGCACAGGAAGCATATTAAGCCTATTGAAGAGAGATTTCCAAGTCAAAGTTATATCAGTCATTATATACATGGTGCAACTTCCCCTCCTCCTTGCCTTAGGGGAAGAAGTGTTTTCTTCTCTTGCAAGTTTTGAGATACTTTCAGAGCCACAGATAAGAAACCCTGTGGGATGAGAAGGGATTTGGATGTATTTAGAAATATTACAATATAAACATTAAAAGCAGAGGATATTCCTCTTCCTTTGATTTATGAGGTCTAAAATGTAACTTCTGGCTGCAGCCAACATTTGAAGGCAAATTGCATAGTACAGAGAGGAGTAAGAAAGTGCTCTAGCTCTTTGCCCAAATGCTGAGGAGTTGAAGCTGCTTAGAGACACTGTGTAGGAGCCGAGTCCAAATTGTTTAGGTTTTTTTTTTTCCTTGCAGACTTTGATTGTCAGGGTTTTGAATTTGGTCTCTGTTGTAGCTCTTATGCTGTCTTTACAGAGATCACAGCAACGCTCCCAAAGCCAACTTGAACAGCCCTGGGGAATGTCCTGCTGTTTGGTGCTATTCCAAACAATGCACAGCTCCTCAGACGGCTTTTTTTCCAGTTCCTCGTATGGTGCCTCTTCACTCTCCCACAATATGATAGATGATCTGGATGAGTGTGTTTGAAGAGGTGTTTTAGATAAGGTGAGGGTGGCTTGCTGCACTCTATTTTTACCTGCAAAGAATAACCCTTATAGTTAGAGGTTGGACACTGCTCTTACTTGTTAGGGACTGAGTCCTGAGGCATGCTGAGGCTCCTGAGGGTGATCTAGAAAAGCAGCACTAAGTCAATCATATATATATGCACTCTGAGGAGCATTTCATCCTGATCACCCGCCTGCATCCATTCTTTGTCCTCTAACTGCTCCTTAAAGTGAGGAAAGCCACTTAGCAGCACCTCAGTTTCTGAATACCAAGCAGATGCTGCTTCGACCCTGCTCTTATAACCTTTGTCCCCATGCTGCATGCACCCCTACAGTGCAGGCAAAAAGAATAATGAAGAAATGTGCACACAACCGTGTGCAGGCAAGAGGAGCAATGCATAGAGCTGTTGCTCAAGACAAGAACAGTTTGCAGTGTTGGAAGAGTCATCAAAGTGTTCCTCCTGCAACACTAAAGACTGCATCTTTCTCGTGGTCTGGGGAGACGTGGTGGCACCACTCAGCCTTTGGAAGGAGGAGGTCAGCTAGAAAAAGTCTACTCTGGTTGCACTAGGGAAGGAAATCCATCTGTTTGACTAGCCTTAATAGGGTCCAGGGACCTGCCACTCTGTCACACAAATTCTTGGCACAGGGCTGGTGTTGCCAAGAGCTCTGCTTTCCTTCTGTCTATTGTTGCTAGGAGGATAGAAGAGAGATAAGAGCTGAGCAGGGTTCTGTCTAAATGGTCCTTCCTTAGCATTTTTCAGTTTAGCTTTCACTGTCTGAGGCCCCCAAAGTACTTAGCATGAGTAAAGTTTTCAAAAGCGTGAGTAATTTAGGAGATTAAAAGGCATTTTCAAAAGTGTCGACTTTTCAAAGTGTCTAATTTCCAGCGACTTTCAATGAGGTTTGGGAATCCTAAATCATCTGGTTGCTTCAGTGAATAGCATTGTTGGTTGCAGTGTAATGCATCATTGGTTGGTATCCTGCTTATGTCAGAGGTCACTGCTGACGGCTCTGAGGCGGGTGTACAAATCTCCATCACCGTGCAATGGTAGGGGAATTCTCCCTGTCCCTTCCTGGAGGTGGCTTGGAGAATTCAGAGCTCTTCTGGGTTAATTACACAGAGATGCTGTGGGAGGAGTTCAGTCAGGATCCTTTTTAAATTGCTGGTGTTTTCCTTAGGTTGGAATGACAGGTGCTGGTCAAAGTTTTGTTCTTGGTCATCTTGTTTTACTCTTTCTTTCTTTCTGGTTGGGTTTTGCTTCTTTGGTCGGTTAGTTTTGTTAGCAGGTGTTATCTATCTATGTGTTTTTATGAACGTATATGCAGTTGATTTAATACATGAAAGCTCTCAGTGTGAAAACTGTAGGTTTTCTATGTGTGTCTTTGGTCTTTGGAAGAGTCGTGATGCACATGTTTAGGAGGAAGAAGAGGCTCAGCATTTGCATTTGGATGCAAGTCTTACAGCTTCACAGCTCTTTAGACTCCCGAGTGGAGCAACTTCGAAGTTCAAAGCGGTGTGATTGTTGGCGGTTTTTTTTTTCTGCTAAGACGACTTCTTCGGGGCATAAAATATTCTGCCCTCAGTACATGTACATAACTCTCATTGGCCTTAAAAGAAGTTACATGCCTACATCAAAGGAAGGATTTACCCCATAATGATTCATCGGGAGCCTGACAGGCAAACACAACAGCGGAGAGCTGACAAGCCAAAGCTCCTGAGCTAAGGGGATGGCAGAGTTCAGATCTCTGCTGATCAGCACATTGCAGCTCTGGTTATCCGCAGGTTTTTGATTTCTGTGATTAAGTACAGGAGCGTTCAAACCCATGTTTGCCATCTGGTAGAAGAAATGCTAGAAATCGGGCAAGAGAGATAGCCCTTTAACATCTCATGAGGGAGGTAAATCGGGGTCAGATTAAATTGCGGCGCTTCTTTCCTGGAAAGTGGATCCCCTTGTCCCTGGTGTTGTGCAGGAGCCACGGAGCCACGATATTCTAAAGCACATTAGAAATACCTTTTTATTCAATGTGATTGCAGAAGGTCTTGGGAAGGAACGTGTTAATGACTGGTGATTGAATGCAGTGGTTTGCAAGCTCTAAGCAGCTTTAGTGTCTCCTACCACAGCCCTGATTTAAAATTCATAAATGCTAATCCTCCATAATTTACGGTTTAAAAAGCAGCCCCACTCACAGGCCCTGTGGCTACAGCTCTGTCAGAGTAATTATGCCGCCAAGCTGAAATTGGACTACTAACTGAGATATTAAACAGGGTAGGAAATCCTCTTCCCTGGCAGCCTACCCAATTATTCCAAATAAGCAAACAGATTAGTGAGTAATTTTCCAGTTAAATCTGGTGATTGGTGCCAGAATTGTATGTTAAATATTCAGAAGTAAATAGATTAAAGATGAAATGTCCCCTTTTCTCAAGCTTAATTTAGTGTGTATATTAAAACTTTTTAGGGGGGGAAAAATCTTTATTGAAGTGCAGTGCATGGGCTTTGAAAGCAGAACCTTTGCCGCCTTGTTTGCACTTGGGGCAGTGCCATTCATTAGCCGGGGCACGTTGTGCCGAGGGAACCTTGTGCCACATTAGACACAGTATCAGTCCTGCTGGTCCTTTATCCCTCACCTTGGAGGAAGCCCCCCTGGGTGGCAGCATTGTGAGGCTCCACGCAGCTCTGCTGGGGACAGTCGTGGACAGCTCTTCCCCAGAGGCTGCCTGATGGCAGTGGGATGTAAAGTTGAGATGCAGAGTGCCACCAATTAGGTGTTGGCAGGAAAGTGAGTAAAGGGCTGCCAGCTGCCCCTGTCATTTTGGTGATCCATTTGGTGGTGTGACTTGTGCAATTTGACAGTAAATATGGACATTTCTTATTCATTCTGGTTCTGGGAGTGGAGAGGTGGAGAAGTTTTTTTTTGGTGCTAGAGCCAGTTTGAATTTTTGCATCGACTTGCCCAGCGTTCCCATTTTTTGCTTTTCCTTATAACGCAGTGTTTGACTGGGACCTGAAATGGAGCAAAGGCAGAGGCCAAAGAAAGGAACACGCAAGTTGAATGTTCAAGACATAGAGGTTCTGTGTTTGGGAGCAAGTAGCAGGGGAAGACACAGGGCAGCTCAGCTAGAGCAGTCCAGGAAGATGAGCAGCAGGTCTGTCCCTCTGCAGCTGTCATGCCACAGGCGAAGTGTGGTCAATCCAGAGAGTGAAGTTAAGGGTCTGTGCCCTAACTAGAGAGGTCAGGCAGCCTTTAGCAGCCCTCCTGGGAGAGGCCCACCCCTGCTCTGGAGATGTTGTGCTGACAGCTGGAGCACTTCAGAGACAGGCTATGACTTGTGGCACCTCTCGGGAAGCAGGGCCAGCACATCTCCAGACCTGGCTGTTTGCTGCAGGAACTGGGGATGGTAGACTGTGGGGAGCCCAGGTGGCGCACACTGAATTTTTGGACTGCAAATTTCTTTGTAAAAGGAAGTCTTAGGGAAATGTTTTCACATTGATGGACTAAGGCAAGGATCTGTACCTGTTTTCTGGAAGGACGCATGTTTCAATACGCAACAGCACCCAGGAGAGGGAAGATGCATTTGAGAAGCTGTGGAAAAGGTTTTGTACCTAGTGGAAGTTTCTTTGAAGTTGTTCCAAGGATCCTAAATACTACAAAAAACGTTTTATGGTAATTCTAGTGCTTTCTTCAGGCACAAAAAGCTTGTTTTTCCAGGGAACTGTGCAGTCCTCTCATCTGGCAAATGAAGTGGAAGGAATAGCACCTGCTTATCAGGAAGGAGGTTGATGTACAGCAGGCCTGGAGCTTAAGGCTGTGTAGTGCTTCCTGAAAAGTCAGAGTTCCAGTCTCTGCTTCAGGAAAGAGTTGAGCTAAAGTGGTGTAAGGTTAGTGTAATAGGGTTGCATAGTATTGATCACTCATGCCCCTACCCAGTTAACCTTGCACCAGCCTCTATCACTGGGGAAGGAGAGGGGTCGAAGGGCTTGGCCTGTTGGGCAGATGAGAGGAGCAGTTCACTCTTGTCTGAGTGTTTAACAGTTTGAGTGTTTTAAGTCATTACACATTCTCTAGAGTGAGCAACTTAAAGAGTTTTTTAAAACAAACCTTCCAGCACTGCCTGCCTTGAGACATCTGAGGCATACAATCTCTGTCCTTCCTGAGAAAACCCAGGTTTTGGTGATGGAAAGGTGTTGAAGAGACCAGGTCCCCAAGCTGAATAGTTGTTCATGAAAGATCTGCAAGTGTTATGCCTCAAGGAAGGTTTGAATCAGTCTCCTGTAACACCTAGGCACAATGCACAGAAAGAGGCAGAAACTTCCTAGCCATGGGCCCACAGATTTGCTTTTTCACTGGAAAGTGCAAGATCTGCAAGTAGGTAAAAGCGAACACATGCCTAGGAAGGATTAGCTCAACTCTAGCACATCCCAAAGGCATTTTCTGCTGCTGCATCCTCCCTGGAGAGGCTTTTTCACCTCAGCCCTCTGCTGGAATGTGCCTGAAAGGCATAATCGAGCTCATAAAAATTAAATGGTGTGCAATCGTTAAAACAAAACAAAACAAAAAGACCCTAACTAAATTTTGTTCAATAAATTCTCTAGAATCAATCCAGTTTTGTTTTTATTACTGTCAGAGCTCACAGCACAGCTTCCCTTTCTGGGTTTCACAAGGGTGCAGGGGCTTTTGTTAGGTTTTGGGTTGGTGTGTTTGGAGTTTTTTCCCACATCATTACACGTGGTGAGAATTTGACTTTGTGTCAACCAAAGCTACAATTCTATCTATTTAAGCTTGTGAAGATCCCAGGCTCACAGGATATTAGGGCTTGGAAGGGACCCAAGGAGATCATCGAGTCCAACCCCCCTGCCAGAGCAGGACCATATAATCTAACACAGATCACACAGGAACACATCCAGACAGGCCTTGAAAGTCTCCAGAGAAGGAGACTCCACAACCTCTCTGGAAAGCCTGTGCCAGTGCTCTGTGACCCTTACAGTAAAGAAGTTCCCCCTTGTGCTGAGGTGGAACCTCTTTTGCTGCAACTTACACCCATTGCTCCTTGTTCTATCCCAGGGAGCAGTGAGCAGAGCCTGTCCCCCACTCCTGGTAGCCTTCAGATACTTATAAACATTTATCAAATCCCCTCTAATTCTTCTCTTCTCCAGACTAAAAAGCCCCAGGTGCCTCAGCCTCTCCTCATAAGCCATGCCCTCCAGTCCCCTAGTCATCCTCGTAGCCCTCCGCTGGACACTCTCCAGCAGATCCCTGTCCCTCTTAAACTGAGGTCCCTCTCCACAGGGCTGCTCTCCAGCAGATCACCTCCCAGCCTGTACTGGTGCAGTTTATTCCTCCCCGGATGCAGGACTCTGCACTTGTCCTTGTTGAACTTCGTTTGGATCCCATTTGATCCTTTGGATCAAATCTAAAGTCTTACCTGTTCAAACCAAGAATAAATTGATGGATGTGAAGGGATCCTGGATGAGTTACACTGCTGAGGATAGTCCTGTGAATGCCAGGTAGACAGTCACCCAGTGCTAGAAATGTAGTTACAAACAGTTCTGTGCCTCTGAGAAGTTTATGCAGTAGTGTTAAAGATGTTTTCTTGCTTATTCTGATGGTGGTGGTAACAAAATGGGAGAGATTGCAGCATCTTGTTGGCAAAGGTCTTTGCTAGATCCTCTTGCTGCCATTACCATGATGGTTCAGCATGTGCTGCACATTTCAGACCTTCTCTGTCTTGAAGAAAAGTTGTGTTTTAAGTGCTTCAAAGTACTCCAAATGTCAGCACATACCAAGTATCTCATGTCTCCTGTCTGCTGCCCTGTCCCTCTAACCCAGAGATGTTCTTTTTTTTTCCACCCTAAATCTGACAGAAGTCACTTTAAAGGATGTCATTTGCAGACAGGTTTGTCAGTTGGGGGGTTCTTAGCCAAAGCCATTCGAGTCTCCTACACAGTAAAATAAAATGTTTTCAGTTGGTTCCTGAGTATTTCATTTTGAAGCCATCTCTGTATGTACACTGCTTTCAACTTGCATGTTAAGCCTTTGTGGTCAGCCTGGGGCTTATGTACTTTTGGTTAATCTTTCTCAGATTTTGAAGGGCCATCACTTGGGAGCTAGCAAGTAAGTGCACATGAAGCAGAAAGCTGGACACAAAAATTGCTGTAATAGAGTGGGTCAAATATCCATTTACCAGCTCTAGTTTCTATTCCTGCCTCTGAGAGTGGCTGTTTCTGAAGACTTCAGGCAGCCTATATTCATATCATTTGTTTTGCCAATCATACTCACCTGCCATTTGGTGAGTGAAGAATTTATCAGTCCCTGGTTTGTTTGCTCTTGATTCCCAAGAGTCCAGTGCTTAGTGGCTGTTAGCAGTGAATTCTCTGTAGTGAAAATACTGATCATACTTGATCGTGTCCTTAGAGCTATCCTCTTTAAAAAATGAGCATCTCTCTCCTGTGCTTCCTCAATGATATCCTGCTACAGTGAGTTCCAAAGGTTAATTATATGTTTTGCTCAAAGCTACTTCTCTGATAGGGTCTTCAGGATGAAGGTTGCTGACCCTTTTAAGCCAGTGAACTAAAGCAAACAGCAAAACAAAACTGAGGCTGTTATCCTTTGGATGGCTACTTATCTTTCCCTGCTCCTTTTCGTGGGGACAGTCTTCCTGGAAAGACAAGGAATCAAACTTCCTCTGGAGAAGGTGACCCGGTAGTCTTTGCTGATGGCATGAAAACAGAGATTAAGGCAACGGTTTCTTTGATTACAAGGCATGGTTATGCTGAGACCACCTTGCCTCGCTGCTGGGGACTCTTCTGGTACCCCGTGGAGGAGCCTATGCAGTCCTGCCCTGAGTGGGCTTTAGCTGCCCTGGGTGTTTCCTCTGCGGCTGGCACAGGTGTTTCTTCTGTTGTCTTCTGAGTTTTAGGGGTGACTGAGAGGCAGACCTGAGCTCTCTGTTGCCAGTTATGTTCACAAACGTGTTCCCTCTTGTCTGTGCTTTAAATGCTTCTAAATGAGAACATGAGTAAAAATGGTTTGGGAAACTTGGAACAGAATGCCATGAACAAGAGATCCTTACAGGGATGAGAAGCATACAATTTAATCTGTGTTTATAGTATTTAATCTTAAAAACCTACAATCTTATGTAGTTTATGTATGTTTCCCTTGGGGGAAGCAGATAAGAGCATCTAGTGCTTCAGCAGCTCATGCCAATTAAAATGGACCTGGAATGGAACACGCAGTTGTAAATAAAACACAAGTGGCCAGGACCCACTCTCATTACCTAAGATGTGCCGGTGGCACTGGTAAGTGTTTTAAGGGTGCCTTGATGGAGCTGGGTTCACCAAAGGGTTCTAGTCTCTCTGGTGACCTTACCTGGATGCCAGGAGGTCAGCTCAGGGCTTGTGGACAGGTAGTGCATAGGAGAGTGTGATTTCCCAGCTCTCATGCTTGCTCTGTGGCTCTAGGAGGAAGAGGAAAGATTTCTGGAATAGCTTTCCTGAGAATATGTCCCTCTAGTCACTTCTAGGCCCTCTGTTACTAGAATAATGTAATAGATCACTCAAGAGATTAAGTGATGCTTGTCACGTTGAAGAGATCAGGAGCACAGGATGTCAGGGGTTGGAAGGGACCCAAAGAGATCATCAAGTCCAACCCCCCCACCAGAGCAGGACCATACAATCTAGCTCAGGTCACAGAGGAACACATCCAGATGGGCCTTGAAAGTCTCCAGAAAAGGAGACTTCACAGCCACTGGGGAGCCTGTTCCAGTGTTCTGTGAGCCTTACCATAAAGAAGTTCCCCCTTGTGTTGAAGTGGAACTTCTTGTGCTGCAACTTATACCCCTTGCTCCTTGTCCTCTCACAGGGAGCAGTGAGCAGAGCCTGTCCCCCCTCTTGTGACCTCCAGCCCTCAGATATTTGTACATATTTATTAAATCACCTCTCAGTCTTCTGCAGGCTAAAAAGTCCCAGGTCCCTGCCAGACCCTCTCCAGCAGATTCTTGTCCCTCTTAAACTGGGGAGCTCAAAACTGAAGGCAATACTCAAGATGAGGTCTTACCGGGACAGAGTAGAGGGGGAGGTGAACTTCCCTTGATCTGCTGGATATGCTCTTCTTAATACACCCCAGGATCCCATTGGCCTTCTTGGCTGTCCCATGGATGACTTGTTATCCACCACCATTCCTAGATCCCTCTCCATGGCACTGGTCTCCAGCAGATCACCTCCCAGCCTGTACTGGTACAGATTATTATTCCTCCTCACGTGCAGGACTCTGCACTTGTCCTTGTTGGACCTATTTGGTTTCTCTGTGCCCATCTCTCAGTCTGTCCAAGTCTTGCTGGATGGCTGCACAGCCTTCAGCTCCCAGTTTGGTGTCATCAGCAAACTTGCTGAGCAGACGGCTCAGTATTTCTCCTTGCAATAATCCTCTGAAGCATTGTTGTGTGCGTGAAGGCTGATGAGGACAGGTTCCAGGCTGATGCATTTTCTGTTCAAGAACCCCACTGTCCACCCAGGAAAATAAAGCAAGAGCAACTGGCAGTTCCAAATTACCATGTAAGATTTACAAGGAGAGATGATATCTCTTCAGTAACTGGGTCCCAGAGCATTTAGGGCTCTACAGACTTCAATCAGTGCCCTGAAATGTATTTATAAGCAAATAGAGCCAGGAGTGTTTTGTGCTATTAGGCCAGTTCAGCAAATCACTTAAATATTGCTTTTCACATGCTAAGTCCACCCAGGGCAAGCTCTGGATATGATAAACTCTTTGAACATAAAATGTCTCCCTCTGGATAATATAGCACCACTTTATTGCTAAGGGCGATTTTGCATCTGTCTGTCTCAACAGAAAACACTTGGTAGTAGAGCTGTTGTGCTGTACCTGTGTTGTTGGTGTGATTAGCCTGCTAAGTGTACAAATCTGAAGTGCTAAAATTTTGCAGTATACAGTACAGCAACTGGCAAGTGTTGTACATTTATTTCCACAAGTGAGGGAGTGACCCATAACTCGCATCCATCACGGGATGTGAAAGCACAGCTCACTGCAGTACAGCAAGCAAGGGAATCATTCATACGCAGGATGTTATTCACTTCAACCTTTCCCCTTTCCTGAACGCAGTCAGGATCTATACGTCTGTTGCTGCATGTTCTCTGTGCTGGCATAGATGTATGATGGCATCACAAAAACTGGAAGGGGAAGAAATGAGATGGGAACAGAAAAGGGTGGGGGTAAACATCTGAGCAGATGGAAATTTAAGTGGTCAGGCTTGTCAAGGAGAAGGAAAACTGCAGGGCTGGAAAGTGACTGAGATTAGAAGTGGCTTTTGGAGAAATGGAGGCTGGGATAATACCTTTTGGTTTGAAAAACATAGGTGATGGCACAGGCTGGGCATGGGAGAACTGGAAATTAAAACAGTAAATAAAATGGAAACGTGCTTGATGTAGGGAGCAACAAAGCATGTTTCATCCTTTCAGTTCTGTTCTGGTTCCTTTGTCATTATTCCCAAATTTAACATAGTACTTTTCAGCAGGACCTCCATCCTGCAGCAATTTTGGTGAAATATCTCCTCCACAACAAGGCCAAAGCAGCTAAGGAGAAACATTAGTTTGGAACTTCATCAGTGCTTTCTACTTAGCTGCTTTCAGCAGGCTTGCAGATCCCCTGCGTGCTCTGCAGAAGGTCTCTCTCTTTCCCTCTGTGCCATGTGCATAGTAAAATTAGCTTTAATTAGTCGTATATTGAACTACCAGCTACCTACAGAGATTGTGACTGGGCTCTTCTTTTCTAGAAACTCTGCACAGCGAGACAAAGTCTGTCCCAAATTCCTGAACAAGCAGAAGAGGCAAAGGAGGAGGTGTAGTTATTGCCCACACAGAGTGGCTTCACAAGTATGCCAAGGAATGATGTGTTAGAAAGGAAGAAATTAGTTTGGATCTCTCATACTCCAATTTAGCAGCTTCACTGTACCATAGACTTCCTTTGTGCTTGCATCCATTCACAGCAGACTCGACACTCCATGGATTATACTTGGTTAGATGGTTTGGGGGATGTCCTAGGAGAAGGAGGAGAAGGTCACAAGGGTAGGCAGCTGCAATAGAAAAAAAAAGGAAAAAGGTTTCTTGATAGATAGGTTGAGACCTGCTGATTTACTTTTAGGAATGTAATCAATTTGCAATTTCTGCCCGGGTTTGGTAGTAGGTTTTACTCCCTGCTCAGGTGCCTGTGGCACTTGTTATAGGTAATAACCCAGAACAGGCATGAGGGATCTCATGTGTGCCACATGGTAGGAGGAAGTAGCAGCACCCCTGCATTTCTGACTTTCATGCTGAGTGAGGCACTCCCTTTTCCCCAGGACTGAGTCTATGGCAAGCATAACCCTTTTGTCATCTGCACCATGCTCCCCTTTGTCATTGCACTGCTGGACTCACATCCTTGAACTTAGAGCACAAAAAACCCTCTGTTTTTTTTTACTGATGGTTTGTTTGCTTTTCCTCTTTGGTCGATGCTGGGATCAGTGATGTCAAATTGTTCTATTTGCTTTGACAGGAAAATGTTTTCAGAGTTCATTAGGATAGCATCAATTCTAACATTTGGCACACAAACATTTGATGACCTTCATGTGTGGGAAGAAATATGTACACAAAACTTCCATTAGTTTGAAAAAATGCTTCTACTCAGCACCGTTCTGATTCCTGAACTGCAGCTTCAACCAGAAGTTTTGAACAGACCTTGTTCATGATCTGCCAGTGGGGGCTCCAGACATGGAGCAGCAAATGAAGCTATTGGGAACCACTACATACAAAGTCTGGACTAAGGTTACAGCTGGCTCCAGCTCTCTGCTTACCTGTAAGGAAAGTGCTGCAAGCAGCTGGGCTGCTCTTGATCCCTGACAGTGCAGCTTCTTGGTCCTGGTGAGCTGAGCCTGTGAGGTCCATGTGATGTAAATGCAGTGGCAACTGCATCTTATGCCTCCAAATGCAGAATATTCCCAGTGCTTTCCTGGTAGTTCCCCTCAGTGAGATGATTTCATTTGGCAACTTCTGGCTCATTTTCATCAGTTACAGATCTCACTGAAAGATCTGGACTGACTGATGTTGCCAGCAGCTCCACCTCAGGGCTCATCCACAGAAGAGGAACAGAAGGCATTGGCTTGTCCTGCTTCAGGGCATCTACCCTACAATAACAGTCACTCTCTCTCCAAGTGGGAGGGAAGAGGTTCATGTTCATGGTTTCCCATGGCCTCTGACAGTGAGGGACCAAAGTACTGTCAAGAACTTCTGCAATGAAGAAACCTTTTCAATAGTAGCTGGGCTAACCCATGAAGTTACTTTAATACTGACCACTGTGTGAGCTGCTGACAACCCTGTTTGCTGCTAGCCCACAGGATTAGCAAGGATGAAGTGAAAATGAGAGGCCAGCCATTTGCCACCATTTGTCTTTTGAGCCTTCCTGCTCCCTTTGCCTTAGAACAGTACAAGTACTGCCAAACTGGTCTGGTTTGCCCAGTGCCTGTCTCCAGCCCTTTCCTCTGACCTAACTTAGCTCTTATTTACTTCTTTTAGGATTCCCTCTGGTTTTAGGTTTTTCTGTCATATCCTGTAATCGAGTGAAAGTGTCTCTGTGGATAGAGGGGATTTGTACTCAGCCTTTGTTTGATGTTTGCTCTTTGCTAATGCTGCTGCCTGCTGCAAGAAAAGCCAAATGCTGCCCATATGTTGCTGTGCTCCCTTAAATTACAGAGGGTGAAGGCTGATCTCAGTGTTACCTTCTCCATACTCTTCTAAAATGATATGTTTTCAGGAGAAATTGCAAGGACAGGAAATCAGGACTGGGCTTCGAGGTGTGCCACTTAGTGGTCTACACATAAAAACAGGAGGACGTCAGAGGCTTAATACCATGCCTTGCTCAAGAGAATGTCCTTCAAGTGAGCAGAATTCTGCACCTTGTAAAAGTATGACTTTAATTTTGCCTTTCAAATATGAACTAAGCAGGGTTGTCAACACACGCTGTGTTCTTCCTTGTCAAACCATTTCACTTAGCCTGTCAGCTGTAAACAGCTTAAGAGGCATGTCATCCTGGCATTATTATAGCTCTCATAGATTTGGGTTTAGATTGGCTCTGTATCTGCTCCTGCACAAGGTGCAGATAGTCAGATGACATGGGTTATTTATTGTGTTACTGCAAAATGCTTCTTGCTGTTTTGTGGTAAGCACAGAGTAACTCCATTGCAAATAATGGGTGCTGCAGAGTAATAATCCTGTAGTAGCATGGTAATGCCATTGCCATACTTTGTCAGATCAGTTGTGTCAGCAGAGCAGTGCTCTTGCTTCACTGCGGGTGTACGTGGCCTCGCACTT
Organism: Tricholaema leucomelas; assembly: GCA_013400475.1. Classification (NCBI taxonomy): domain Eukaryota; kingdom Metazoa; phylum Chordata; class Aves; order Piciformes; family Lybiidae; genus Tricholaema lacrymosa; species Tricholaema leucomelas. The sequence goes on along the minus strand of WAAF01018538.1, from coordinate 918,015 downwards.
CACGCAGAGTTTTCTTTCCCCAGGAGATCAGGGAGGCAGCATTAAGGCGTGTGGAGAAAGAACTCTGATCTTCAACAGACTCTGTACTTTTGATTTTTTTTTTTCAAGAAGTTGCTTTACATATTCAAATAAACAGTGCTTAAGCTGTTGATGACAGCTTCACTACTTCATCCCAGAACGTTTTGACAAGTGATTTTCAACGTTTTGGTTTCCCAGGATTTTGACAACCCTTCTCCCCCCCACCAAATAAAAAAAACAACCCATGAACTGATTTTATATGTCACATGTTTAATTTATTTGAGAGGCATGTATTATGCTGTAAAAGCAACAAGGAGAGAGCTAACATCTTCATAGATGATCTGGATGAGAGCATCGAGTCAGTCATCAGCAAGTTTGCAGATGACACCAAGCTGGGGGCAGATGTGACTGAGTTGGAGGGCACAAGGGCTCTGCAGCGGGACCTTGACTG
>WAAF01018538.1:819341-913323 GCA_013400475.1 Tricholaema leucomelas | reverse complement strand
CTGGATGTTAGGAGGAAGTTGTTGGCAGAGAGAGTGATTGGCATTGGAATGGGCTGCCCAGGGAGGTGGTGGAGTCACCATCCCTGAGGGTGTTCAGGAAAAGCCTGGATGAGGCACTTAGTGCCATGCTCTAGTTGACTGGATAGGGCTGGGTGCTAGGTTGGACTGGATGATCTTGGGGGTCTTTTCCAACCTGATTGATTCTATTCTATTCTATTTGCAGCCTCCTTTTCATAAATGACTTTCCAGTACAGATGTCCTAATGTTTTTCAAGTTAAGCATCACACACCAAATGTCTAACTTTTAAGACATTAGTAATAATCGTAGGTTTTTTGTATACTTATGTGCTCTGTGTCCAACTTTTGGTCCCTGAACGTAACTGACGATGAAGACTACTTTCGCAAATGTGATTCTTAGCAATGCTGTGCTTCACTTCTTACTCTGCAAATCCTGGATTTGCCCCCTGGGCTGCAGAGCTATCAAGGAGGTGTTAGCATTATACTGATGACTGCTGCTGCATTTCAGGGCAATACATTTACATTTATCTGAAAAACAAAATCTCTAGAGCACATAGTTCTAGGCTGTGTCTTCTCCCAAAAGCTGCTAAGAAATTGTCTTATTTTGTGAACTGTAGCAAGAAAAGCAGGGTTCTACTGGGAGAGAAAGGGAGGAGCACGTTTAGTAGTTCTGTCATGCCAAAAACTCAAGAATAAGCAGAGGTGCAAAGAGGAGAAGTACTTAGCTTTTTAAACAAACCATGTGATAAGCTCCTCCCCTGAAGATTGTGGGGTAAATGAAATATGTAAAATAGCTTCTTGAAGGAAAAAATGGTTCAAGTGCAACTGAATGGCTCAAGAGATTAGTGATGGGATAATAGCTTTTCTCCATTCAAGTGGTAGACCAGTTCAAATCAATTCTAGGTCTCTAGAGACTGAAAGGTGTTGCTATCCTGTGACTCCTTCGTAGTCATTTGAAATGATTTTTTTTTGTCTCAATCTTATCCTTAGGTGCCAGAAAATTATCCTCAACCCAATCAGCATTGAGTGACTTTGAGCGAACTGCTGTCTCCTCCTGAAGATGCAGAACCTCCAGCACTGTGCATGTGAATGGCAGCTGTTTATCAAGTGCAATATTTCCTGTCAGAAGTATTTTGTTTGCCGTGGAGTGGACATACTGCACAAAAGAATGGAGATCCTGGAATATGATGTTGTCCTCTAAAAATGTGAGGATTTGCTCTTTTAACATTTGTTTCTTGGGTGAACAGGGTTACATGAGGCCACCTCCAGCTGCCCCTTGCTTGCCCCCAGAGCTACACCTCTTTCCTAATGCAGAAGCTGGTCTGCCTGCCTGCAGGCTGTCCAGATTTCCCCCCACACCAGTGTAAATCAAGAAGCAGGGCCAAAACAAAGGAAGGAGCTATTTGTCATAAATAACAACTGGAAAATCCAAATTGGTGCCTTTGCCCTCCAGGTTTGTTCGGAAGCATCTGTTTAATGTGTGAAGCTAGCCCAGTGAAGTGATGCTGAAGTGATGCCAACTCACGGCAGCTCAGATTCTTGCCTGTCAATTTTATTCTGATAGGTTTTAACATGTAAAATAGCAGACATTGATTACTGTGCCAAGTGTAAAGATTAAGCAAATAACAAGACACAGTGCTTACTGAGAAGGGGAGGATTTGGATCTTTTAGCGGCTGTAAGTGTAAGTTTAGAGCTAGTGAACCACTGCAGAGTTCATATTGTCCAGTGTGCCAAAGAAAAAGGAGGAAAATCCCAGAAGTTCTGAGTGTATAACTGCTTGGAAAAAACCAAACAGGATACTATGGCAATATAAAGATGTCAGAGAATTGAAATCACATGGTCTCACTCTCACCTTCTATAGAACTGACACAACAGGGATTCAGCTGCAGTTGCCTCGCAGGAGAAGTTTTATTCTTGCCTCAGCAAAAATAAACAGCTCCAGATTTAAGAACACTCCTTGAGAGGGAAGCTAAAGGGGTTAAGGAAATAAGGTGGTGATAGAGATGACCTATGGGAACTTTCATTACTGTATGGAGCCCTGATGAGTGAAATGAGAGGAACTGCTCTCCATCACGACAGACTGAAATGTCAAGGGAGTGATTGCAAATTAATCTATTAAGAATAAGCAGGAGGTTGAACAGTGTGATTCCAAAGGATGGAGACATGGAAGAAACTGCAGCCTCAAGTCACAAGGATTTCTAACTCCATCTATGATTTTTACAGTGAGACAGTGGTCCTTGTATATGTGTATATACATGAGACAAAGTTCAAGTGGCCAAAATGGGTCTCTGTTTTTTTTCAGCTGCTTCCAATATTTACATTGATTAGGCCTGAATGAGAAGTTGTGTTCCTATTGGTGTGGCTTTAACCAGAAAAATGTGCCAGGAATTTTTCTTTTCTAAAGACACACCATTAAAATGCCTCACAGGCAGTTTTCTCTGTGGTGATTTTCCTGTTTTCCTGTGATATTTTTGACTTGAATTTAGTGTTTGTAAAAGGTGTTATTTGACAGCATTATGTAGCTGAAAGCCTCTTGTTATTGACAGATCATGCACACTCAAGGCTGAGGAAATTTCTCTGTGTCAGCCCGGAGAGGGACATCCTGTGGCCTGAAGGAACTAAATTCCAGGAGGAAAAAATGGTAAGTCCATGTCAGTCATTCCAACCTTAAGCTAAATGCTGCTGTGTGGTTGTTTTTAATGAGCTCACATCCAAAGGGTTTGGAGAGAGATATGAGAAGTTACCCAAACAACAGGATCATGTGGGTTATTTTTCCTGTTCTGCAGCAGTGGTTGTAACTTTCTAGAACATTACTGCTTTGTCCATCAGTGACTGGAGCGAGACTTAACCCAGATTACCAAGTACATTTTGGTGGAGCTGATTCTGTAGACTAGGCTAACCCCTCACTGTGGTATTTAGGGAGCAAGGATCTGTTGTTTGCTCAGTGCCCATTCCTGACACCAGTCTTTAGACCTCGCTGTTAATCACTTCATGAAGCTCATGGAGTTTCAGACTTTTACCTTTGCCAGCTTATTATAGTCTAGGAAGATGAGATGTGACTATGCTGAGATACAACCCCCAGTGATGGCACTTTATAATACTGTATAACTGGAGGATTGCTATTGTAGGCAGAGAAAAAGGCAATAAAGCAGCATTGATATCCTGCCTGCCCTCTTATAGGAGTTATTGAATCAAACCTACCAGAACTGCCAGACAAACAATTTGCAGCGGCAGTCTGAAGCCTGACAATGACACGGAATCAAAAAGAGATAGTTGGAGTGCACAGGCTTGTGAACTCCTCTGTGACCTACCACAGCAGGCTCCCTAGGATTGTTCTCCTCTTTCTGGTCTTTTCCCTGAACAATTCCTTCTTTTTACCTCCCTTTTTCTCTCTCTCCCACTTTCTCTTCTATCTCTTGCCATTTTCAGCTCCTCACACCTTTTCCCCCTCCCTTTTCTTTCATTCATTGCCTCACTATTTCTTTCTGTTGCCTCCAGTATACCTCTTGCCTCTTGTGTTTTTCCTTTGTAAGTTCTAGTGCCTTCCTCTGTTCCTCATTGTTTTTGTTGCTTTAATCATTTTTCCTGTTTTTGATTAATGTTCCTCCACTGTGTCTCACACTCTCTCCCATTCTCCCTTTGCCGATGTGCCTTTTTTTCCTATCTAGTTTTCCTACATTTTATTGTTCACCATTTCCCCTTTTTCGCCAGTATCACTACCTTCATTTTTCTTGGGCCATTTCTAGCCAGTAGCTGAGCTCTGTGTTGCTCTTTCTCCTCAAATGTGAGGATTTAAACCTTTCCTGTGCACTAGGATTTACAAAGTGCCAATCCAGCTCAGCTAAGGGGAACTGATATGGTTTGGCTCTAACGTCTATGAAGAGAGATACTGCAAAGCCAGCATAGCAGCAGCACTTGCTCTGTGGCTTGTGAGCCACACTCGTTGTCTGTACTCATGGTTGGATTCAAAGCTTATCAAATTAAGGGGATCTGGATCAGACCCACAGGTACCACCTTCTTGTCAGATTTCTGTCCTTCATTTCAGCAGAAATCTCAATGCTCTTTGTTTCTTACAGGTACAGTTCTACTTTGGCTCAGGATGTTGTAGGGTTTTTAATAACTGTTATTCTAAAGCACATACAATGCATGTAGGGCTCAATGGAAAGGGGCTATACTGTGGAATTTACTCAGGTTTGTATGTAGACCCCCCCCACACTTCCTAGGTTTTGCATGCTCATAACAACTATCTACCTCTTTGGGGATAACGTTTCCGTTCCTTTTCCTCTCATAAGCACTGTCAAACTACAACTCCTGTAGCACAAAAGGGCAAACTTGACTCTGGAGGGCTCTGCAGCTGTTGAAGCTGCTTGAGAAAGGGAGCAGAGTGCTCACCGTGGCTGACCTCTAGTAGGCCCAGGAACAAAGTCAGGACCAGATCTTGTTGACAGGATGCCAGCTGTCCTTGTGTAAAATTATGTATGATATGAGCATGAAGGAAACTCTTCCTTCCTCTCCCATTTTGTCTGATCCCTTCTGTCTCTCCAGCTACTGCTTCTGCGGACTTCAGTGCTGGTGAAAACGGAAAGAAAATCAGTTTGTGACTTTTGCCAGCCCACTCTGCTCTGATTGGATTTTTTCTCTTTTTGTCTGTTTCTTTATTCGATTTAAAATCTTAAACCCCTTAAAGGTTTCCCATTAAGATTTTGAGTACGGTTTGGAATGGGGGGAGCAGTCAGAGCATTACCTAAAAAGTCCTAGCTTATTTTTAGCTAATGGAAGAAGGGGGCTGATTGGATTAGCCCAGCAATGAGAGTACCCAATGCAGATTGCTATCAACAGAGGAAGACTTAAGTACAGTTTCTCTCACTCTTTTTACTCTCTCCTGCTTTGCCTTTTTTCACCCAGTAACTGACACTTGGAAGAGCAGTGCAAATTCCTGGGCATGTTCTAGTACTGGTCAATACAGGAGTAAATCTCACAGTCCCTCCTGCTGTTTCACATTTGCCACCTGACAGCAGTGGATGCTCAGGAAGACCGAGGGGTAAAGTTTTAAAGCATTAGACCAGGCTTTAGCCGTGTGACATCTATTAAAGCAATTGGGAGCCAGGTGGCTAAAACCCAGTGCAATTCTTTGTAATGGTACCCCTGAGAGCACCCATCTCCTTTTAGCACGGCTATTGATTAGGCAATTCTTGACTTTGAGGAACAAAATTGGTGCGTGCATCAAGGTTCTTTTCCTCAATTTGGCCTGGTTTGAAATTAATTGTTCACTTGGAGCCATTTTCGTAAGCAGCTTTAAGCTTCGATAGGTTTCAGAGCGATTTGATTTTTCTATCACCTTTCTCTACAGAGGCCTGTTGTTTACTGGTCTTCTCTAGGACATCTCCAGAGCTGTTTCGTCTTTATCCTCATCTCCCACATTGATCCTAGTGTGTTGTCCAGTGTGATTACCCAAGCTCTGTAAAATGCTGGGGGCTTATTTTAATGGCTGCACAGAGTGCATGGTCAGCAGCACTGAGGCCAAAGGGTACTTAGTTGGCAGTAGAAGCAATGCATTTGATGGGGTAGACCATGTTATATATTAGAATATCGTCCAGACCTTGCCTCTGTCTTAACTGAAATGTTACTGTATTCTTAGAGGAAGCACATAAACCATGAGCTATTTCCTCCTGATTTCAGAAACTTTCCCTGAGTGTTTGATATTGTCTGGGCCCCCCAGTTTAAGAGGGACATTGAGATGCTTGAACGTGTCCAGAGAAGGACAACGAGGCTGGTGAGAGGCCTCGAGCACAGCCCTACAAGGAGAGGCTGAGGGAGCTGAGATTGTTTAGCCTGGAGAAGAGGAGGCTCAGGGCAGACCTTATTGCTGTCTACAACTACCTGAGAGGGGGTTGTAGCCAGGAGGAGTTTGCTCTCTTCTCTTAGGCAGCCAGCACCAGAACAAGAGGACACAGCCTCAAGCTATGCCAGGGGAAATTTAGGCTTGAGGTGAGGAGAAAGTTCTTCACTGAGAGAGTCATTGGCTACTGGAATGGGCTGCCCAGGGAGGTGGTGGAGTTGCCGTCCCTGGAGCTGTTCAAGGCAGGATTGGACGTGGCACTTGGTGCCATGGTCTAGCCTTGAGCTCTGTGGTAACGGCTTGGACTTGATGATCTGTGAGGTCTCTTCCAACCTTGGTAACACTGTGAGACTGTGAGACTGTGATATTTACTAGGCAATGAAGTGCCGCACAAAGGTACATGAATGTGTGCTTCGTGTTTGTGTGAAGGTGAAAACAAATGTATAAAAATAAGGAAGACAGTTCTCTAACTCCCTTTCCTTTTCCACCCCAAAATATTCCCTGTTCCACTTCATTTCTCTTGAGTTCAGTATGTTATGTCATGTCATCTGTTGTGGAGAGGCAGGAGAGGCTCTGTGTAAGGATCTGCCCTTTGCTAGGGATTTAGTGCATTCCAGTGATTTATACAGGTTTTCCTGTCTGCTTCTTTTGGATGTTCTAGACTCAGAGTACTCTTCTGAACAGTTTGGTGATCTAAGCATTGCCAGCAACAAGTGGTTGGTGTTGAACAGTGTTTACCTGTAGTAAAGCCCAAAGTGTAAGCTGAGCAGGACCTACATGGAGAAAGCTATGAAGCTGGTCCAGTTTTTCAGCAACTAGGTAAATCTATGTGGAGTCTGGAGAGTCTGCTGCTGCACCACTTCTCTCAGTGCTGCTCCTTGCCTTTCTGTAGCCTTCCTTCTCCTCCAAGTAACCAAGCTAGAGAAGGAACTATTTAACATTTCTGTACTGCTGGAAGAGCTTTATTGGGGTGGTTTGGCTGTGGGATGAGATGTAAATAAGAGAATTGGTGTTTCTGATTTTCTTTTCCACCTCTGACTCCAGAAGAATGAGTGTTTCTTATTTCTGTTTCTGTTCAAAATGGGAGAAAGCAGCTCCTAAGGTGTTACAGGAAACCTAGGAAGTCCATCAGCTCCTTGACAAACAACGTTGATTTAGGAGCCTCAGGAGTGGTTCCATAAGATATCCCTGCCTGTGTTAAGTTGGGAGGTTGTCAAAGCCCAAAACATTCTGTTTGAACAAGCTGGTGTATTCCAATAAGAAGCTGTTTCATGTGAAACTTCACAGTCAGTTCTACTGAAAATTCAGCTCATCATGAGCTGAATATGAAATGTGAAGCCAAGATCACAAGGACAGCATTACTGTAGGACTTGATGGAGCTCCAAGAGATAGGAAAGTATGCATCACCTCTCCCATCCCAGACAAGTTCAGGGGAAGTTTTTTTTCTGGAAGGATATTTTTAGAAATCACAGCAAAATGACAAATTCCAAGCCCTGTTAAATATTTGTGTGTGAGAGAGAAATGACACAGAGCACAATTAGTGCAGAAACATGAATAATGAAAAATCTGAGCCAGATTGCTCAAGCCTATGTAAAAATATATGTAACTTTGATATGGAAGCTCTTGCCAAACTCATTAGTGAAGCATATGCAAACATTCTGCTTTGCAAACATCCTTTGTATTCCATTAGGGTTTCAGAAATCAGTATGAGGGATCAGATAGGAAAAAGGTATTTGGTTGTTAAGTTATTGCTGTTGCAACAAAACACATCTCTATGATGTTTTGTGTCCACAGCTGATGGCATGTCACAGAGCCCAAGATTTGTAAACAGCTTTATATATGTATTAAAACCTCCTCTACTTGAATCAAGGTTTGTCAGTCACACACCTGAAATCAATGGTTTCCACACATATTTTAAGTGAAGATAGCTTCTGCACATCAAACTGAAGCAGATATTCCCCATGTAGGTAGTACTTGCCATACGGGAGGTAATGCAGGCATGAAAATGCTGAAGGCCAGAAAGGGAGCTCCTTCTTCCAGAGTTCACTGAGTGGGCTCACGATCTGTGACTCTCGCTCTCTTCTGCAATGTTATTTCCATTTTACAGACTGAAACAGAGGGCCAAAGAGGCTTGGAGAACAGAGCTGTGCTTTGATGGTGAGAGAGGAGAATGTGTGTGTAGCTCTTTTCAGCTGGCTTTTGATTCCTTTGTGTTGTGCTCTCCTTTTGAGATGAATTGTGAGTTGGTTTTCTAGACTGGGGGGGAGCAGCAGTGATCAATAGTGAAAGGAAGGTTTATATATCAAATTTGGTTCTACCTGTGGTGAAATCTTGTTTATTTGCAAAGAATGTACAAGGTCCCATTGCCTTTCCTGAGCATAGGAAAGATTCTTCAATGGTTAATGTATTTGCTGTCAAGTCTAAAGCATCCCTGAGCCAACACTTTCTTTGCTTCTGTCCGTTATTTTTGGGTTGGTTTTTACCCCCAGCACATACTTAAGTGTGTCTCAAATTCCTTTTCAGCATTTCAATGCCAGTTTTGAAGGCAATCATTTGGTTCAGCTGCTGCTTAAGCACCTCTTGACCTGTTTGTCTTGCAAAATGGCCCCTGTTGCTTCATGCAGTTAATTTCTTAAAAGCTCATTTCTTTTTCCCTATATCCTAAATAAATGGCTATAAATGTATCCACAGATCTAAGCATGGCTTTGTTACCTCCTTCAGAAGAAAATTTTACTGTTAAAGTGTGTGTTACAATACACAAGTGAGAAACAATTGCATCCAGGTATTCTTCGCTAAGATAAAAGATTGCTGCTTCCCCTGCCCTCAGTGGAGAAGCACCGTTTTATGTCAACAGAAGCTACTGTCAGCAGTTTTACTCCAGTCAGCCCTGTCACCTCTTGATCATTGTTTCTCTAGCAAGGTGATTTTACTCAGAGGGATTTTTGTAATTTTATTTTCTTTAATTCTCCATGTAAAAAAAAAAATATCAAGTGGGCATCACCTGTTGAAAGAACTGTAGCCATTTGCTGTGGCTAAAGGGCTGCAGCAACAAAGTGCATTGGTGTCTCTTCAGTATGCTGTGTTGCACAGTATTGAAGCAAGAAGTCAGTCACAAACTTGCCACTGCTCTACTCGAATTTGTTTCCTATCCTCTGACCTGGGATGCATCTCCCAGTAAGACAGGCAGGGAATGTTTCTTAATAGTTCTGTCAGCCATTCTCCCCAGAGACCACAAAGAATAAAGTCCAGATCGAGCCATAAAACTGAAGAGTTTTTTTTCCCAGAAATGCTTGGCATTTCTTTCCCAATTTTACTAAGAAGATAAGGAGCAAATGTGCCAAGCTGCATGGCTTGGTTTTGCCAGGAGGTAGTACAGGTAGTTTTGAGGTGCCTTCCAGCATCAATTCTGAAATCCAGGGGAGGGGAGTGACTAAGTGACAACACCATTGTACCACACTGGTCCTGATGCCTCCAGCTAAAGCGATGACTGGCAGTGCCCAAGGAAGGGCTGTATTTAAGAGAACTATAATATCTTTCACTCTTTGTGCCATTCTGTCTGTACCTTTCCCCCAGAGGGGGCAGAAGCTTCAGCTTAGTATAGCAGGGTGCTCTGGGAGGCGTCCATGAACACATCACCCCCGAGGCAGAGTGCCTTGCTGATGCATGTGTTTGAATGACACATTGCAGTTCTTGGTGGGGAAGTTTTAGTTTAGTTTCCTGTGGAATAAAATACATAAGAACAGAATAAAATCAGCATTTGGAAAACTTTCTCTACCTCTCTCCTCTGATTTTCCAAAGCTGCTTTTCACTGCATGCCTCGAAGGTCCCATTCAATTAGGAAATGTAGAAGTGCATGTACGTTGCTTAAAGCAGTGCATGGGAGGATGTTGTGATTTCCAGGCTCTTAGAGAATGTGACCACAGAGGATATCAACATAGATTTGTAGGGTCATCTTAGAAAAGGTTGAATATAAAGTTTTGTTTGTAAATACATATGCCATCAAAACTTGATTTACCAATGCTGTTTACCATTTGATCAGATAAAAGAATATTACCTCTTACAAATGAGACACAAACTGAATTCCCTTTTCAATGCAGTGTGTGATAATAGCATATTTCTCTGGGCTTGTATGGCTCCTTTTGTTATCTGAGCAGATACATGCAGAAGTAGCATTTAAGCCTCTTCCCACCACTTCAACACAACCATTGCTTAAAACAGCAGAGGGCCAGGTGTAAAGAGAATTACAAAGCTTAGAGATATCCTCTGGCAGTTTTTGCTTCTGTGGCTTAAATGCTCCTGCCTGCAGCTATTCCTTTGCTCCACTGCTGGAATTAACTACTAGTGCCATAGATTGCTGCATGCAACATTCACCTGGCACCTCTGATAACATGTCCTAAAGTGGGGAGACAGCAGCACAGGGTGCTCTGCTGGGACATCAGTGCCTGGGACCAACAGAGCAACATTCCCAGGAGACTGTCATCATCAGGGTGATGGCTCTATTTTCACAGGAAGGTTTGGTCCAAGCCAGAATACATCTCTTGGTTCTTGTGTAGTGTATTGCAATGGAATATTGTCAAGCCCAATCAAAGTTCACTCTCCTGGTGCTTCTCTTCCAGCTGCACTGGGCTCTGCAAGAAACCCAATAAATAGCCTATGAGGAAAATTGTATAGAATGATCAACATGCAACTGTCATGCTGCATTTGTCTCATGTTGTTAGTCATTATGAAAGCCTGCATAATCCTGCAGCAGAACAATAATTTCCACACAGCAAATTGCAGATTGTGTTTGCCAACTCACAAAACATCACAATATTTATTTTGAAACTTTATAGTGCTACCAAGGGCAAATTCACTTTACCCATACAATAGCTGCATCGAGACAACTCCGATTACAGATGCGAGCAAAATCAGGCAAAACTTGGCTCTGGGCTCAATAGAAGCAAAGTTACCTTCCTCCCATGGTGGAAATAGGGAATGTCTAAGTACAGAGCTGGGGAGATACGTTACTGGCAAGCGTACTGCCAGAGACCCCCGTAGAAACACCAGGATATAACTGAGATAATGGTACTCTGGCTCCCTAAATTTATACCTTGTTCACCTTCCTACCTTGGTCATTTGGAAAGACTGCCTCTCCACAGCTTTCACACAAAGCACATCATCCCCCTGTGCACCTCTGTGCTTCTGCAGATCAAATTTAGCCAAGAGGCGAATGAACTTAGCACTGTTAGAAACAGCAGCCCCATTTTTTGGAGCGAGACCCACTGAAAAACGAGTCTGTATGTCTGATTTTTTTTCATTTGACTTATCAAATGATTTTTAAAGTTAATTTTATTATTTAGCACTGCAGGCATCACTGGGTTTGGGCTCAATTTTAAGTGGAAAAGTTCTTTTTTAATGTTCCATCACCTATCTTGACAGATTCCGTGTGTGCCAGAGGCGGTCATCTTAACCCTGGATCAAAACCTAATCTTTCCTGCTTTCTTAAAACCTTTCTCTCAAGTTCTCTCTCTAGTAAATTATATTCTGTTCTTTGCCCTTGAATAATTTAAAAATGTATAGTATAAAGTATGCATGGGGGGAGGATGTTCTTCTCCATTGAGCGATACCTGGTAATCAAAATACCGCATTCGTATCTTGCTGCAGTGATCTCATTTCTATTGGGACAGCACTCCTGTGAGCACAGGCCCGTGTTGTGTTCATCCTGTTACAACCAGATAAACTCATAATGTAGACAGATAAGAGCTATGCTCATTAATCTATTAATTGCCTATTGTCAGTTGTCAATATGCTTCGCTTGATGAGAAGCTGGAAGATTAGTTTGTATTGTGAGGATGTAGAGTTTTGTTCTGTATTGCCATTATTTTACTTCGGCGTGTGGAATGCTATGAAATGACATTCAAGCTGGTAGCATCTCAGCAGAGCAGAGTGGAGCTGCCTGCTTTTAGAGTTTCTGAAAGTAGAAAAATGCTCTGCCCCAAATGCCCATAAAATAAAAAGACTATTTTCCATCAGAGGACCCCACAAGAGATCTGACTGTGTTGAGTAACATGTTCTTTACGATGGCCATTCAGGACATCCTTAAAATCAACGCAGCCGGAGATACCCTGATTTCCCGGGGAAGCTGAAACTCTGTGGGGGCTTCATTGTTCGCTGGAAATTTGAGACTGATTTTGTCTCTGACTGGAGCTGCTGGAGCAAGATTTTATTATAATTGTGTGACCTTTAATACACCATGAAGAGATTTCAAGTTCTCTATTTTCCTAGCCTATAACAAATCAAATGTTTAACTATAATGTACAGTCACTAAGTTTACACCTTAAGAAGGGTTATTTTCAAGGGCTTATCTCTACAAAGAACAGTGGAGCAGAGACAGTTTCAAAAAAAAAAAAAAAGGGAAAAAGAAGGGAGAGGAACATCATAGAAGCACTTTATAGACCTATTTGAATCACAGCTTTAAGTCATTTATATCACGGCCAAAAAGCCCATCCATGTGTGCATGTAATAAAGACGGCCAATTCCGAGCGGAGACTGGAAATTTTCCTCTCCGTGGTAGGAAGCAAAAAAAAAACCCCTCACTGTTTCTGAGCTGGTAACTTGACCTGTTTGAATTATTTTATTACTTGTGAGACTATCAGCCAGGTGGCCAACATTTAAAGTCTGAGGACGGATCTGCAAAATGATTTCTGTGGCACTACTGTAGTTAAGAGCAGTCGATGATTAGGCAGCTCAGGCATTTTCTAGGCACACTTGGCAGCTCTGTCTGACAAATTGCAGCTCAGCCATAGGGCACTGCTCTTCATGCCACCTATGCACAGGTTTGAAGGGTGCAGGAGGCCTTCCATACAGTCCAGGGTGTGAAATGATGCTACATGCCTGAGCGTAAGACCCTGTCTTCTTTGCTTTCTGCTTTGAAAGAGGAAAGCAGTTTACGACCTCAAGGTAGACAAGATGCATTCCACTCTGGCTTCAGTCAGCCCAGTGATGGGTGTAGGTCTCGGCTTACAAGATCCAGAAGTCTCTGTTATTATTATCAAGGATGGTCACATAGAAAAGAGTTTAATCAAATGCATTTTCTCATGATGAGTGTGGTGGGCCAGGGGTTTATTTCAAATTTTGAAGGGAAAAAAAATCATTTGAAATGTGTGTGGGACTTTTTAATATCCGGAGAAATTCTCTTTTCTGTAGCTGTTTTACTCTTCTGGACTGCTTTCTTTCTGCAAAAAGTTAAGGAGGGAAATATGCTTAAATTAAATGAAATTACAGGAAAGAAGGGTGGATGAAAATAAAAACAAAAAGAAATCTCCCTCTCTGCTGAAAATGTGCCAAGCCTCTTTAAAGTGAGGAAATTACTTTTCTCAAATACCATTAATGGTTTAGTTTATTTTCCCCCCAGTTTTGGAAAGTCACAGGCCTTATGAGTTCACTTATTCTCATCTCCTCAAACCTTTCCAGAAGAGAAAGGGGTTTTGGAGCACAACATCAGAGCAAAAGGTGAAATTGGAAACTCAGACAAAGTGGAAAAAGGTAAAAATCTCTGGCTGCCTTCAGATACCTGTATTCACTGGACAACAGTCAAATATTTCTATTCAGTGCTTCAAAGGTAGAAAGTGATAGAAAAGTGTGATTGGAAGTTTAATGCTTTGAAAACTTACTTGAAGAATAATCATAACTCATTTAAATGCCTGCAAAATTGAAATGTTCAACATTTGGAATTTTGCAATCGGCCAGTTTCAACATTCCTCCCCCCCTCCACCATGTATGAAGTATGGCAGGGTTCAGGGCATCTTCCCCTCACAGTGCATCACATCCTCTCCTTGTGTATTCACTGGTGAGGACTGAGTGGCAGAGAGATTAAATGCCTCCCACAGGAAATACATATGGCACAGAGGCTTGAAATGGCCCCAGCTCTCCCAAGTCCCATATGAATGCCTTAACCAAAATCTCACCCTTTACCATACTGTTTCTCTTTCTTTCCAGTCTCTTCTGTAAACACACTTTTGTTTGGTGCCATGAGGTCAGTGGTCTCAGCTTGTTGCAAGCACCACAGAATTTTACCCTTTATGTGTTGTTTTTTTGTTTTGTTTTGTTTTTTTTTACTGTTCCTTTGTATATCACCTGTATGTTGAGTTGCTAGCTTTGCATTTCCTCTTGGACCCGGATCCCTCCCTACTGTGCAGAAGGTGGCAGCTTCAGGAGCACAATGTTTTGTCATTTTTGACCTGTGAGGCAGTGCATGCCCCTTTTTAGCCCATGTCCCATTGTAAGTCTGCCCCTTTTGATCCAGTCTCCATGCCCTTTTATTGACCAGCTCCCCTATTTCTACTAAACGTTTCAACCCTGCTGCCTGCTCCCTTTGTGCCTTCTTTAATTCTCACTATTTCTGCAGCAGGACTGAGTCTGCCATCAGTCTGTTTAGCAGAGCAGAAGACAAAGCCAGGCTGATGCTGCGGCTGATGAATAGGTCATCACTGGCAGCAACCTGTGCTGCAGAAGTTAGCCCCCACTGACACTGTTTTCACTCCACTTGAATGGAAGCTCCTGGGAGTCTTTCTTTAAAGAGTCCAGGGCTGGGGAAGGCAGGAAAATAGCAAGAAAAGGAATAGAATAATTATAGCAATAACACACCGACTTCCTCACTTGTGCATGAACTTGGCTAATTGAAATGAGAAGTACCTTGGATACCAATAGATGGGGTAAGGTAAGTGATTGTTCTGTCATCCCATCCTGACCTCTGCAGTGCTGGGCACTGATTTTTTTGTATCTACAGATTCTCTCTCCGTTGTTAGGTTAGGTGCTATCACCTTTATAAACAAGAACTTTTTCATAAGCATTTGCCCTTATTTCATTGAGGTATAGCCATGACCAGGAAGGGAAATGGTCCTTGTCCGGGCCATTAAATGAAGGCTGCACCCAGTACTGCAGCTCCGACTTCTCCCCACTGGGCTAAAACTGTCTGCCTGTGGGTGACTAACTGCAGAGCCTTGCCTATCAGGATGAGAAGGAGAGGTACTGGGCATGTGAATAACAAACCCCCTCTTCCAGTGCTGTCAGAATACACATCCCTCACCTTGAGAACACATTCTTCATCTGGAGAAATTTTCTAATTAAATAAATAGGTTTTAAAAATTATTCTGCAAGAGACAACAATTATGTTCTACAGTCTGATCTAAATTAAGCCTGTCAGAAAAGACTGACTCTCACTTTGCTACAACATCCTCTCAGGTGGTGGTAAAGAGCAAGAAGGTCTGCCCTCAGCCTCCTTTTGTCCAGGATAAACAGCTTGAGTTCCCTCAGCTGCTCCTCATAAGGCTCGTTCTCTAGACCCTTCCCCAGCTTCATTGCCCTTCTTCAGACCTGCTGTAGCAGCTCCATGTCTTTCTTGTGATGAGGGGCCCCAAACTGAAAACATGGATGTCTATTTCCAAATTGCTTAGTGGAATCTGATCTGAGTCTTACCTGTCCTTCAACACCTCCTGCTGTTACAGCTGACCTGGTCTTGTGGTTCATCAAAGGTGGGCTCTTTTTTTTTTTTTCTGAGGCGGAGGGAGGTGTTGTGTGGGGATAGACTTATTTTTTACAAGTTATTCTACTGAAATATTTTCAAGCTCTTGAAAACATCAAGCACATGTTTACGTATTTTGGCATAGCATTTTCTGATTGTAGATTCAGAACCAACTCAGGAAACATTTAAAACACAGCAGTCGAATGGAAGCGAACCGTCCCAAGATTGTCCAAACAATGCATTGGATCAAAATGATCAAACCCAGTAGTCTTCTAATTTTCAGTTAAGAACACTTTCATTTTCAAAGTGCTTTTTATCCAGATTTGGGGCTGGAAAAATAGAGAATCTCAAAAAAAAAAAATTCCAAAGCAGAGAAAAAGTGCTTCTGTTGGAGTTGTTATTTATACCACTACAAAGTGTTTGTAAAATATTACTGTTCTAATTTGTAGCATTTTACGCCTACTTTGCATAGCAATAAGGCAAACACAGCCTTATAAATAAAGATAAGGATGTGGAACCTGTTTTGTTGTATTAGGGCCTCAATGATTTCAGAGGGAGTAAGGAAAAGGAAAACTCATGCTTTTATGTTTTTTTCAGTATTTGATAGTCTTCTGTTTCTATCAGACTGAGTAGGAGTCATATGATCATCTCGTTTCACATGAGAAATACTTTTTGTTATGTCTGGATTCTGAAAACTCTTCTTTAAAAACAAGGAGTCATTCTGGATTGCTTTCAAGCACTGGCAACTAACCCAGAATTTTTGCAGCAAATCAGAAGGAATACTACTGAACATTTAAAAGGGTGGGGGGGGGAGTTTGTTTACATGTGAAATGTGAAGGCACATTAGAAATCTGTCTTCCAGAAGTCCTTTTTGCTACAGATGTTTCACTTATGCAGTGAAAATTACCGTTCTGCTACCGGCAGAGATTAACATTCACTCGTTGCTTTGAAATGTGCTGTTTGAAGTATCTTACCAAATGCTGATACCTCACAAGAAAACTTGGAAAAGTATTCCATTGAAGACTAGTATGAATTCCAAGCACTTAATCTTAAAATCCTAGATTTTGATTTCCTAGGCTAGTGATTATGTTCTTTTTTCACCATTGCTGCTGCAGCTCATTGTGCCGGTAAGCACATCACCACTGGTGTGAGTTTGGAGGAGCATGCGTGTAGCAAAGTTTGGGGCCTCAGGGCTTTTCTGAGGCTCTTGTTCTTCACTTAGATCACAACTAAATCATTGCCTAAAAGTTCTAATATCTTTAGATGGTGCTCATTTGAAACGTTGTGCTTTTAAAGAAGGCAGCTTGCTTGCCTCTCCAGAAAGGATTCTCATAATGCTTGCAGAGAGGTGGTGTTACTTCTTCCCTTTGAGGGCATTCTTTTCTTTTTCAAGCCAGAGATGATGCACAATATCCATTTAGAGGCCTAACTCAGTTGGTTTACCAGTGGACTAAATACAGGACTAAGAGAGGACAGGCACCAAATAGTTCTGTATACTGTTGGTGGTTTAACAGACAAGATCAACTCCATCTTAATTTGAGGAACAATTTTGCTTTGCTTCCGTAGAACTTACCCACACTGTCCTATTAATTTATATTCATGGCAGCCTTTTTTTTTCATATTCCAGTGGTGTAATAAGTGTGAGAAAGCAGTTACCTACCCAGTAAAAAAGCTGAAACCGTGGTATCTATGTTTAGAAGTAACTTGTCAGCAAGAAAGAGAAACCAGTGGTCTGTATCCTGCACTACTAGGCACAGACCTTCCTTAAATCTTCTGTAGAGGTGGCTAAAAGCAAGACATTTCCATAGTAAGCTATTAGTAGCATGATGGGCAAAGCAGTTTGCTCTAGTGGTACCTGACCTAAAGGGGCAAAGATGGATTTCTACTGAAATTCACAACAATGAAGTACAGTGAGAATTCCTATACATAATTGCATCTGCATTTAACACTGAGGGTATGTGGTTACACAGCTCCACCACTGTAAAACTACCCAGGTACTAAGTAAGAGCATTTGGCAAACCTGCTTTAGTACACAGAAGCTACATTTACAGGTGTGCAGTGAAAGCTACCCATTAAAAGGGTCCTATCAAGTTGCTTCACAGAGCTCCAGAAATGAGATAGTCCTCCAGAATTCCTCCACTCATCTGCATGGCAGTGAGCTTCTTCCACAGGAGATGTAGGTTGGTTATCCTAGTCCTATAGGGGCAGAGTTTTGTGGACCTTCAAATGACTGCAGCGTTCTTTGTGGCTGAAAAGAAAACCTGTAGGAGTTAATTTTCTTAAATGCACATGCAAAGCAGGTTTTACTGTGTCTTACAGCAAAAAGGGACTGAAGTAAGTATCCTTCCACGGTAAGGGAAGAAATCACTTCTGCTGCCCCCTTGATTTTTCACTAAGTGAAGCACAACTGTGCTGAATGTGACAGGTAGCAGCTGATACCGAGACCTGCACATGTAGGAGCTGCCAGTTACACACAGGTTTTGCTGAAGTATAATACAAGTGATGTGACAGCTTGTGCTGTGTACCACAAGACCAGCACTACTTTGTTAAAGACAAAGAGCTGTTGATTTCATTTATCACAGCAGTTCAGGTGTGTCTTGGTCTTTGTCCTTGTCATCCCCTCAATTTGCTGACTCCATTTAGTTTCATCATAAAATTTGAAGAGACTTGTACTTTTGTGTCACTCTTGGATACTTCTGGAGACCGCAGGAGTTTTCTTTCTGAGTTTTCGGTTCATTGAGCTGCAGATAGATGTTCTTTCTCATCTAAAGCTCATCACTTTGCCATTGCAGACAAAACACATTTAGGAAATTAGTTTGTGGCTTCCTTCAATTGTTCCACATGCAAGTGCTCATCTATACTAGAGCAGCAAGGAACTGGCACATAGCTACAAGCACGTGTTCAAACTGAAAGCGTATCTTATTCTCTTACTCGTGTGCTGTGTAGCAATTATGGAAGGTAAACACTTTTATCAAGTACACTAGCACCAAGGAAACCTGTTGCCACCTCCTACCTTCTTCATAAGGCAGTAAACAAGGGAGAGAAGCTACGGTAGGGATGTATGACCTATGCTTTGTGTGACTCCTCCTCTCTTCTTCTAAGAGTCCTTGGCTGACAGAAATGGACAAAGCTTTGGTGTCTCTGCTCACCTTCCTGTACTTAGAAGGGCATGAAGTGCATGCAGTAGCCTCAGAGAACACATAGTGTCTAAAGAAAAGCTCCTTGATTTTTAATTGTGGTAATGTTAAGGCACAGGAAACTGAAGAATAAAGATGCTAAATAAAAGCCTGAGGTTTCCCCCCACCCAGCCACTGTACTGATGGTGGTTGTCTGTGGATCAGGCCTTACTTCTTGGACAGAGAGAACTGATTAGTGATCACCTAGTGACAGTTAGAAATTAAAGGTGATCTTTGTGCTTTTGTAGATAGGCTGCAATTGTACACATTTTTAGGGGTAATAAGATTACTTTCTCATGCAATTTGCACCCTGAGAAAGAGGAAAAAAAATAAAATTGAACCCAAGGAAATTATTTCACTTAATTCTAGAACAAGTATTCCCTTTCTGGTTCTGTGTTTTGCCTCATTCTCTGAAATTCAAAAGGTAATGTTCACTTTTTCTTCTTTAAAAATATAATGTGCTATGGTTTCAAAAATAGCCATGCTTGCCTTTTGTGAGACACAGACCCAGAGCCTCTCAGAGAGGTGTGCTCTTGATGGAGTAAGAGAAGTGTATTTCCTGGTTTTTAGAAGAATACTATATAAGCCACAAAGTGAATCTCCCCAGCCTTTCTTCAACCACTAAAGGTGGGGAGCTGGGCCTTACTGTATGGAGCAGCCTATTGTGGCTTGTCACTTATGCAAAGAGGTCACGGATGGTGGAGCCTGGAATACAAAAGGTGTAGGGCATTCTGCATCTGTGAGGAAGGGATCAAAACAAATCTCCTCTATCTAATGCAGAACCTATTACTGAATCAAACGCCGGGACGTGAGGAGTCCAAGTGTGCTTTTAATAATCTGTGTTACAAACAGACTGTAATCTGCACAATTAAGCTTCTCAGACTTGGCAGGATTTGGTGCAGTTGGCAGTTTTCCTTTTGAATAAAGGTCAAAAAGAGGGGAATGAATTAACCAATGAATACCTTTTTTAAAGGTATCCTATAATTCCATTGAATGTTAGAGAAATTTTCTTGATTGTGCTGGTGGCTCTAGGGAAGAACAAGTTCTGTGTCCTAATTTAAAAGACCTCCTGTTTCAAGAGCAAACTACACAACAAATGATGGAGGAAAGGGGAATAGTCAGACTCCCTCTGTCACCACGTAGGTGGGAGCTAGGTTGCAATATGTGTCCTATTGCAGGATGCTGTGGACCAGGCCCCAGGAAGCTCTGCAGCTATGAGCATTACCTTAGAAGGTGCCCTTACTAGCTATCCCTAAGTGTTTTCTGGATTACCATGAATGTTTCCAGAACCCTGGGAGAAGTAGTGGGGACCTTGTGTATTCCCTTCTGGGTGGGCATCTTGCTGCCCAGCACATTGTGAATATTGAGAGCCAATACGAATGTCTGTTGTCTCTCTCGCATGGAGACAGAGTATATGCAGTTCTCCCCAAACGGGTGGTAAGGGGCTGCTATCCCAGTAGGATAGTCTCTTTTTTTTTTATTATGATGATGAGAAAGTGTTTTCATTTACAGAGGAAAATGCTTGAATGGTTTTCTCATCCCTGGCCCCTCCTCTTGGCAAGCAAATGCACTATTGGGGCGCTGGGTTTATCACAGGCCAAGGGAAGAATTCTCTTAGGAGCTTCTTGTTGAAACGCTGGCAACACATCACTGAGCAGTTCTAAAGACCTCAGGAAGCCCCAAATTTCTCTGAATTTTCCCACCACCAGCTTTGAATGTAGGTTGCTTCTTTGGCCTCACAAACTTTGGGAGCACATCAAGGAGTGTGCTTGCAGCCACCATGGTGTGCTCATCGGCACAGGGGCAGCCCCTCGGGAAAGGATGGAGCATTGATTGGAGAAAGAAACCACCCACATACTAATCTTTTTGTTTCACATCGTTATGTTTCCTTCATGTTTTCTCCTTCACACACTACACTTAAGAGAATGGCATTATTTGCCAGAATCTTTTCTGGGAGAGTGAGCTGGAGAAGCTGGGCTGCCTTTGCTGTACACAGATCCTCAGATCCTTCAAAAGCCTCTGCCCAGCTGCCTCGCTCCCGCTGCCACTGTGTGGTGCGGTCTCACTTCCTTCATCTTTTGTGTGTTGCTGCTACAGTGTAAAGCCAGGGGGAAATAATTTTCCTCCATTTACGCTTGACCATTTTGGGGCAAATTAATTCTTCTACCACTCACTAGAAGAGAGGCTTGCAAAATGATGGAGGGAGGCAGGGGAGGAGAGGCAGATGTTTTGTGTGTGTCTGGAAATCAAATGTGGTCTGACCAAAGTCTCTTTTTTTAAATTCTTTTTTGCTATTTTTTCCCCCATCCTCTCTATTTTTTTTGCTTAGGTGCTAAAGTTAAGTGTTTAAGGAATAACAATTCAAATGACAGCTTACTATTTTAACCAAAACTGTAATAGACAAATATTCTCCTACGTTGTTAAAATGCAACTCAATGCTTGTTCAGCTACCCACACTCTGTAAACAAGAATGCATATTTGCTGGTGATGTGTGAAATATATATATATATTAAATCACAGAATGGTTTAAGAATTAAACTAGAAACAAGATGAGAAAAAACCCAAACCCTCAGAGCTGTAATCAAACATCCATTCCAACAGCTGAAACATGTTATTACATCTTTCAGCTGATTTATTGTACCCAAAGAGATTTCATAATCATTCTCAGTATTAAAACAAGGGGAATAGAGGCACATTTCAATAACAATGATTGTTGTTTGGAGAATGCCAATCATGTCTAGGAGTGTTATTTACATCAGACAATATGTAGATATTGTGCCTCCAAGCCTGTTCCTGTTCGGTTTTGTTCTTTGACTTACACAAATGAATGTTAAGAAATGTTGACAAGAAGGTTCAATAGCTAAATACAATAACCAGGGTCCTGCTGACTTCCTTTTGGGAGGAGAGAAATCTTTAGCACACAGGTAATGCAATCTGATGTAGAGATAAATGCGGCTGTAAATGCCTGAACTCTCTTTGGTGTGAAAGGTGTGGAGAAATTGAATCTGTGTACTAATTTTAATTTGTATTCACGCATTAGCTATAGCTAATTTGCAAACAATTAAAAGCCAGGAATGAGAAAAGCAGATGTGGAGCAGTGGAATGTATTGCAGGGAAGCAGGCTTCACTTTGTGTTATTTTCTAACACGCAGTTTTATTTTCGCTGGTGTCTGTCACAAATCCTAAAATACCATTACAGAGTTAGCAGATGGTTCCCAAGTATTCATACCTGATAAAGCCTCCTGGGTGATCAAGCACTGAAAAATCAATATATTTTTCAACTTTCAATGGCTAGCTATTCAGTTTCATTACATCTCGCTATTCCTCCATGGCTACTGTGATATGGACACTTACTTCACCATTGCATTAAGCTCTAATCTCCGGGCTGGCTGATACAGGCAGTTAATGAATAGCTAGAGTACCACCTCGGTATGCTTCACAATTCTTCTGATCTCAGTAGGATGTTTCGAGTACTGTGATCTTCTGTTTAGTAACACCCCACTTCTTCCCCCTCTTTTTTTTTCCACACATGCACAGACACCCCTCTCCAGCTGTCACCTTGCTGAGCTCTGAAAGGAAAATTCAGTAAATACACATTTTTTCCAGGAATATTTTGTTGTGGCTTTTGACTCTTCTAAATAAATAATATCAGCAAGTTGCAGTAAGTCAGATCCATGCCCCCTGGGTGACCATATGAATCATGTTCTTAAATCTATCTGTTTCAATAAAGCCACAAGTAGAGATTGGTTTTTAAAATGTCCTGGTCTTTAAATTGTCCTGCTTTTGTCTTCAGTTTATCTACATCCCCCACAAAATAGCTATGCTTTCCAGCTGACTGTCAATGCTTTCTTTAAACCATATTTCTTTCCTCTTCTCCTAGCTTAGACTCATAGTATGGGTAAGTTAACTTGCAATAAATAACAAACCGTTCACCAGCTTTGTTTAAGGTACCCAATTATTGGTCTTTGCTGTGCATTTTAGTCTTGATCAGGGGCATTTCTAGCATGGGGCATCTCTTTTCTTCAATGTGCATTGAAAAATAACTGCAAGTAATATGTCAGTGAATGCACAAAGCACGGGCACGCACGTGGGCATCCTCAGAAACTGTGCTATCCTGTGTATGTTAATTTTCCACTAGTGTTAAAGATTCACTGAATCGATTTGAGGTTGTGGCGAGAGTTCATCACCATTGCTGTTGCGTGTCAAGCAAAGGCCAGTGGCATAAACTAGGTTTATGTTACGTGCACCCAGGCAGCATGACATCAGTAATCCTGGGGCAACCAGAAATTCTCTTGAGTCTGATTGAGGGGTATCTTAAACTTCAGGCAGAGGTCTTGATTCAGTCAAAAGTGCAAGAGATGAGAACCTGTTTGTTGAAAATGGAAGCATAAATATAAATCAATTGAATGCTTCCTCTTTCTTGCTATATGAAGAGCAGGAGCAAGTCTTTGTGTGTGCCATGGCTGTGTATGGGGAAGGTTGATACTAATAACAAAGACCCATTCCATCATCAGAGTTTGTGCCTCTTGGCACCATCTTGGTGGCACCATCACTGCAGTCACTCAGAGACCCCTTCCTCCCAGAGCAGTTAACAGCAGCAGGAGGGCTTCACTCTATGCTCTCCTTTGGTGTGTCCTCCGTCATGCCTTGAAACAGGTGCTTGGTGCACCATGTGTCATGCACCAGTTCCTGTCGAGTGAAGTGGTGTGGATCCCAACTCAGCAGACTGTCCTCTGATTCCTTGCTTTTGTTGTAAAAAAGAAAAGTGGCTCCAAAAATTACTGGGTTTGTGGCAGTTTGTCACTAAAGTAATTAGAAATTTTTGTCTGCCTACTTTTCCTTTCTTGGCTTGGGCTGGCAGATCCTCAGCCTGTGCTGCCTGACCATGGGAACCAAATAACTTTGGAGGAAAAGACCTCTGTCATCTGCAGGCAGTTTTATTAACATCTGAAGCACACAATTGTGCCATGTAGGACCTGAGTCCACGCTAGAGCCCTTTCATTACCCTGCTACGTGGCTGGATTTATGCTGGTGGAAGTCCTAGCTAAAAAAGCTTTTGTACAATGATTAATTGACCTTAACAAGTTTAAGGATGCTTATTTGCACACAGTTATGAAGTGTTGCAATATGTCACAAATGAGAGCGGCTTCTATTATAAACATAATGGCATAAACAGTGAAAGCTGGCTATATTTCCTTAAAAGTTCATTGCAGGGAAATGGGGAAGCTTGAGAAGCTAAACAAATCCAGGCAATAATGGAAATGTAGCATGAAATTACTTCTGTAAACAACAGCCATTCATTATTTGAACATTTTTCATAAGAGAGTAAGCAGACGAGTNTGGGGGGGGGAGGATGGAGGGGGGATTATGAATTTTGAAAGAAATCTTCCAGGGTTATATAGACAGGAGTACATCTGTTTAAAACAGGAGGTATGTAAAGCGCTGATTGATCCCCGAATATTAACAATCGATGCCATTTTCTTCATTAACTTCTGAGCGGAGCACAAAGAAAGGTATATTTGATTTAAGAGGAAGAGAAGGGAGCACTATTTAATGTTGATTTGGTGTAGTGAATAACCCCAGAGAGAAATGTAAATACCAGGCTGCAATAACATGACAGCACACTAATCATATTTACAAACGATATTAAATCTGTCCATTGTGCTTGCCTGGCTGCGGATTGGCCCGGCTGTAATTGTCACTGTAACCAGCGCTGGCTTGTGGGAGAATTTAACTGCAGTGATATAAGGTGAGTGCTAGGCTTATTATTACTTTATTATTACCCGGTTTATGTTTATTAAAACAATTTGTCATGCAGAACAGGAATGGGAGAAAGGGAACATTAAATCGTGCTGTACTCAACCTGAAGAAATGAGTTACAATAAAATTAATGGCAGGCAGGCCACAGCTGACACTTGTAGCCGTGTGGAGCAGCTACACACTGGTTCGTTTCATTTGCTGATCGTTTCTTGTTAGGGTCACGCCATTAAACTTACATATTGAGAACTACTGAAAATCTGAGGCAATGAAGGTAAAGTTTATGAAGCAAAAGTGGGGTTTTTTTTCTGCTGCTAATGCATTCCTTTCAATTATTACAGAAATCAGGAATGCAGATTGAAAGTTTAAATCATACTGAGTTATTAAAGACGTGTGTTGGAGCGAATGTCCTTCAATTTTACAGAGGCTTAGAGAGCTGAGAAAGAGCTGAGTTTAGGCTAAAGTGAGACCATTCTCTAAAGGCTTTGAGCAAAGAGAACAGCGAGAATAGTGGTCATGAAAGGTCTCATAACAAGTTTAATAAAAGCTGCTTTATTTTCTTTCCCTGGAACTCAAGGGGTCCTTATTTGATATCTTCAAATTTATTTCAGCCCAAATCTTCATTATTTTAAAGTAGAGGCAGGAGGCAATGACCATGGGAATAGCATTGAGCCTCTTGGAATTCAGCAAAGAGGCACGGTGACATAACCCCCTCTCGTGACACAATTACGGAAGAAATTAAAAGTGTCAGGCTCTATGTACTTTAGCTGCATAGAAGAAATCTGGCCTCCTGATGAAACATCTTTGTACATGAAAAAGTAATACCCTGCCCTTGTTTCCCATTATACAACAATGTTAAGGAGTCTTCTGGGGTGATTATTAGGGATTTGGTGAAGCACAATAAATGCTGAAGATTAAATCTGAGCACTAGCAATTAGTACTGGGGGAGGAAGAGCACTTCTTTTCTTTTTTTTCCCTTTTTCTTTTTTAGAAGTATTTATTAATGAAGCTCTTTAAAGAAAACTGAGCCAACTGCTGAAGTTAGGAAATGTGAACCTTTCATTTCTAGCAGTTTTATACTTGTGTAAGTCCTACAAAGTCCACGGGGTTATTCTTGATTTATAGCAGTGTGAGAAAGTAGACGATCTGGCTGTCTCTGTGGGATTTTTTCCCTCATTTTCCTTTTTTAAACTGAGGTAGTTTTTTAAGTCCTGGAGAAAGCCTTCAAAGGCGGGGACTTAGCCACATATTCTCTACCTGCAACCCCAGTCTCAAGGGCTGGACGAAGCTTCCAAGAGCTCAGCATCCAACCACTGCAATAGAACGGCACTCTCTGGGAAATCCAGACTGGTGAAGTGGTTGAAGGTATTTAAAACATCTGTTGTTTTTTTTAAAAGAAAACTCTTTTTCCATTTGGTTTTCCAGTAAGGGAAATGGCAGATGTTTCTCTTGGAGAAGGGACTTCACATTCAGGCTCAGTGGTGAAGCCACTGCCATCACAAAGGCCACTCCAAAGATGAGAAAAACTTAAGCAAAACAATTTCCCTGTCCTTACTTAGCACTTTCTCCCAAGCTGATCACCTCCTTGAAGTAACAACCACTTCTCTGTGAGCACCTAAAGGTTTCTTTGTGAATACAAAAGGAGAGACCAAAGGCCTTGACTCACAGCTTATTTTTCCTGGTGAGGTCTAACGCAGTAAGTGTTATCCATTGCCATGGCAAGCACTCATGGTGTACCCAAGTCTTGGAGCCTTAGTGATTTGTGGAGTGGCTCCTGTCTGCCTTTTTGATGCTGTGCTGCACTTGCAAATGGAAAAGAAGTGGTTTAGAAAGACAGCAGAATCACTGAGGGAATAATTATTTCTCTGGTAGTGATCTCTGTGCTTGGTTGGCCTCCTTTGAGAGATGAAGCGAGGGTGTGGAAGAGGCACAGGTCTGGGTGTTTGGACGGTTTAAGTATGGACAGGCAGCTGCTGCAGTGGTGGATTCAGTGGAAGCATAGCAGGCAGCAGATGCCCACATATTTCTGCCTTTAGTCCTTTTTATTTGTGCCCTCTTTTACACTCATTGCAAAGAAAACACTTGTTATTAAAACGTGTTGACCTGCATGTCTCGCTAAATAGGCTTTTAAACGTTACAGCAGGGCTCTGACCCATCGTTTTTAAAACCAGGATTTTAACATAATCTTCCATCTTCACTTATAGTTTTGTAACACTCAGTAAACTTGAGGAGAAAGCAGTTATTCCCTGTGTGTAAAACTCATGAGCTCCAAGTGATGCCTACCTCGTGTCTTGCTGCATCGCAGTCCTTATTATAGGCGCAAACATCCCTTTGACATGAAGGACAAGGGTAGAGTATAGAATTTGGAGTCGTATTTAACACTTGAATTATTAATAATAACAACATTTGGCATCTTTATTGCACTTTACGTTTTCAAAATGCCGCATAAACATTAACTAAATGGCAGTTAAGTGTGCATAAATGATATTCAGAGCCATTACCCTCTACCGTTCTAGCGCAGTCACTGTAGGTCTGCATTGAGACGTGTGCACTGCTGTTTGGTGGAAAATCTTTACTGCTCATGTGAAGTATCAGCTTTCCTGGAAGAACCAGACTGACCATTTTTCATTCTGCTTCACATGCACCCGAAGGCTTTTGTCCATATTCTGGATTAATGGTCTGCAAAATTTCAGTTTATTGGGCAAAAAGAAGTTGTTGATTTTACTTACGGGAGCGTAAAAACAAATAAAAATAAAGCAGAGGGCTCAGAAACCAAAACACTACTTCTTTTTAAAAACATGTTTCAGCTTGATTCTTAACCATGGCCATGCATTTTATGCTCTGTTTCCTGGCTGTGGGGCCCACTTCTGCTGAAGCACGTACATTTGGGTGCTGGATGCTCCCAGGGCTACAAGCCCAGGAACCAGTCCAAGCCTTGGGAGCCACCTGATGTGCTTGATGCATGCATCACTATTGCCAAACAAGGTTCTACTGAGCATCCATCGAAGAGCGATTGCACAGGGTCGTTTCATGACCCACTGTTTTCCAGTGATGTGAGACTTCTCACGCATGGCTTTCAAAGAAAATGCCTGTACTTGCCTTATGTTTTCCCCCCACTCCAGATTTGCAGTGTACTTGTCTGTAACCACACTAGCTTCTAGCACAGCAATGCTTCTTTTTTCTTTCTTTAGTACCTTTCTGTCACTTCAGTAAAAGAAAGCGTGGGGCAGATTTTGGAAGCACCTTGCACCCCTAATGGTAGCTGCAGCAATTTTATACCTGAAAACAATTTATTGTGTAGCTCCATCAAAGAGGAGCAGAAATCAAGGGAAATGTCAAGTAGCAGTTTTCATGCTGGATTGCATCAACGTAATCCAGGAGCAAGTGAATAATTCCACTGTCACTTAATTAAAAGTTTTAAGACCTTATGTCTTTGACCTTGTTCTTTAGCTGAGCACATAAAAGCAAAATGGCTTGCTACCTTAATCTCACTTCATGCCATTGCCTTCTGATGAAAGAATCCTCTTGATACCTCTGATTTGTCATTGAAGCGAGGGGAAAGGGCTATGCGCACTACTTGCTCCTATCTTCTGCGGCAAGTCTACCTTGACAAAGTTTCTCTTGCTATCTTTAGTCTTCTCCCTGGAGCATCTAGCACATCAGGACAAGAGGGATCTCAGCCCCACAGCTTCATTTGGACCTGTTAACTGTAACTACTGATGTCGTTTACAAGGATAAACCCTTAAAGCCAGGCCAAGGTAGACAAAGAAAGAACACGGGAGAAATTCCCTTTGGACACCAGAGATTGGTGTTCAAGTTATTGAAAATCTGTGTAACTCATTTTCTCTTTTGTCATACTTAAAAAATCCATGAAGTTTGGCTGAGTGCAAACAATAAGCTTTTATTGTTGCTGCCCCTCTTCATAAATGTGTAATCTTCTGGGACCATCAGAAAAGCCTTGGTACAACAAATTAAAAGTCTCTAAACTTTCCTATGTCTCCTTGGACGCTTTGTAACCTGCAAATATCAAGCAGTAATCAATATAATGCTGCTTTAATACTTTCAGACAAACTGGCAGCTTCTGAGCCAGGGAGCATAGAGCAGCTCTCGCACAGGATTCCTGCCGTGGTCACAGAGCAACAGTGCCCCTGGGCTGGCACTGGGAAAACCACGCACAGAAGAACCTGAATTGCAGGCTGTGGGGCCAGCTGGATACAGCTACGTACATTAGTTACTGAGGATCATAAGCACCCTTCCTGTCCCATCATCAGCTCCTGCGTTGAGAGAGCAGCATCTGTCAGCTGGGCCTGAAGTCGGAGCAGTTATGCAGGTTGTGGTGGTTTGTGGTCTCTTTCCATCCACGTGTCCCCATTCCCTAACAAGCCAATTATACTGTAGCTACCAGAGTGACTTGAATTTTCCCTCTCTCCTCATTGTTTTAGTGCAGTAAGCTGTTTTAACACTGCTCTTCTGGTATATCCTTTGTTCTATCTCTTAGAGGCCTGTGTAACTTCTCTTTCTGGTGAGGCTCGTGGTATTCAATTGCAGAATGAATGCTCTTTCATGTCTTGTCAACAGAATGACCTTGCCAGTGTAACAGCTTCAGTAAGAAATATTCAGCATAGGCTGGAGAGAGTGAGAATTATGGCTGTTGTATTTGACTCATCCCTAGGAAGCAAACATTTGCATTTTCTCCCCAACTTAGTGGTAACTGCACCTAGGTCAAAAAAACTGCCTTTGCACCCCCTGGTACACGGCAGCAGGAGTGAGTGGAGGTTTAGCATTCGCTGCCACCACCCAGCTCCTCTCTCCTTATTCGAGCCATCATTGCTCCCTAGTGAGCTGGGAATGGATTCCTGCAGCGGCCCATGCTTAGTGGATGTATGCAGAGATTCAGACGAGCAGTGCTGCTGGGCAGGAGCCCAGCTGTACTAATGAGCACCTAGAGGTGCAGCTGGACCGGGTAGTCTGACCACCTAATAGCTGCAGAAACAGCTTGTGCAAATTGTGCCCATGTGCCAGTGTGAATTACCAGGTCCTAGCGCAGGAACCAGGCTTCTCACCTTTGGGCACTCAGTTGGGATGAGGTGGGAACCTGGTGCTTGCTCATGTGTGGGGCCAAATGGTCCAGTCCTTTGTTGAGAAGTTTTGTCTGCAAAAAAAATTCCCTTAACCTCTAGTCCATTTCTAATAGCTGCCTATTTTTATAGTAAGGAGTGCTCTTTTCTCTGGTGTGGCCTGTTCCAAAGCCCATTTACATCAACATTAAAGCTTGCCTCTGACCTAATGGCCTTCGGATCAGGTCCATAGTCTCCTTATCTTCTTCTGTATTATTGGCACACCTTTACCTTAGGTCTTTCTGAGGAGTTCTTTAGGTCAAGTTCTATCTCACTGATGTGCTTGGACTGAAATTGATTCAGAGAGAAACTGGCTGTTCTTCTAAAGAAGTAGTCATTTTTCTTAAGCAGCTTCTATTTTCAGGTGAAACTCGTTGAGGCAGCAAGCAGCAATGGGACTTTGTGACACATTCCTTTGGGGCACATGACATGGCCTGCTGGAGGGGTACCCAAGGACACCCCAGCACTTTCATCAGCTGGTTAGTAATAGCAAAAACCTGATTTTTTTTTCATTCTCTTAATGAAGGATGAAATAACAAGGTTCAAATCAGATTTAAAATTTCAAGCATGTAGGTGCTAAATAATATTGTCTGGCTTCCTGAAAAGCTTTTCTTTCTTTTTTCATTGCTTGAATGGCAAGTTTAGGATGCTCATCTTAAACAGTCTAATAAATGTTTGGGCAACCTTCTTTGGTACCTTTTCAGGAGCTGGCACATCTAGGTTCTAGAATCCCAAACAGTCCTTCTGCAGGCATCAGCTCCACAGGGAAGCCACTGCAATTAACTTCTTCCCTCCCACTTTTTTTGAGCTTCTCACTCTTTTCCTGTAAGCATTTCTGGGTGTGGAAGCAGTTAGCTGGCTGTAATACCGATACACATGCTGGGGAAAGGAGCTGTCTCTCTTACAAAACAAATTCTGATAGACCTAATTCTCCTTGCAATTGGAGATGCAGCAGTAGGTGTGCAGCCTTGGTGTGCACACAGAGCTAGAGTTACACAGGATTTGGGGAAGTGCCGCTTGTGAGCAGCAGCCTCCAGAAGAATTTTGTGAGAAGTCATTTGTGGTCTGAGTGTTCCTGTCAGCAACCTTTGCCCCTGTGGTAGGCAATGGGAGTTGGTTGTCAAAGGCCAACACATTTCAAATTGAGAAACTGTTTCTTTGAAAACAGGGAGGATTAGACTCCTATAGTCTCTATTTTGTTGAAGAAATGCAATGTCTTGTTCTGTGCCCCAAACTCAGGGGACTTAGCCCACCAAAAACTACTCGGGGACTAAGTAGTAATTGTCTACTCCAAGTCAATACTTCCCTAAGTGTCCACAGCAACATTCCATGTAAGCTACTCCAAAACATTTGCTAGGAACAAATATACCTCCCTGTTCCCTGAGCACCGGCCCCTTTGAGTTTTCTTTGCTTTTAAATCAGGCTAGATAAAGACACATCAAAGGAATAGAATAGAATAGAATCAACCAGGTTGGAAGAGACCTCCAAGACCATCTAGTCCAAACTATCACCCAGCCCTATCCAGTCAACCATACCATGGCACTAAGTGCCCCATCCAGGCTTTTCCTGAACACCCCCAGGGACAGTGATTCCACCACCTCCCTGGGCAGCCCATTCCAATGCCAATCACTCTCTCTGCCAACAACTTCCTCCTAACATCCAGCCTATACCTCCCCTGGCACAACTTGAGGCTGTGTCCCCTTGTTCTGTTGCTGGTTAGCTGGGAGAAGAGACCAACCCCCACCTGGCTACAACCTCTCTTCAGGTAGTTGTAGACAGCAATGAGGTCTGCCCTGAGCCTCCTCTTCTCCAGGCTAAACAACCCCAGGTCCCTCAGCCTCTCCTCATAGGGNGTAGCATTGTTTGGGGTTGTTGTGGCCAAAGTGCAGAACCCTGCACTTGGCCTTGTTAAATCTCATCCCATTGGCCTCTGCCCACCCATCCAGCCTGTCCAGGTCCCTCTGCAGGGTTCTCCTGCCTTCCAACATATTCACACCTGCTCCTAGCTTGGTGTCATCCGCAAACTTACTGATGCTGGACTCAATCCCCTCGTCCAGATCATCAATAAAGATATTGAACAGGAAAAATAAACCATCGAAGTGAGTAGAAATGCTGGTGACGATTTCTGTCAGTAGGTGACCTTCTCGCAAGATGGAGTCATGGCTCAAAGTGCCCGTACGATGCCAATGCGATCAGGCTGTTTTGTTGGGCAGTGCCACCACTTGATTACTCTGTGAGAAATTTCAGAGGTGCAGTTGCTTTATGAGCCTGACTTCTACGATGATAAATTTCCAAAAGCACAAATGTGAATTTAAATTATTCGTATTCATGTGAGCGTGGTAGAGATTTTTGGAATTGCTGCGGCGAGTTATGGATGATGCATGAAATGAAAAAATCCCTGCCCAGTGCTCAAGGAATACAAAAAGGGTTCTGCAGCCAGCGCTCTGCTGTACTGCGCTGTGGGATGCGTGCTCTCCGGGGAGAGGTGCTTGTGGTTTTGAAAAGCACCCAGCCGTCAGCCTGTGCACAAAAGTAAACAAAGAACAGGTTGAGAGAGAGCAGACAGAAATCCCCTGCCACCCAGCAGCACCCACGGCCCAAAGTCAGCGCACTTGTCCCTGCAGCTGGCTTTCCAGCACCCCGCAGGTGCCTGAATCCTGCGTGTGTGGGGCAGGTTCTCCTTCTCTTCACAGTACCTGGAGCAGATTTTCAGCTGATTGCAGGATCCACTGAAGGCAGATTCAGCTGCCCATATATATGTTTGTGGTGCAAGAGGAATGCAACTATCCTCTGCTAGAGTCTCAGTCTTGCGTATCCTTCACTGGCCTGGAAATGGCATGAGACAGATAGAAAAAAGTGTTTCTGGGTTAAAATAATCCCATCCACAGTGCCCCATGTGTGATAGTGTCTCATTTTGCTTCTGGTCTGAGGCTGATCATGTAAAACGGCGTGCATCCAGGAAAAAAACCTGCCTGAAGAAAATACCTGCAAGTGTTTTTATTTCTAGATGTAAGTCTAAGATTAAGGTCTGCCCATATCTGAATCTTGTGCTTCAGTCACTTGTTGCAGTGATTGTGCTCTTACCTTAAATAGATGACATCTGAAAACACTGAATAGGATCTGACTTTATCTCCCAAGAAAGTTCAGATTTAATAGCTCTTCTAATTGTCTAATGAAACCTTATGCATGTGCATATATTTTTGGCTGAACGATATTATGTATGATATATCCTTAAATAATTCCAATCTGTTAAACATCTTGTGAAGCTGTTGAAGTTCTTTAATGTCTACTGCACGGTGTTTATTTGACAAATTTGGCACCACTTTAAGACATCTCTATTTCTTATGTCAGACAGACCCTATATGGGCCCCCCAATCCTACAACTTTATGCCTCACAGTGTTGTGTAGGAATACTTTGACTAGGTGATAGGTGATCATGCCAGGTGCCTTCCAACTGGGACTGTTCTATTCTGTATTAGTGAGTGACCACTGTAATACCATATTGCTAACACTTACCTGTTGCTTTTGCTGCTGGGTTCTTGGTACAAAGGATATGTGTGTGCATGCTCTGTGCTCCTGGACTTCAATGTCTGTTTTGGAATGTGCTAATTTGTTTTTAACCTTGCACTGTAATTTGTTGAGAAGCTCCCAATGGGTAAATAGATTAAGAGATCAGACCAGAATCTCTGTTTTATCATGACCTTTGCCTTCACTGTACCTTTGCTTTCCAGTATCCTCTTTATTAAGATACATTTTGTTTCTTCCTTGCTTTTGTCTATTGTGTCCAGGCTGACTCTTTTAGTAAAGGGTCGCTGCCTTCTTACCACTTGTACCCCTTCACTGAACACGGACATGTGAGTGCTTCCACTCTAGCTGCAAACACACCTCAGAATTTCTCACACAGGAACAAAAAGGTTAAAGAGACCTCGTTTACATTTTGATGAGCATTAATGGAAATATTACCCTAGTGTTCCAACCTCAAGGTCTGTGTTTCTCCATATCTTGAGCTAGAGAGCTACCACTGACATTTTAATGTATATTAAACATACAGTCAGAAGCTTGAGATTGTGGAGTCGGGCTGAAGTCTGTGAGCAGTGAGTAGTTACCCATGTGTTACATCCATAACCAGCTGTGCCCCATTCTCTTACTGCTTGCTGATGTTTTCTTTTAGGAAAATCAGATTTTGTTAATTCTGCAAATATCCAGGCTCATTCCTACAACTTTGACCTGTCTTGTGCATTACAGTGTTCTCCATCTCTTGAGCTCATCTGCTCAAGCTTCCAATCTCAAGGGATCCAGTGCATTTTTCTGGGTAATAGTGCCATATGCCAATTGGTTTTATAGCCTGTTCCAGTATTGCATGTATTAGTGTGACCATATTGGCCCATATAAAAGGTTTCTGAAGCTGCTGTAACAAGAGAGACAGAGCTATAGGTCAAAAGCAGCATCTTATCCCTATTGCACAGGGATCTACCAAGTCTGCTAGCTTTAGACTGCTTTTGTCTTTTAACTGACGACCCATAGCTTAAGCTTTCTCTGTGCCATTTCAGGGTGATGTTTTCTAGCAGTGCCAGTTCCTTCCTGTGTTTCCGTGTAGGCAGCTTGCTGTGTGATTCTATGTGTGTGTCATGCACAGAGAGACTCGCCTGTAATCATTAGGGCTGGAAGTACTGGGGAAGGGCTTGCAATCATCCAAGCTTATCCTTGGTATCTGGTGGTGCTGAATGTCTCTCTCTGGTGTTTGCCCAGACAGTGTTTAGTGGCTTCTTCTCTGGAGAGTTCCAAAATCTGCCTGTGAACCTGAACTGGCAGAGTGCTTGGACTAGATGATCTCCAGAGTTCCCTTCTAACACTCACCATACTGTCATTCTGTGACTAGTTCAGCCTGGCCCCAGTGCAGAGATTTTTGCAGCTGCTCTCTGTGTGGAAAAGCAGGCTCCAGCTCTGATGACACCTTTCACAATTTCTCTGTTGTGACTGGATCCTATGAGCTGTGTCCAGATGTGAAATATTGAACTGGATTAATTTGCTCTATTTCTGCTGATGTTCTGTCATGCTAGTACTGGCAGAGTCATGTCAGGCAGGGCTTTATTGTGTGGCAATGCCAATATATGTTGGCTCTGTGGCTGCTGTGGCTTGTCACACAAAGCCTTCCTTCATGTCCCTATAAAAGCTCTTTCTTCTTCTTAGCACTCTCTAGTGGGCCCAGTACTAATGCTGGCAAAGCAGCCATGCCAGAGCCACCTCAGGTGCTCTGACACGGTGGTGTCAGTGAAGTGCTAGATGTACGTTGGTCTCCAGTAAACATATCCATAGAATCATTAGCAACTGTGCCTTGTTACTGCTTCTTTTAAAAGGGGATAGTTATCCCCTGGACCTTTTTCAGTCACTCTGTGCAGGAGTAAATTGTCTATTCCTCTGCCCAGGTTGTGTGTCTCAACATGGCTTGAGCTGGCTGTGTTCTTGGAGCACTCAGAGCTCTTGAGGACTGTTGAGGAGAGCAACTGTCTCACAGCCATTCATTTTTATAGGCTTATGAAAACTCAATCCATGAAATAGTTAATTGGAAGCTCTCCAATTAACAACTGAATTTATTTTGCAAGAAGTTATATTTGTTCTTCTCAGAAAGAGGGGGGAAAAAACCCAAACCAAAACATAAAACCAAACTGAAGCAATTCAAATAATTTTGAAGTTTCATTTCTTTATTCATTAGGAGACTTAGCTTGCAAATTTCTAATTAAAAAGGACATTTTGTGTTAATGAAAATGCTCTAATTTTTTACCTTATTAAATTGGCCCATTTTTTTTCCAGAGTATTCAGCAAGAAGCAGTCTTTGAAACAGCTTTGTTCATGTTTATATTCTTTGCAAAATTTGTGAGACAAAAGAGAGCTAAACTCATTCTGTGGTGCCCTCCAGTTAACTGTTCAGTTGAAAAATGACCTTCATAACTAAGTCCCTTGCCTTTTCATCGATATCAAGGAGTTACAACTCTAACCTACAGTTGAGGAGGTGGCTTCAGTCTAGTAAACCATCAGAAATTGCATGAGCACCCTGTGGAGTGTAGATATTTATAGATATCTAAGAGAAGTAGAGATAACTGAATAATTTCAATCTGAATTCTGAAACAGCCCAGGGCTTTTCTGCTGGCTTTCAAGTCCAGCATCCTCTTGCATGACATTTAGTCATTAAAAGCTGAAGTTTATTTCAGTATGTAATAATTTTGCATCAGATACAATCATATGGCAAGCCAGAGATCACAGGAGGTGCACATAGCATCCTACAACACCGGGAAAGGCAGCACTTTTTGGATGTCCTCAAAATGACTGCACAGTACCGGAGGTTATGTTAACTGTGAAACACATTCATTTATTCAGTCTTGAGATTGAATGCAGAGCTCTCTGCTGGTGTGAATCAGGGTGGCCACAAGTCAGTCGTGCTTATAGAGAACCTGACCCTTGAGAAACTTTGCACCTTTAGTTCTGTTGCCTGCATTTCACCACTAACCTAGCTCTGGTGGGGTGGGATTTAACATGCACAAACTCCCCGTGAGCAGAAATTGCTGTAAATAGCTTTACATTCTTACAGAAATACACACGAGGGATTTAAACATAATTTGGAATTGCTCCAAGCACTGGAAAAATATTTAGGTATCAGGGAATTGTAGAAGTGTGTAGGTTGGAAAGGACCTGCAAAGGTCCTACTCTGAGCCTATTCTAGGGCAGCAAGTTACTCATCTGTGTCCAGACAGGTTTTCGGTGTCTCCAGGAGTGGACATTTCACAGCCTCGCTCTGCAACCTGCTTCTGTATTTTCCAAATCTACAGTGAAAAAGCTTTTCCTAATATCCCATTGGATTTTCCTAAGTTATAACTTGTGTCCATAGCTACTTGTCTCATCACTGTGAATCTCCAAGAACAGTTTGACTCCATTTCTTTGTGTATTCTTATTAGGTTGCAGTGAACAGCAGTAAAATCTGACTATTACTTTCACTTCTTTGGGCTGAACAAACCCAATTGCTTCAGCTGCTTCTCATTTTATGGTTTTCCATCTCTCTAGTCATACTGCTGGCCTCTGCTTGGCAGTAGCTTCGTTTTCTGTGCAGTTGGACTCAGAACTGGACACCACACTTCAGTCTTATCAATGGTGAATGAAGGTGAAGCCATCACCTCTCCTGTCCTACCGGCTGTGCCCCTGCAAATGCAGCCCAGCATGCAGCTGGCTGTGAATGCAGCCCTGTGGGCACCTGGCCACCTTGGCTGCCAGGGCTGCTGCTCACTGAGTTTCAGCATGTTGTCTACCAGGCCCTCAGCTCCTTTTCTGCAAAGCTGGTTTCCATGCTGTTGGCTCCTGGCCTGTACTGGTATGTGAGCTTAGTCTATCTCAGCTGCAGTAGTATTTGGGAGTTAAGTAGTGATTCCAGTGACACTGTAACCTCTGCTTTGAACTAACTAGGAGCTATTGCTGAAGGTGCTTATAATAAGGAGAAGTGAAAAGTCCTCTTCAGCTTTTTGTGCTATTGGTGAAGATTTGCTAACAATTTAAAGTGAGCATCCTTTCTGCAATACTCTCTGCTTTGTTATTTCCTGACAGTTTAGCAGTCAGCTTTCACCCATACAAGTGCTTGTAAAAAGTGAATGCTGAGCTGGCATGCTCAGCTGTTTAAGCAGGACGTGGTGGTCAAACTGTGGGTCAGAGCAACACCAGGTTGTGTGTGCAGCTGCTCACGGCTGACATTCGCAGATCAAATTTCACATATGATGTCAGGAAAGCACTGGAGACTCCTCACCATCAGCCTATGCAGGGAAAGAATTACAGTGTAGAATTGAGACTCATTTGAAGTAATGATCAGATCTGAGGAAATGGCAATCTGTATGCAGACACTCTACAAGCCCCCCCAAAAACTCAATTCACTGGGTGAATTATTTGCTGGCAATTATTCTCTCAGCTCTAATATTCAGCTTTAAATATTTAGTTAGATCCACTTTCAACTTAGAGTTTCAGTTTTCATTTAACATCATGAGTGGCTATATATATGTATGTATATGTGACACACTATTTCCATTCCATCTCCTCTGAATGCGCTTGAATAGTGCATTGCCTGCCTCTCTTCTGGTAGATTTTTGGGCAAGGGGTAAGCCTTTTCTCAGTGGATTTTGGTAGTTGTCCGAGTACCAGTTTGATCTGAAAGTGACCCTGCTGTGTTGAAATGTGGACTTGGCTAACTTCATGGCAGGACTCTTGGAGAATTACAAGATGGCTGTAAAGATGCACTAACCCTTTTCAGGACCTAAATTAAGCTTTAAATCAAAGCTAACTAGAATGCCACCAAAGCTTTTCCATTAAGACTGGCTTACACACCCTTGCACTGTGATGCACAGAAAACATCATAAATTGTGAACCCAGACTGCAACCCTGAAGCTCTGTCTTTGCTTTCAGAGTTCATGAAATGCTCCTTCACTACCAGTGAGCAATCCAGTATTTGTGTGAATTGGTTTTTGAGTGTGAAGGCAGATGCTGACCTAGAAGGCAGTTGGCACTAGACAATTATCACTAGAAGCTGAATCTCAGCTCTAGTCAATCCTTTTAGCTATTGGTGTGCAGGAAGTGCTGTGCCACCATTTTAAGGCAAAAAAAAAAGAGATGCAAACGGTCAAGGGGTTGCTTTCTGTTGGAATAACTGATGTATACAGAGTATTGCAGCTAGAGGAAAGGCCATGAC
The DNA here is from genome assembly GCA_013400475.1 of Tricholaema leucomelas. NCBI lineage: Eukaryota > Metazoa > Chordata > Aves > Piciformes > Lybiidae > Tricholaema lacrymosa > Tricholaema leucomelas. Next base: position 875,195 of record WAAF01018538.1, on the reverse strand, counting down.
TGCCTGCTTCCTTTTTAACACATTGTACTTAAAAGCAAGGATCTGTTTGGTTTATAAACTAAATGTGTGGAAAAAATAGATTTAATTTTTTTTGTTGTATTCCTTGCTGAAGGTAGTGGTGGGGAGTTACAGGAGTAATGAAGTAAGACACACCTCTCTCCTGAAAGAAAAAATTGCTTAGTCCAAAAATGAGCACTTGAGAAGGGTATGAGAAGAAAAACTTTACAGCTGTTAGTAGCTTGGGGCAGTATCTATGTGTGAACTTTGGCACCAGATTGCAGTGGCTTTTCAGAAAGGAGCTGGAAGAGGAGCTGAGAAAAGAGTCGGAGCTGGTGTGCACAGGGGAAGGAAGGGAGACTCAGCCAGGCCCCACAAACAGACAGGGTGAATGGGGCAGTTTACCTGAGCTCCCCTCTCTCAGAGGACACGAGGGCCTGACTCATGCAGGAAGATGCTTATCAATAACTGCTCAGGTTGAGCTTTGATGCAGGATTCCCTGGAGCTCTATGTGCTCCCACTCAGAAATCCCAGTGTTATAACATCATTGTGAAATACCGTGATGAAATAGTCTATCATACTGCCAATGTTTGGCTTTATGGCTAGGAGAGGAAAGAATTGCTAACGCTCCAAGGAACAGCTTGTCAGCTTGAGGGCCTCATGTGTGCCAGATGGATTCAAGTTCAAGTCTGGATTTGATCCATTAATCAAATGTTATCCTCCAAAAAGTACTGGCTGAAGGTGGTAGACCTCTGGAGACCTACAGGGTTGACTGAATAGTCAATTCTTTCTTAACTGTATGCTTATGTATATGTTAGTTATGAAAATGAGTCAGATTTTCAAGTTTGCAATTAAAGAAACCAACTCCTTAGGAAAAGCATTGGCAAAATAGCTCCAGTTTCCTTTGTCCATTGCCATCCCCCTAGTGAAATGGAAGCAGTTGATATGAACGGGCTCTAGGAGTTTAATCCTATCTGGCCAACATTTTGCCCCCTGTGTCTCTTGCATTTAGTGAAATGTTTGAGTGGAAGAGTGTGACACTTTAATAAAAAAGTGAATGGAATCTGTGAAATTTCTGGGGTCAGTTCTTATGTGATGACAGTTCTGGGCTGAAGCACACATAATACTTCTGCCTTCCAGCTTGGAAGGACTTCCATTGAAAAGACATAGTTCATAATCCGTTACTCCATCCCTAACATAATACAGATGCCTATCTCAGCAGCAAGCTTGTTTCCGAGCTAGGGAACAGAAGAAGAGTTTCCCCTGGAACCTACAAGGCAGTGAAGGTGAGCATTACTTGCTTCCAGAGGATCCCTTATAGAGCAGCCTTTCCACCTCTAGTTCTACGCTCTTTGCACAAATAAGTATTGGAATAGTTAATTTTTAGAGCCCTGGGAACACTTTGTCATTTGCCTCTCCCAGAACCTGTTCTATTATCTGAGTAACTTTCTACCATTACAGCAGCTTTTCACCACTTTCTATTTCATTAGCATTCATTTTGTTTAGATGTTTGACACAGTACCCACTGGAAATGTAGGCATCTGGGAACATAAAGCTAAAAGCTGAGGTTTGCTTCGGTGCTTGCCAGCCCACAGAATTTTATTACCTAACCTACCTTTACCCAAATCACAGAAAAATGACAAACCTTTTGATGCATGTAAAAAAACCCTGAAACAGAGTTAAACTGCAAGCTTGACTGATGCAAACTGACATAAAGCATCACAATGGCACACATCAGAGACAGATGTTTTCTCCAACTCCGGTTTAGTTGCGTTTTTGCAGAGTGTGCTACTGATTCCTTAAATGTACTGCTTGTAAAAAGATTTGGGTCTGGAGTTCAGACTCAAATCTCCATGAGTAATTGGCGAGCTGATGGTATTATTCTCACAGGTGGAACTGGGTAATGCAAATTTTAGAAGCAGCACATCTGTTCCTTCAGCTAATCGGATATGAGTTCTACAGGAATGACCACATTAGCAACCTCAGTGTCGTAACTGGAGGGACACAAATCAACAGCACTGTGGATGCTAATGTCAAGGAATTTGAAAATGGGAGCCACAGATTCATACATACCTGGCTGATGCCAGCTTCAGCTCACAGAAAGTCTGTTATGAGATCCTGGCACCAGAATGTTCATCAGCTGAAGGACCATGGTGGATGACAGTCCTGCCTCACTTCCAGACAACCTTAAAAAGGAGAGAGTTTGGTCTGTTTTCAGCAGAAAGTGGCTCTAGCAATAGCGAAATGCATTCCTATAGCTAAGTATTTAAAATGATTGTTGCTTCCCATGCAAGAAGTCCGTTTGAAAGGAAGTGAAGTCACTGATTAAGTCACTCTGCTACGACAAGAAACTCCTGAACTGTGCCTGACAAATTCTCATTTCGTGTGGTGTTGTACCCTTTTGTCAAACTGTGAATTTTGCACTGAGTGTAACATCATTTTCAGAATAAGAAGATGGCTTTTTAATCTCTTAAATTCAGTATCTGGAAAATTACTTTATTAACCTCTAACTACTAAGCAATAATATATCTGATGTGCTCTGTGGTCTTGCCTATTTTTTGTTGTTGTGTGATAATCTCTGAAGAAAGTGTTAGACTGGTAGAAGACTGATTTTACTTATCAATCTACTTGTTTTCAGATGTTTGTACTTAAATCACTGTTGATGCTGCATTCCTCATAAGGTAGTTCAGACATGATGTGATACTAAACAAATATGGATACCCTTATCAAAATTTACATCTTCTGCATCCAGAGAGCTGTCTTTCTCCCAGGTCCTAAGCCATACAGTGAAACCCGAACACTAAGACCATTCAAATCTATAGCACATGGTCATATAGCAAGAGTGTCAAATATAAAGTAGCCTGCAAGAAAATGTGAAAGGACATCCCACTGCCTAATGACTGTGGCATTCCCATTGCGAGATAACTCCTACGGCGCAGAAATTCCATGGCCATATGGTCAAAGTAATGCCCACCGCAGTACAAGAGCCTTGGCAGCAGCTACACAGCAAACTGCCTGAGATTAAGCAAGGGCAAATGAGTTTTACAACTCAAAAGAAATATTGTGGAGTAACAATGATTAGCTCTCTAAAAATAGCCACTTATTGCTCAGCAGCTGCTGGAGAAATGAAGAGAATTTTACGAATTATTAAGCAAAGAGTAGAAAACAGAAGAGAAAAATATTTATTCCAGTGTGTAAATTGGTGCCATGCTGATGTTTCAGGAGCTCTCTGCAGCTCTCATCACCCATCTCAAAGGGATGCAAGCAGGAGTCAGTGGAGCTTGTGCAGCAGCCCTGCGTGCCGACTCTTCCTTATCTCAGCCAGACCCACGTGAACACATTATTGGCAAAGAGCTACCCTCCACTGCCTGCAAATAGCAGTGAGCTCCTCTGCTTTGAAGACATCTGAGATGCCTCCAGCCAGCAGCTCAACAGTAACCTGCTTCAGTGAAAGAATGCTGTTGGGCTTCTGTATGAGGACAAACATCCAGCTTCCACAAGCTTCCTTGGAGTCTCCCACCGGGCTGGACTTCTGCTGCTCCTGCATCTGCAAGAATTCACTTCCAAAGAGATGGTGTCTACCCCTCTGAATTCTATAGAGCGAGCAGATTACCTCTGGTCAGCTGGTGGAGAACACTCACTTTCGAGTAGGGCCAAGGTTCTGTCTTTCTCAGGGAGTCATATCTTCATTTAATTTCCTAAGCTTCCATTTTGAGCAGTAACAGAGACAGACCTCATAAGGTGGGTACTTGGTCTGGGTACAAGGTCTGGCTTGTGTTTCAAATTTTGGTTTTGAGGAGCAGAGATGCTGTAACATTCTTATTTCATTTGCTAAGAGCTGGCCACCATGAGGGATGAGATACTGTGTTAATTAAATTTGCTGTTTGATCTAGCATGGCAGTTCTTCTGCCTTTAGCAACAAAGGAGGAATCAGCTTCTTAACTTTCCAGTGCATGTTTGTACAGCCTGTTGGCATTTTCTTCATTACCCACTACCTCATGATTTTGTCTCAAAAGAAGGGTAGGCTGTGGTTATCCTTGCACAGGAACCTGTACATCAGGGATCTCTCATGAGGTTTATGATGTGGTGTGGCATTATGTGGCTCTGGTTCAGTCACCTGTGCCTTGATCCCATTCCCTTGTAAATTGATGGAGTCTTTTCTGTGATATGAAAAAAGTCTAGTTCTTTGGCCTGCTTCAAAACAGTGGAATTATTCCATCTCAAAAGGATTAGGCCTGCAACCTCAAACCGGGGAATGGTAGCTCTTAAACACTTTGTAGTGATGTTGTGAGGCTTAATTAATTGAAAGGAATTAATGGAAAGGAATTTAAATGGAAGTGGAGATGTAAGTGAATATTACGATTGTATGGAAGAATCTTTTAGTTCAATATTGAGCTAAAAGGTTCTGAAATGTATTCATGCTCCTGAAAAAAAGCTGAAGGGTTAAAATGACCTAATTGGACATCAACTAATACACTCTAATATGCATTAAAGCAGGTAGATTATTTTTTAAACAGTACCATCCTGCTAAGTGATGCACTTGTGCTCTATGATAGACTGGTTAAAGCTGTAAATGTCACTGTTAAAATGAGTATCTTTAACGGCTAATATCTATTAAAATGAGGCACTTAGGCACCTGAAAAGACAGTTTTAAACTGTTAGGTCCCTAAATTATTTTTGTACAATCAAAACGAGACTCTAAGCGATTAGATGGCAGAGTGGGTTAAGGCATTACTCTTCTGGATGGAAGATTTACTATCATATCTTGCTTAAAAATACAAGGGAGCTGAGACTGCTGTTCTTCAGGTGACCCAGCAAAGGTGTTGCTAAAATATGCTTTCATACAGTTGACTGTGATTTGCAGGGGAAGTAGATGAGGACTTTCCTGCTGCTACCATGCTTTGACTAAGAAGGTAGGTCAGAACCTAGGTTCACAATTTGGATTGTTCCCTTAATGAGCTGACAAAAGGATCAAGCATCCCTTTTTACAGTTCCCTTTTCTTCCAACACCTTGTGATGCTGCTACTGCATGAGTTGTAAAGAGTTAAATTCAGCAAGGGAGAATGAGGCTCTTCCAGATGACCATGACCATGTAGTCAAAAATGAGGAATAGACAGGTGCCTACCTGCACAGGCAGATGCAGAGGGAAAGTGAGCTATGAAGTACGTTGCACGCCAGTTAAATTGAAACTAACCCCCTGGCTTTTTCAGGATGCATTTGCTGTAACCCACCTGAACTTGTTGGCCTGTCTGGATGCAATGGAATATTCCCTTTGTATGGTGAAGATCCAAAATCTCTTGGTGCCCAAAATACAATATTCTGAGTCATCTGTACTCCTCAGTTCTGCTGGAGCTGCTGCAGAAGACAGTCCTTTTATAGAATCATAGAATGGTTTAGGTTGGAAGGGACCTCAAGGATCATCCAGCTCCAACCCCCTGCCATAGGCAGGGACACCTCCCACTAGAGCAGCTTGCTCAAGGCCTCATCCAGCCTGGCCTTAAACGCCTCCAGGGAGGAAGCATCCACAGCCTCCCTGGGCAGCCTGTTGCAGTGTCTTACCACCCTCACTGTAAAGAACTTCATCCTAACATCCAGTCTAAATCTCCCCTCTTCCAGTTTAAACCCATTCCCCCTTGTCCTGACATTCCCAGACCTTGTAAATAGTCCCTCCCCAGCCTTCCTGTAGGCTCCCTTCAGATACTGAAAAGCCACTCTAAGGTCTCCTCGAAGCCTTCTCTTCTCCAGGCTGAAGAGCCCCAACTCTCTCAGCCTGTCCTCATAGCAGAGCTGCTCCAGCCCTCTGATCATCTTCGTGGCTCTCCTCTGGACCCGCTCCAGCAGTTCCATGTCCTTCTTGTGTTGGGGGCTCCAGAACTGCACACAGTACTCCAGGTGGGGTCTGAGGAGAGCAGAGTAAAGGGGGAGAATCCCCTCCCTTGCCCTGCTGGCCACACTGCTCTTGCTGCAGCCCAATCTTATCCCTAACTCCTCTTCTAATGCCACCCAAGAATATGTACCACAGGGGGTGACTGATAGTGCTGTTGACCTTTTTTTTCTGGCATGGGAAAGCTGGAGTGTAGAATAGGTCAAGTTGTGTTTTTTCCACAGACAGAAAAAGGCAAGTTTGTTTGCAAAATGAAGTTTCACTGCATAGCAGTGGCACTTTTGGGTATCTTCACAGAGCTGAACGCAGTGAGAGTGGTACTACACTAATTTAAATTGCAAGAACTAATTATTTTCCTATAAATACCGCATCAAGCGATAGCATTTAGACACCACTTGGCAGCATTTTAGAGCTCTGAGTAAGTGGCAGCCCACATCACAACCCATTTTAGTATGTCAGAGTAAGTTTTCTGGCTAATATAAAATTATTTGTATTTCGCATTCTTAATTGATGATTTTAATTACTCTTCATATTCTTTAATAGTTTTCATATAGAAAACTGCTTTCTGTGCAGTAAGCCGAATCTCCAATCTGCGGCAAAACTTGCTTGAGTAAGGTTTTTGCCAGGCTCTGTGTACCAGCCCCAAACAGTAAATTATGTTGGCACTTTTACAGTAATCAAGGGAATAATTGCAAAGGCAAAGTTTGTTGTAAGGAAACCAAATTAGGAGGGGAAAACATCATTGCTTAAGAGAAATATTTAGTATGAACTAATCTTTTTTAGTCTTTGTCCTCTTACAGTAATGACTGCTTAACCACATAGTGTAATTATTTAAAACATACTGTAGTTTATCCTGTGTAGATTAGACTCTTACTTTATTAGAACACTAAAAGGCCAGTCTTCAAAGAAGAAGCAAATTAAAGCTCTGTCTTGCTGTTTACAATGCTGGGGTCAGATCATTGATATCTACCAGCTTTAATGCCAAGCAGCCATAAACCCCATTTAGTTAGTTAAGCAGTTAATGGCTATTTAAATCAACAGGGATCTTTTCACTGCCTCTCACAGTCACTCATCAGGCTATTGCAGAGTCAGGTATCTCCCCTGTTCCAGCTCATGTTAGTTACTAATAAATCCCCCTTGGCCTTCAGCAGGAACAGGGCTGGTCATCCTGAAGTATCCTAGTACTGGGTGGGAGTCTCCTTTTTTTCTGAAATGGCACTTCCAAGTGGGAGTTGAGGTTGTTTTATGCCTTCTGCAGGGAGATGAAGCTAATAGTGCTCTCCAGAAACAGTCAAATGGAGGGCTGATAGCATTCCAGTGCAGTAGAGGGGTTTGACAGCCTGGAACCTGTGGGTATTTGTATGAGTGACTTACTCTTTGTTTCTCCTTCCACCACAGAAGTCTCTTTTCTCTGGCATATCGTAGGTCTTGCTTCTTCCTGTTAACTCTCTGCTCTGAGACAGACAGATTCAACACACCTCTATAAGGAAGAACAAGGGGTTCAAAGTGTGCTTTTGCAGTGCAGCTAGGACTAACCTTAGCTCCTGCTGCTGTCGGTGAGTGTAGAAATCCCACTTCTGATTGCTGAAGCATGTGAGGCCCTTCAGGCTGCCAACTGTGGCAGTCCGAGCTGAGAGGTTTTGCTGCACTTCGCAGTGGTGATCCTGAGAGTCTTTACCAACCTGGATGTTTCTGTGGTCATCCTTTAGTGGTTTTGTCCCTGGGGCTATGATGGAGGCTGGGGAAGGGTCCTACGACCTCAGGTCTTGGAAACAGGAGATTTCAGGAAAGTTGTTGCTTGAAGATATAAATAAACCAAATTGTCCAAGGAGCTCAGAAGACCAAAAAAAACCAGAGGAATTAAAAAGTCATGTTATTGTTCTTGCTATTTTTAAATATTGTGATTTAAAAAGCAATTCCATGGGCTTTTTGGCGGGACCTTGAGTGGCTCTTTTGGACCGTCTGTGGTTGGTAATGCTCCAGTTTGGAATATCCACAAGTATTCAGATGGTTGTGTGGGTTCATTTCAACTATTTGGGGAAAAAGCCCTGCCTGCTCAGGCTTGTTCACAATACTGGTATTACCTCTTAGTCTTGGCCAGGCCAAGTATACAATGAAAATGGCCTTGTTTCTGTATTGCAGTGCTTAAGCTTCCTGTCCCATCCAAAGAAACACAAGGAAAATAAACAAACAAAATAAAAGGGATCAAATTTAAATGCACAGCATGCTTGCAGCTCTGGGTCTGTTTTCTCTGTGTTGCACTTCTAAATGTAAAAAGCATGCCTCTTGTCCAGATGGGGAGGCGCAGCCAAGAGGGGGGGAAAAATGGGGGTACTCTGCTTTCTCTCTCTTGCACAGATTTTTATTGCGTGTTTGTTCTTTCACTGTTGATTTCTTTAGTCTGAAAGAAAGATAAACTAGACGGAAAGCGAAGCGGCCAGGCGCCACTGCCCAATTATAATTAATTCACTGTTAATGTTTCAGCCCTCGTTACAGCGCACATTGGAATTGCTGGGGCGGGGTGAGATTAGCTCCAGTTATTCACGGACGTGCTACAGGAGAGTCACATGAAATACCCACTCTAATGTTTTCAAAATGAGCACCAAAGGGGATAGCATGGCTTAATCACTTACAGAAAACCTGGGTTCTATGTCTGCTGCCCAAGCTCACGCTGTGTTCTCACCTCGAAAGGTGGAGATCTGAGCACGTGTGGTGGCATGACCTGAGTACAAACATACACTGCCCGTTGTGGCCTGCTAGTATCTGAAGAGGGCCTACAAGAAAGCTGGAGAGGGACATTTTAGGGTGTCAGACAGTGATAGGACTAAGGGGAATGGAGCAAATACTAGAAGTGGATAGATTCAGATTGGATGTTAGGAAGAAGTTCTTCACCATGAGGGTGGTGAGACCCTGGAACAGGCTGCCCCGTGAGGTGGTAGAAGCCCCATCCCTGGAGGTTTTTAAGGCCAGATTGAATGGGGCTCTGAGCAACCTGATCCAGTGTGAGGTGTCCCCGCCAAGTCGGGGGTGGGGGTTAGCAGTAGATGATCCTTGAGGTCCCTCCCAGCCCTGACAATTCTGTGTTCCGTGATTCCTAAACACTGCCTCACCAGCTACGTACCTCCAGCTTAGAAACAGGGATGCGTGCAGGCTTAGGAAAATTCACAATCCAATCTGCTTTGCAGAAGCTGTGCAAGTCATTTTATCAGGAGCAAAAGGGTTCAAGAACACAACAGACTGAGTTCTGCAGTGTTTTAAACCAAACAGTTGAAAGGAAAGCTGGTCTCTGCACAAAGCTTGGAAATAGCCAGGATGTATTAAATCCAAGAGCACTTAATGTAAAGAAGACGTCTCAGCCTATAGGCTGTTTCAACAGCTAAAGGACTGAAGTAGGTTTTGTACCTCTGAAAAATCTCTCTATTCATCATTTTTCTGCTGCCAGTGTTTCCTGTGGGAGAGGAAAGCCATGAAAATTGTGATCAGATATATAATGATATGTGCTATTTATTACAAACCTTCTTAATTTTAACTAAGTCTTCCTGTGAGTATTGACTCAGGTTTTTCAGCCTGAGCCTCCAGTGCTATATATTTTGGCTGTGTGTCTCTCCAACGCTGTATATTTAAGCCTTGCGTCTGGGGTGTAAAATAGCTTTTTGTATGTTCAAGCTGAAGCCAGCTGAAAGAGTGCCTCTGCTGGCTAAGTCTTATCAGCCAGCTACTGAGCTTCTTGGTGAGAAAAGAGTGATCAAGGTGTACTTGAAATTCCTTTAAGATGAGCTTTTAGGCAAATTTATAACTTACAAAAAATGTTCTCACTACAAATCCTTTTTTGTCTTCTCTTATAATTGCCTTTAAGGAAGGACTTGACCACCATCCATAAAAGGATTTGGGCTTTGAAGTCTAGCAGAGGTTCCTGCATTTTGGCAGTTTTTGTGGTGGGGTGGTGGAGATTGCCATTAAATATATTTGCTACTACGTCGTCATCTATGCGAGGTGACAAAATCCCCATTAAATTTCTGGTGAAACCTGGCCTGCTGTAGAACAGCATTAGCACACTTATTAGTGCTACATTTTTCATCATGGCTGTAACCTGAGCATCCTAATTTATGGCCATCTGCTCTGCAGGCAAGAGCAGCCCATATGATCAAGCTACAGCTTTGCTAGATCAGATAATATGTCCACTCTGTGAGTTAAAGATGACGACACAGGAGTGCTCTGTAAAAAGCCTTCAACATTCNTCCTGTTGCTGGTTGCCTGGGAGAAGAGACTAATCCTCACCTAGCTACAGCCTCCCTTCAGGTAGTTATAGACAGCAATGAGGTCCGCCTTGAGCCTGCTCTTCTCCAGGCTAAACAACCCCAGCTCCCTCAGCTCTCCTCATAGGGTTTCTGTTCCAGGCCCCTCACCAGCTTTGTTGCCCTTCTCTGGACACGTCCCAGCACCTCAACATCTTTCTTGAATTGAGGAGCCCAGAACTGGACACAGTACTCAAGGTGTGGCCTGACCAGTGTTGAGTACAGGGGCAGAATAACCTCCCTCCTCCTACCGGCCACAAGTTCCAGGAGAGCAGGGATATCCTTCCACCATACACCCAGCAGGGTTGGTCATTGTATCTGTCTGTTCTTTGGGGTTTGGTAACGTAAACTTAGGTTTCACTTAGGATTTGATTTGTTTATGAACTAATAAATGTGATTTATAAGAAGTGCCTGTGGTTCACTAATTACTGCACATATGGCGTTTTCATTTTATAAACCTGGCATTTGCTTTCTATTATGATTATGTCTCTCTTCACCAGTGCTAATTAGTTTGATTAGACAGATAACTTTAACCATTATTAGGACTAGATTAGAGGACCTTTTTGGATGCAGGGGAATGTAGGGAAGAAGGGTGCATCGCCAGTGAGGAGAGGTCAGCACCGCAGAGTTTGCTCCTCATTAAAGATTTTTAAAATGACTTTTTGTTTTGTTTTCCACAGAAGAACTGAGAAGCATTCGCATTCAGCTACTTACAAGAATCCAATTAAACACAGTTGTTTAGCATGAATTTGTTAATCGGAGTTAATCTTTCCAATGAATGCATAATTCGGAATCTGTGGCGAAAATGTTCGCTTAAGGATAAGCATATTATAGACAAATGAAGTAAAAAATAACATGAGATTCTCTTCCTTGCAATTGGCTCTTGCTATGCAGAAATGTTGACTGATTTGTATTGATTAGGTGGTGGAGTCGCCGTCCCTAGGGGTGTTCGAGAAAAGCCTGGATGAGGCACTTAGTGCCACGGTCTAGTTGACTGGGTAGGGCTGGGTGCTAGGTTGGACTGGATGATCTTGGAGGTCTCTTCCAACCTGGTTGATTCCATGATTGTCCTGCATGCTGAGGGACAGAAGGGCAACTGGATAAAGACTAAGAAATGCCACGTGAAAACCAGTGCCACCTGGGGTGAGCTGTGCTTTTCTCAAGAGGCTCTGAAAATTGTTGAGTAGTGTCATCTGAAGCTCTTCAGCAAGAAAATAAAAGGAAAGAAAAACTCCTATTTATTATCTGTCTTTGGATAAAAACAGTTATCCAGAGCAGCAGAAGTTTGATATTATTTTATTTGTTCACATGGAGTCTCTTTCCTAAAAAGAAAGAAAGGCAGGCATGTTTTCTTTACCAATACCCTAGCAATTGCCTCTGTGCACTAGGGAAGGAGGATGTGAAATAGCTGGGTTCAGGCAGTGAGGCACACAGCGTGTCATCCTCTGGAAATAGTCACTCAATGGTGTCCAACTCTGTTTCACCCCTCCCCTCAGAAAGGAGACTAACTAAAACTCAGCCTAAACATTTGTGGATGCTTTTTTCATTAAGATGGCCACTCATTTGACTTTGGATGATCACCCCACGTTCATCTAGTTTCTATGTAATTAATTGATTAGATATGAGAGGCAAAGCGGTGCCCCGTTAGGGCTGCAGAGTGCTGTTGCAGGCTGCTGGCTCTCCCCTCGCTGTGGTAATGGGGCAAGGTCATTTGTGAGTGGCCCTTTTTAGTTTGGTTTTTTGCCTTTCTCCACTTTCAAAGCAATTTATAAGGGAACAGAAAAGTTCTTTCCTGTCTAAAAAGAATTGTGAGAATATTGAAAAAGACATAAAACCTCTATTGAAGGGTGAACACATAGAGAAGCAGTAAACTAGATTGTTGCAGTATTTACTTTCTCCTTGGCTCTTCTGGAGGATACCTCCTGCCATGCTTTTCAAAGAAAACCCCAGACAATTTAAATGTCAAAGTCTCAAATTTCAACACACATCATTATTGTTGGAAGCATTTGCTCCAGGAAAAGTTTCAAAATTGCCATTTCTGTATCTGAGAAGAAGGCAAACAGGATGGCCAGATTCTGAGACGGTATAAATTGGCACAGATTCCCTATTTCAGTGCAGTTACCCAGCTTTACACCAACTGAAAATCTGGCCCTGGAGAATGAATATTTATGTCATGCCAGAGAGCTTAGAAAACCTTTTTTTTTTTTTTTTTAATGAGAATGAATAAAGAAAGGGCTGGGATATGCTCTGTGCTGATGAACCCAAAGCCAAATATGACCTCCCTTGACCTTTTTATGCATTTCAGTTGAAAAAGGCCATTCTGATACATTCCACTGGAGCTTAAAATGCCTATATTTCAATTCCAAAGGTCAAGCTCTCTTCTCAGTATACTGTATGACCTAGCCTTTGTCTGCTGCCCATTGATGTTGCCTGACTATGCTTCTTACATCCCATTGACTGTTTACTGTTTCTCTTGCTAATGTAAGTGAAAGAGATAATTGAAATGATTTTGAGCTATGTGTCAGTTCTGATTCTGATTATCTCTTCTGCTCTTAGTGCAGCTTTATTGGCTCCAAACTCATTAAGTCTCCAGGAAATTTTAAATTACTGTTAACTATATCTTAATTAATGTATGTATCTTAAATTCTACTCAAGCCTTTTTGACATTTCCTTTTATCACTATGTCTATCTCTAATATCACCGAATTAAGTAGTTTTTCTTTAATGCTTCTGTTTTCTTTTACCTTTGGAGGGTGTTGGATACTTTAACTTGAAAGAGACGAAGCCAATGGGAACTATTTCTGAGGATTATCACAGTATCACCAAGGTTGGAAGAGACCTCACAGATCATCAAGTCCAACCCTTTACCACAGAGCTCAAGGCTAGACCATGGCACCAAGTGCCACGTCCAACCTTGCCTTGAACAGCTCCAGGGACGGCGACTCCACCACCTCCCTGGGCAGCCCATTCCAGTGTCCAATTATTGCTTTGTGCATCTTTAACAGCAAACTGCTACATCTTCAGCGGAGGTAAGCACACTCCCACTGAAATGCAGGGACAGGAACAGGCACTTCTCCAACCTTTTCTGAAAGTTTTCTTCAGTGGAGTTCTGTCAGTTTACATAATTGAGTCTGGTCCAGGTGGTCCGATCGGTTCTCTGACTAGTGGGACATGTCTGCCTATGTTCCTCTGGTCTCAAAGCAGCCACTATACTGGGTGGTTCCCAGAAAAGGGAATAAATGCAGTCCTGTCAAACAGGCTGACAGGCCTTGAGTATAATTTCTCTAGCTAGAATCACAAAGTAATCATCGTTTGTAATAATCTCTCCAATTATTTTATAGAATAATGATTTGCAACAAACTCCGTTTCAGAAGACACCCTATTTTGAACCTCGCCTCTTGAAGGCCAATTAAAACACAGCAACTGTACAACGTTTTTACAAAGCTGGGGGAAAGCTTCTACATAATAACCAGTCACAAGGATCTTTTCACAGATATGTTGTGGCTTCTGTTGATTAACACAGCTTAGTGAATCACTGGTGATGAATAATTTACTTAGGGCCACAACCTCACACTCTGTTCCTGTTGAGATGTGCCTTACTGCACAGTCCTCAACAAACCCAGACCAGACGTTCTTCTCCCATGCCTTGACCATGTTTAGTTTTCCCTCTAGTGATCAGCTCAGAGGGAACCCAACCCAACTGGAAAGATAAGACACAGACTCCCTCCAATGTGAGGAGAATTGATAAGCAGCAGATCAATACCTGATCCTCTTCAGTGAGCAGCAAGGCCCATAGTCTTAACAGTGGGACAACCTCTCCTTTCTTCCTTCTGCTAAGTTGCAAAATTTCTCTGGTGGAAAAAAGTGTAATGCTGCAGTTAGCTGGTAGAAACCAAACAGAAACATGGACTTCAAAAGGAAAAAGAGGTGTGTATATATACATGTATTAATGTATGGGGGGGAGGGGGGCTGTTGAACAAAGCCAAAGCAGTGTCTTTTTCTCTCACTTCATTCTTGAAGGGGCACCTGGTTTTAGTTGACAATTCCAACAGAGTGGTCCGTAACCAGGGTACCGACATCAGGCTGAATTAGCAGTATCTGGCAAAACTAAGAGCAACTGGAATCACTGGGAAGTGTCAGGTAGCATTAAGAGTTGGCAGTGCTACCCATTGCAATAATTATGAACGCCAAACAGGCTTCTGACCATGGAAAGCCACTTGGACAGGCACAGCTAGACACAACAACTCCAGCAAGTAGCTGGAATTATGTCCCAGCCAGCATCGCTGCAGTTATATACACCATCAGAGCACTTGGACCTATGTCTTTACTACTTTTCTCTATTTCAGCTATTTGTTCAGCTATGAGATAAAAACTGACTCACTTTCTGTTTGTACCTGCTGAGCAGGAATGAAAGGACCCATTGTAATTACAATTAATGCCTGGAGCTTGGTGGGCAGATACCACTGGATCAATTGTATGCCCAGCTCTCAATGTCCCCATCACTACACTACCTGCTGAAGGATGTACCTGTTGATTACTCGCTTTCTGCCCAGCCTTTGGAGCTCCAGAAGTGCCTGATGGCAGGAAGCAGCCTGAACTGCCTTCCTGAAAACTTTCCATCTATTTTTCAGGCACTTCCCAGACACTTCAGACTTCACTGCTAGGACAGCGAGTTGACCTACTTCAGCTTTCCTGAAAGGATAGAAGATGATGTAAGTGCTGATTATCTTCTTTCTTTGTAATGATGAGATGAATTTTTCTTGGTATTGTAATAGTAGCATCATCATGATCACCACTGAAATCTTGTTGGGAAACAGGTTAACCTTTTTCGTTACCATCATTGCTCCCAGTGCAACTATCTGGTGTAGAAATCATGTTTGAAGGTACAAAGGTTTATTTCCCACAACCATTCTAGAACTCCATTGTGAAATAAAGAGGTTTGATGACTGACTTGATGGTATGAGTCAGGGAAGGAGTAAGTATTTCCTGTCCCTCGGATGAAGCAAGCTCTTCTCTGAACTTAGCTTTAGGATTGTCTGGAGGAAGCTATTACATGTTTTAGTCATTGTTTAATTGAGGGGAGTTGTTTAACTTTTGTTATACTTTTCCCTTAAAAGGGCAGAAGACTTCTTGGATTAGCTTGTGATTATTTTGTAGCTGCATCCATAGTGTGTGAGATGTTTCCCAATCAGAAAGTGAATTTATGAAAGGGATTATTTGTCATTAAGCTTGCAATAGCCAGGTTGGACTCGGAGATCCAAAGCTGTTCTTGAATGCCAAAGTCTAGCCCTCACTCCTACATGTGTGAGAAAGAGGAGCTCCTGAGGCCCTGACAGGCAATTGATCCTGACAATCCAAAGAAGAAAAAGTACTTCACAAATGCCTGTAATTTCCCTGTAGGCAGCATGGCAAAAACGAGGCAAACGATCTTGCATAAAATGGCAAAAATAGAGAGGAATGTAGGGAAATCTGAATGTGAGGATGCAGAGAGCTTCCTTCCTTTGAGCAACCTGCAGCAGGGTAGGAGATGATATCTGGTGGGTTAGTAAGTTTTTTGCCTGTGTGTTATACTCTTATCCTCTGTATTATTATTCCTCTTCTACTTGGAGATTTTTTCCAGGCAGTTTTCATGTTGCCCTTCACAAACTGCCTTGTGTGCACTGAGTCATGGGCTTGTGTTTTCAGAAGGGTTGTCAGTCACAGCTATTCTCAGGCAGCAGTGATATGATTAGCTCTGTTTTTTACTGGAAAGTATTAATTTAACAACAGTTTGAAAAAAAAGAGACATCAGTGAATTAACATGCCAGGTTAAAAGCAGAGGTACTCTGTTGTCTCTGTCTCTTCCCTTGGGATTGTGGGAAAGGATGGGAAACAAAAGAAACCCCACATTGAGAGAGTCTAAGGCACTGAGGCACATTTTAATAGCTCTGGGTCTAACCAGTGCCCAGGGAGGCTGTGAGCACAGGGCCTTTCACTGACCAGTCTCAGAAATCTGGTCCTGGGATTCTCAGTCCCATAGGACCTCCCTGGGGTCCCCTCTGCAGACTCATGCTTATGTCTGGTTTGGGGGCTCAGTAAGATGCTTGGCTTGTGGGTGTCTCCCAGAAGCTATCACGTAGTATCTGTAGTGGTAAGGACTGCCAAAAAATGGAGCAGAAGAGGTGGAACTGCCTGTGTCCCTAAACGAGCTGTGGCTGCCATATCTTGATGCATCTCAGAGCAGCCTTTTTCTTCTTCTCTCTTCTGTACCTGAAATTTGACTGGTAATCGACCAATATGAGCTGGAGAAGTAGTGTCAGCCTGCGCTGTGAATTGACCTGCTTTTATCGGTTTGTCACAGTTTTATTGCTGCTTTAGCACGATCTGTGCAAGTTAAAGCCCAGCGCTTCTGTCACCCGGAGAAAAGCCTGGCAGGCAGGCTGATGTCCTCAGGAACAGTTTCCAAGTGCAGAGAGGCCAGGAGTTCCCCTTCTTCTCAGCAGCTAGTCCAACCATCGAGTTTTCTTTCTAGCCAAGAACAACCTAATGCCAAAACAACCTGCAGGTGTGTTGTGTTGGTGTTTCCCCATGTCTCAGCTACTGCCTGGAATTCATTTGCAGTGGTGCTCAGTAAGATTTCCTGTGAATAGGATCAAAATGGTATCCTTTCCTAAAGGTGGCCAGATTAGGCCTATCTCTTAGTAAATATTATTACAGTAACAAGAGACTGGATTCTCTAAATCAAGACATTTCAAATGTAGGAGGTGAAGAATAAGACACAATTCCAAGGCCTTTTATGAAAGACTCATCTTAAAAGCTAATCTAGATCTCTGCACAGCAGCAAATATATCAGACAGTTCACCCAAAAGCTAGCTGAAAGAATGTCTGTTTATGCCTCTTATTTATACTGAGATTTCAGAATGAGCTTTTTGAACAAGCTGTGATATTTTATTTGGTTTCCTGAAGTTAAGAGTATTGCAATGTCAGACTCTGTTTTCTTAATTGATTATAACTTTGCCATCCTCTTATTGCAAAGCTTGTGATGAATGAATAATACGTTGCCCAGTGTCTCTGCTGCTTGGCCAAAAAATTGGCATAGACTACCTTTTTCATATCTTTGTTTCTCACACAAATATCTTTACTGTTTCACCTGATAAAGGCATAATTTCCAGCAGCTCAGAATGGTTGAAAACAGTCATGATCCAGCCAACATGTCTGAGTGACCCTACAAACAGCAAATACAGGAATGCAGCTCAGCATTATGACACAATAACTTAGTGTGTGCAGTCCAGCAGGTGGGATCCATCCTAGAACCAGACTGCTAAAAAAGCTCTTGAGAATGTCAGGGAGGTAACAGATCTGACTTCAAGGATTCCTTAGTTTGACATACTTTTTTCCTTTTTTGTTTCTTATTCTTAATTAAGTAGATGCCATTCCCTGCATTTGCAGACCTGTGTTGTTTTCATCAAGGACACCCAATCTGTTGCTAACCTTTGTTTTTTTCTGGGAGCTGTCCCTGTCTCTCCAGCTCCTAACTCTTACCCTTGCCTAAGATATCTTGCACCTTGCTGCTCCTCATTGCTGTCTACAACTACCTGAAGGGTGGTTGTAGCCAGGTGGGGGTTGGTCTCTTCTCCCAGGCAACCAGCAACAGGACAAGGGGACACAGTCTCAAGTTGTGCCGGGGGAAGTATAGGCTGGATGTTAGGAGGAAGTTGTTGCCAGAGAGAGTGATTGGCATTGGAATGGGCTGCCCAGGGAGGTGGTGGAGTCACCGTCCCTGGGGGTGTTCAGGAAAAGACTGGATGAGGCACTTAGTGCCATGGTCTAGTTGACTGGATAGGGCTGGGTGCTAGGTTGGACTGGATGATCTTGGAGGTCTCTTCCAACCTGGTTGATTCTATTCTATTCTATTCTATTCTATTCTATTCTATTCTATTCTATTCTATTCTATCCTATTCTATTCTATTCTATCCTCCAGCCGCTCAGCTCAAATCATGTAATCCATTTGCAAGCAATAGCCTCAACCCCTGAATATCCTGAGCGAGCCCTAAACATTATCAGGTTTAATCTTGGAAAGGTGCAAAGTAAAGCTCAGAGTGTGAGAGAGCCTAAAAAAAAAGATGAAAATGTAATTGTTATTTCAAAGTGTTATTCCCATATGTTCAGGAAACAAAACAATGATCAGATTATGTAACTGACTCTGCAAAAACACCTGCTGGAGTAGGTAGGGTAGGGTGAAAATAAGGAAAAAAAAATCCAACCAAATATTCACATCCAAAAAACAATGTGGCATTAACTTGGTGGAAAGACTGACAAAAGGGATGGAGATACTCTGGTAGTGCAGTGCTGTGTGCATTGAGGCTGAGGCAGATACCTAGTGCAGGCAGTCCTGGCTGCAGGGGTGTGAGGACTCCCTGGGGACAGCTCCTCCTTCCAGGCAAAGGCCAATCTGAATGCACCCAGGCTTACCTTCATGCACATCCTGATTTACAGCCCCATGACCTGGCTGTGGCACACCACCTGTCGTGTGCAGCCTGCCATCCAAAAGGAGGGTAGAGGCTCATTTCAAGCAAGCTCAGGAAAATGACAAGGAAACTGTTCATATTGTCTTCACCTGGCCCTCAGTTATTGCCTATTGTTTTTCCCTATATGTTCAATGCACTGTCCTCTCTCTTGTACTGTACTTACTAACCTTAAGCAGAGATTTAGTTGTGTAGCAGCTCATTTCCCAAAGTGTTTCATTGGGCAAGCAGGCTGCTGCCACTGCGGGTGCCACTTTCCTGAGCTATCATACCTCTAACTGCCCTCCCTGAAGGACTTTTCCAGCCTCCTCAATGGGCCACAGTCTCTTGAGGATGTGTGTAAAAAAAGGTTGCCAAGAATTAATAGAAAAACCCACAGTGACATAAAGTATGTAGCATCCCTGTGAGCCTCAACTGAATGAATGCAATAGTCTAGGCCAGAAAGGAGACCGAGCAATAATTTCATGCAGTGTGGCAACTGTGGCTTAGATTGTCCCCTGCTCATATTGGATCTTTAATTTTAGTTGCAGGGATAACACTCCATAAATCTCCAGACTCTCCTCCCTCTACCCCCATTTGCACCAAATTGAGTATTTCAGCCACCCTTCCCTGTAGTTCTTTTTGTCCGTCTCTCTGTCTCTCTCAAAATGAAAGGCAGGAGCCATCCAAATGCAGTGAAACAAGAAAATGCTCAGATCTTTTAATACCCTGGAGCTACCCTTTGGCAGATAAAATGACTAAAATGAAATTTAAAGCACATCTGATTTACGTGTTGTTTGTGGGATTCAAATACCTATGTTTAATTTTGTCTGTGGCTTGGAAAAAGTTAATTTCAAGCCTTGTTTCTCTTGCTAGCAGCAACAACCTTTTAAACTGAGTATTACTGGTGAACCATATAGAGCTGGTTAAAAAAAAAAAGTGCTTTTCAGTTCCACCATGCAGTTGTTGGGACGACAATTATGGCAGCTGAAGTTTAATCATAGTGTTTGATAGCTCATTTTCTCAATGTCAACACGAGGCACTGTTAAAAAAAATGAATTCTTTCATTTGATAAGCTGGCTCCAGAGCACTGGGCTCATTCAATAGGAAAACTCTTTCACAGGGCTGCAGCATGCATGGGTTTTCTTTCTTTTATTTTTTCCCCCCCTGAAAGCCACCCAAGAAGAGATTAATCACGAGGGGGAAACTCAGCTTCACCCTCTAGCTGCAGGTCGCAATTTTTATTTGTATGGAATTGGCTTTTGGAAAGCTGAAGGCTGCCTGAGGGCAGGGACCTGATATAAGAAGAACCTGAGAATGAAGCAGCAGGGATTGATTAGCCTACTTCATATCCCACACTCCATAAGCACACTCCAACCGCAATCTAACACACCGCTGAGCTGAATAGACAAGAGAAATTGGATTCCTTCCTAATATTTAACCTTCAAGTCAGCTCCAACAGTTGTTGATATGTTGTTCTACCAGCAAGTAACAGTAGCTTTTTTTATTCCAGCTCCCACCCACATATATATACAATTTTATAAGTTATATGCTATATATTTACATATTTTCCATTTTCAATCTGTTTCAGAGTGTGGTTTACCTAATCCATTTCAGTAAAAGTTTCAGGGAAGAACAAACTGACCAAACAATTATGCATAAAACTGTAGCGAGGGAAACGAGGGAAAGAGAAGTAAAAAGTAGGAAAAAAACCTCATTGTCTGTTTCATGCCTTTCAAGGTCTTTTTCACACAGTCATTTTTCTTTTACCTGTAATTTCCCCAGATCATTAATTGTAGGAATTGTCTGGGTTGTATCCAGTGATATGGATGCTGCTGGCACTCCTGTTGTAGAGGTTTCACTTAAGATACCTTTATGCAGGTAAATCAGGGGCACATTTTGGGACATACTTGCTTTTGTTAGGCCACTCTGTGAAACCTGAGCCACTCAGGTGGCCCATGACAGGGCACATGTGCAGGAGGAGCAGCCACACACTGCTGCCTCTGCCCTGACACACTGCCGCCTCTGCCCCACAGCCGGTGGGTCACACTGCTGCGTCCTCATCAAGCCCCTCTGAAAAGTTCCCCTTTCATGCTTGAGAGAAAGGCCAGAAGGTGATGTAGTATGGCTGGGAAATGACAATTACAGCAGGGTATATGCAGGCCAGTCTTTGCAGCCCAGGCCTTCCAGGCTAGCTTGAGCATTTCTGCAGAACAGTGCTGTACATTGTCAGGTCTGGCCAAAGAGGCTGACCGTGCTATGGCCACCTTCTAATACTGACTTTTCTAGATGAAGCAGAGGGCAGCTGTGGTTAGTAGCGCTGGATTGCCACTAAGATGGGAACCAGAAGGAAAGTAGGGCTGTGCCAGTAGCAAGAACCCTTCACTTTCTGCTTGGTTGTCAGAGAGGCATGAACAAGTAGATGGGAAGTTTTGGTTCAGCCATCCTATTTACTCCCACGGCAAGACAGGGTACCAAGTTCTGCTTTAGCCACCTCAGAAAGCATCAGTGAAGCCTTCCCACCCAGCACACAGCCTAGATCTTCTAGAATTGGATAATCTCATTCTGCAACTTGGAGTGCAGTGTTTTTTGGGGGCAGAATATGCTGCTGAAACAGCTACTGCTGCAAGCAAAGTGAAATTTTCACATAAACATCTTCAAATATTGTTATGACCCATCAGCTCGAGTTTTGTAAGTCAATGTATGAGTGAATACACAAAGTTTCTCTCTTTGTTTGCATATCCTGCCTCTACTGAGTTTGAAATGTTCATGTTATGTGGACAAAATCCAACTCTACATCTGTTTATGGCATATGTGGGCAGCATCATCTCCAAGATTATTTTTTTTCATGTCTATTGAAGCTCAGTAGCTTTGTGAAAAGGAACTTGCAAGATCTGAACTAGCTTTCCCGTACCCTAATTCTGACTGTTAGTCCCCTGTACAGGCTGGAGATACTCTGAATTTCTTGCCATTTCAAGTTCAAATAAGCCATCAGGAAAACTAAAACTACCCCCTCTAAGCAGACAGACAAGGCACCTCTCACACCAGGGGTAGCCTGGATGATAAACCTTAGTGATGTGATTTTCCAACCTGTGGATCTGGAGACTTTTAACCTACAGAGAAAAGCCACATCTTGGAAAAAAAAATAATAGAACAGTGCACCAGCAAGGATTACTGAGTAACATAGCTTGGCATTAATGAGCTTGCTAGGTCTCCATCAGCTTCTCAGGGGATCCTGGATAAATCCTCCAAGCCTCTCATAGGACAGCCTCTCCTGCAGCATGATTTCAGCATTTAGTCTACAAAATCTATGGATCTGTCTATCCCAAGTGTCTGTCCTGGGTCTTATTTCTTTTACAGTTTGAGCTTATTCTTTAGCACAAAACTTTGCCAATTTATTTTCCCCTTGTCACGGACATAATAGAGCTATTACACAAGAGCAGGCCTTGCTCACCAATTTGAGTATTGCTGTTGCTGGTTATGGACAAAAAAGGAGAGCAGGAAAGAGAAAATAGGGTTTGTTTTAAAAGATTTGCGTGACGCAGCATCTGACAAGTGACAGAGCACTACTGCCTTTGTGATGAAAAATAGAGGTTCAGCAGCCTGAAAAATATTTGTGGGAGCAAGCTGCTTTTGATCTAGATGTTTGAAAAATGATCATTATGTTTCACATCTGATAATGTCGAAGTGCTTGCATGGAATATAAAGGTCTTGGCTGAAAGGAAGCACTGGGACTATATCTTAAGAATTTGCTTTGGTACAGTTAGGTATTTTCATTTCCTGCAGTTTTTGCTTGGCCTGAAATTTTGACTGTTTGTTCTGATGTGGGACTTTCCTGAGGAATTAAAGCTGTGGCCTTTGATCTGCTGCATCGATGTGGGTTGTGATTCACAGGGGCACTGATGGCCATAAACACGACCATTCCCTTTCCTATGCATTAGAAGAGGCTTTACCATTGCCCTGGCTTTTCACTCTTTGTGTGTACCTACACATTTTACATGTTGCTGTGCCTCTGACTTGGTTCTGCACACACACAACTGCCTGCTGCCTCTAATGACTCCCTGTGCTCTGTTAGTGATACCTGCCAAGCAAGGCAGAACCCTTCCCCTGTGAGCACACATACCTGGTGACAAGTACCAAAGACTGCAGGTTTATAAAAGAGCTGCTTTATGAAGCTGAAAGATAAATATGTGTCTGTGTGGTGAGCCCAGCATATTCCAGTACCCTGGCTACTGCAGGAAGCGAGAGTGCTGCATGGGGTCATTGGAATCACAGAATCATAGAATCAACCAGGTTGGAAGAGACCTCCAAGATCATCCAGTCCAACCTAGCACTCAGCCTTATCCAGTCAACTAGACCATGGCACTAAGTGCCTCATCCAGTCTTTTCGTCAACAGCCCCAGGGACGGTGACTCCACTACCTCCCTGGGCAGCCCATTCCAATGGCAAATCACCATCTCTGGGAAGAAATCCCTCCTAATATCCAGCCTATACCTCCTGTGGCACAACTTGGGAGTTCCTCCTTCTGTGTTTGAGAGACAATATTTTAATCATCTCCCCCTTGTGATATTTTATTATTATTAAGCTGCTGGTTGCAGATTTTGTAAGTAGTAGTCCCACCTGATATTTCTAACAACTTAACGAATGCTATGACAAATGTAAATAGTATTTCAGTAACACAGGCTTCAAGATTCTATTAACAGGGGCCACGGCCCCCAATGAGGCATAGCTCCTGCTAGGCTGCGTGCTGTAAAAGCACATTTGAGACCATGCCTATATCCAGGAGCTTAGAGCCAATGACAAGAATCCTACCTTCATTTTCACAAATGAGAAACTGAGGCAAACGAGTCATGAAATGCCATATACAGATATCAGAGAGATGCTGTGGCAGAGCCAGAAAATAAGGTCTGCTCTCCTCCTGTCAAATTGCTGCATTCCTTCCCTGACCTTACTGTCACAGAAACCTTGTGTGAGGTGAGCAGCCTCTCAAGAGTGGGAGGCCAGCTTGTATTTCTTTTTCCCCAAATTAATTTGTCCATGCCACTGGAAGCTCACCAGCAATCGGGAAATATTGCTTTCCAAAGACACTTATCAGGTGGCAGTGCTGTGTGTCTGCATGGGTTAGACAGTGCTGGGCAGAGTATGAGAGAAGGTGGGCAGGTGGCAGCTCCTGCCCTTCACAGAGCCTCTGCAAATTCACCCTGAGCACCAGCCAAAGCTCACCTGCTTGCCATCTCCAGTGATGCTCATGCCTGTTTGAAGCCATGCTGTCACTGCTGGTAAGCAGGTAGTCACAGTACTGCTGGAATTAAGCACAAGGAATGATGTCTCTGAAAAAAAAGAGAAATTATAAAAGCAGACTTAGGCTGAATTTACCACAGCAAGAAATTAAAAGTACGTGCAAGTAGAGAGAGAACGAAAAGTGTACAAGAAATTAAGTAGTAACAGTTAGAGCGGTAAAAAGTTGGAATTTAGTTGAAAGGAGCCTTATCTAAAGCAACATCTGGGGGCTGCCTCTAATCTCATCAATACCCAGACCCTAATGCTGGCATCATCACCATTGTGTGGCCGAACCTTGTTGGACACAGGCTACAGCTCAGCCAGAGCAGCCTCTCTCTGATGGTGACGAAATGTTCCACAAGGCCTTTTGGTCATTCTGAGAAGCTGAATTTGTGATTTTTGCATAAACTGCCATTCTCTTCTGGGTTTGAAACTAACTTGAGAGGATTTAAGCTGAGTGTTAGCAAGGCACCTTCTGTGGCAAAGCCATAGCCATGAAGGAACACAGAAACAGGAAGTAATGAGGAAAACTCTGCATAAAGCAGGAGAATGCTCCAGATGCACTGGTGAGAGCATGTTTTATGAGACGTGATTATTTTCTGTGCTGTTTATTCCACCATGGCATGATCTTCATCCTCCTTTTTCTCAGTCCCTCTGCAAGTCACTGTTGCTTCACTGCCATGCTCAATAGAAATAGATACATATTTCTTCACCCTGACCCAAAAGGTAAGTTTTATGTCGTCTGTATCAAGTTGTTGTTGTTCAAAGTGTTATGCTGAAATTCAGATCTGGCAAACAAACAGTGCAGCAACTCCAGAAAGTAGTGTTCAGTCATGAAGTGTCACTCCTGCTGACCCAGCCTGTGCCCTGCTGACTGGCACAATGGCAAACAGGATCATTTTGCTACAGACTTTACCAAAGACTACAACCTGTTCTCTGTCTCTCTCCTTTTTCTTTTCTTCCCACTGACCGCCACTGCTTCCTTCTTCTTTTTGGATTCTATGTCTGCTTTTCCATCTCTTGGTGGAATCCTTTCATCAAAGGTTCTGCTTCCTTAAGAGAACCTTTGGTCTTCTATGTCTGCTTTTCCACCTCTTGGTGGAATCCTTTCATCAAAGGTTCTGCTTCCTTAAGAGAACCTTTGGTCTTCTATGTCTGCTTTTCCACCTCTTGGTGGAATCCTTTCATCAAAGGTTCTGCTTCCTTAAGAGAACCTTTGGTCTTCTATGTCTGCTTTTCCACCTCTTGGTGGAATCCTTTCATCAAAGGTTCTGCTTCCTTAGGAGAACCTTTGGTCTTCTCAATTTATATCCTCATCCATGCAGGAGTCCCACAAATGCCTTACTCTCAGTTTCTTAGGTCCTTTTGCTTCCCCCCCCCCTTCTTTTATGACTTACCTATTTACACATACTCTATTTGATTCCTTTCCATGCAAACTATCTCACAGATGATGTTTGGCATTTGATCCACCACAGCATCTTTATTTAGTTTGAATTCAACAGTACTTAACTAAAGCAGCCTCAAAATTTGCTGCTTTTTTCACATCTTTTTTTGGGGGGGGGCATGCTTTTTGGCCAAGACACATCTTTTTGAGTGGGCCTCTTTCTTTACACCTCTTGCCAACCAAATTAGTGGGTTTGGGTTCCACACAGACCCTCCCATTCTCTGTGTCCACTCATTCCACCTGAACTCTGGTTACTGACAAAATCTGCAAGTAAACTATACTGGACTATGGGGCATCTATTAGATTGTGTTACTCTGCATGTTAAAAATGTAACCTCGTTCTACTTGAGAGGTCTTTAGACAGTGTGCCAAAGAAGGACTACATTACATTCCATTCCAATTAGATATCTGCCCTTTGAAGAAAATGCTGCTGCAATTGTGACACTGCTTTCATCCACTCTAATGTTTTTTTATTCCTTAGGAAAGTAAAAAAGATCAGAATGCTTCTATTAACCTTGTTCTCCTAAATGTCTGAGCAGTTAAATTTTATATTGATTCATAAGGCAACAAGTAAATTCCTTGGTTGATGTCTGCCAGTTGAGTAGGCTTTATCCGATTCCATCTTGTGCCTGCAGCAGAATAATATTTCGGTTGCAGTCAGCTTATGGGTGCAAATGATCACATCTGCATCTTGATTTATTCCTTACTAGTTGGAAATATGCAGTGTCAAGTATTCAGTGAGTTTCGCTAGGTCCTAATGAGGATTCAAGTGTAACAGGGTTTTTCTCCAGCTTCAGTCTTGTAGAAAAAGTTTCTTCTGCATATCTGTCTTACCAAATCAAAAAAAGATACAGTGTGCTGGCATTTAGGGTATTTTACTTCCAATAAAGTTTTAGGCTATGCTAAAGAGAGGAGGAGGATTGCACACTTCAATCCTACCACTTATACTGCTGTGGTGTTGGCAAGAAGTAGAAAAAGATGGCTGGGGAAGCAAAGACTGACTCTTGTGTCTGGCTGAGAAGATAAGAGGAGAGATGTTTAATACCCGTTAACTCTCCTGAATCAGAACTTCGGTAAAAAACAAAGGGTCAGTAGCAGAATTTATGGCTCCAAAAGGCTGTCCTGAATTGCTCAACGTACAATAAGCCATATATTTAAGTGGTTTGCTAGTCTGGTGTTGCTGGAACATTTTATTCTCTTCCCTACAGTCTTCCCTTGGTGCTTTACCTGGGCTGGAGAGGAAGTGAATAGCAACCTTTTATGGCAGTGTGTGGCTCTGTCTAGATTGATAGGAACCACAGCAGCCTTCATGGGTAACAGGGACTTTTTGTGATGACAGAGCCTGTCCCTGACCACATTATTCACTCATCCAGGCATTTGTCAGCCCAGGTGTTTCAGAACTGGCCCTGCTGCTTGTTTAAAAATGAGGTGCCAAGAGATGTAGTTGCTGTTATGAAAAGATATTCGGTCGGCCGCTGGGTGGAAATCAGATTGTCGCTGATTTAAAATTCTGCTATCGCTGTCCATCACACTAAAGCATGATAATGGCTCCTGTAAAGTTAGTCAGCCTCGTGCTTAGGCAGGGCTATGTAGTAAGACTCTGGACCAGTGTAAGCATGGATATTTGGTTATTATGTAGAAGAGTTATAATAAGAAATATGACTGCAAAAGCAAAGCAGTCAGTTGGAATTGGTCTATAATTAAATGCTTAGAAAATTCTGTGCTTAGCTCATTTTAAAATCAAGTGCTTCTTTGTAGCAATTTCCTTTCTTTAATTACAATTTCCTGTCTAGTTTGACATTTACAATGCAATCTTGGGGGACATGTTTGTGATTTATTATTCTTGCTCCTATCAGGATATCACTCGGCAGAAATGAGTTTATAAAATAAGAGCTCAAATTATTGTGGCCTTTGACCAACAAAGCTGGTTCATAATTTCGGGCCTGAGAAAAGATGAAGATTTTTGACAATCAAATGCAGAATTACCACTGGGAGACAATTTTGAAAACTATTTGAGTTTTCTGAAACATTGTGCATTTTTAATAAGGAATATATAGCTGGTTACACATTGGAGCACAGGCTTAAGAGTAGAAAGGGCAATAGTGAATTGTAAAGCAAACCTGAAAGGAAGACTTTAACATCTAACATTGTTTAGCCTCCTCTGAATGAAATTGAAGCTGCTAAATCAACATTACTTGGAAATGATCTAATGGAAGAGAGATAAAAGCTGAGATCAGTTCACAGCAATGCACTCTCCCTTGTCTTTAGCATTCCTGACTCCATGGGTTAATTCTTCAAGAGCTGCTGAGGGAAAATTTTCTGTTTGTTTTTGTTTCCAATTTTATTGAATGAATTTTCTTCCTGGATATTATTTTTCTGTTGAGGTCTCTCATTTAAAGTAACAGATGCCCCTGTTAAACTGCATATTACATGATCTGTTCTGCTGTCACTGCTTTTCCAATTACTTTTGTTGTCCCCAATTCAGGAAAATGTCATTGTTCAGGACAACACAGAAGTCAAAAATGAATTCTCCATGACTTATGCAAATGTGCAAAGTTAAATGTGAACTTGTCTGTAACATGAAATATGCATCCTGCCTTGTGCTTTGTGAAGAGTGGGTTCTTAAGATCTCTATCCAAAGTGGTAGGTGTCTTTTTAATGTTAATTTGATGTAATGTCAAAATGGATGGCCTATAAAATTATATTGAAGGAGAGAGAAATGGTATTGGCAGGAAGAAAATCTGTATCTTTGGAGATCTTTACAACAGCTCGTGTACACATTGCTGGGAGGTGCAAATGCTTAGCACCTCTCAAAGTCAGGCTGCTTTTATTTAGATGCCAGCATATAGAGTTAAGAGCCTATTTTTAAGTACTGTGAATTAAAATCATTATTTTAAAGAATCTGTCCTCCCTCATGCCCAAAGAGATGAGAAAACATGGCATTAGTTACTTCATTTTAGTAAGGCAAAAGGGAAAAAGTAGCAGGGCTCTGACTCCAAGCAGTTCCCTGGTTAATGATGGGATCAGGAGCCCTGCTGCAGCACTTCAGTACACCTGGTCCCCAGCTCAGCTGCCTGCACCCAACTCTTTAGTGACAAGTACACAACATTTCTGTTCTTCCAAAACATTCTCAGAGCCAATAGCATTCCATAGGATGTATTTTACTTCAGTGGCAAATTAAAGTAAATGCTTCAACATCTCTCTTTAGAGTGCCTGTCTCCAGTTCAATCTAGCATTCAGTGTGGGAAGGAAGTAATATGGAAGCTGGACAGCCTCATGATGAGACTGTAATGAGCATCCACACTGCTGCCCATTAAGACCTTGCAGCAATGAGAGGGCACTCTCTTCCTAGAGACAAGGCCTCAGGCAAGTCCATGGGCCGGTGACAATATATAGCTCAGAGGTGGGTAAGAGGAAGGATGTGTCTGTGGAAGTGCACCGAGTAGTTTGAAGAAGTAATATGGTATCAGCAGTCAATGCTTGGTTGAAAAAAGTGGAGGAGAAGAAAGCTGAGTGAGTAATGAGAGCAACACATCTTCAGCATCCAGTGTCAAAACAGATTTGAGTTGTGGTGGCTGGATATGTTTGACCTTGGGCTGTGACCATTAATGGTGAGTAGAGAGGCAGCTTCTGATTTGAGTTGTGGTGGCTGGATGTGTTTGACCTTGGACTGTGACCATTAATGGTGAGTAGAGAGGCACCTTCTGATTTGAGTTGTGGTGGCTGGATGTGTTTGACCTTGGGCTGTGACCATTAATGGTGAGTAGAGAGGCACCTTCTGATTTGAGTTGTGGTGGCTGGATGTGTTTGACCTTGGGCTGTGACCATTAATGGTGAGTAGAGAGGCATCTTCTGCAGCCTCTTCCATTTTTAAATATTTTTTCTTATAGAGTTACTTTTGGAGGGAGAAGTGTTTATCTTTGCAGCTTGATCTTAAAACAGAAGATAATCAAGACAGCCATTGTTGTGCAGCCTGGAAAGGCAAGTATTACAAGCTCAAGTATCTCCTAGCTCTCCTCATGCTGTCATAAACCTGCAGAGTTCACACAGGCGCTGCACATGCCAGTACACATCCACCAAAACTCTCCATTCAGTCAAAATCGGAGATGTAATAGGTCCTGCTCTCTCACTTCTCATTTAGACACGAGCTGGCCAGGATTGGCAGTTCAGTCCAAAGGTTTTCAAGCTTTTCTGAACTCCTGGAAAAGTTTTCTCTTTTGATTTGGATCCAATTCAGAGATCCACGGTGTGATCTAATTTGGCTTGAATTCCTAAACTGAAAGAATTAAATCACCTTTCCAAAGTCTTCTCCCTTTTGAGGATTATGATACAATCTTGAATTCTGGACTGAGTGAACTCTTCTACAGGAACAAAACCACTTATGAGAGGAGGCTCCTCAGATGATGTGAATGGGCAGAGCTTCACTGGTGTCAGGGAAATAATGCTAGTTTATAAATGCTGATTCCTGGGGCCTTAACAGAATAAGATTTTCCCAGAGCTGTGTGTTTTGACTCTGTTAAGTCTTTCAACCCACATATGGACTATATATATATTTTACTTATGCACAGATGTTTTAGTCCCTGAGTAGAAACAGTCATTTGGGCAGAATTCCTCTCTGATAATGTCATTCTTGTAAAAGTCATACCAGTTACAGTTTCACACACAGCCAGTGACAAATACAGCAGCAGAACTTTGCTGGGGATCATACCACAGAGAAAAAGAGGAAAACCTGTTTCACTGAATGATAACTCCCCTTTAGCATCACCATTGTAATAAGCCTGCCATAGATAAATAATGTGTAATTTCACAGCCAAAAGAGACAAAAAGCTACTGGAGAGACTCCAACAGAGGGCCACAAAGATGATTAGGGTCTGTTCAGCCGAGAAAAGGAAGGTTGAGAGAGGATCTTCTCAGTGCTTATCAATATCTAAAGAGCAGGAGGTCAGACTCTTCTCAGTGGTGCCAGTGAGAGGACAAGGGGCAACAGGCAGAAACTGAAACACAGGAGGTTGCATCTGAACTTGAGGATAAACTTCTTCCCTGTGAGGGTGCCAGAGCCCTGGAGCAGGGTGCCCAGAGAGGTTGTGCAGTCTCCTTACCTGGAGACTTTCAAAACATGCCTGGACACAGTCCTGTGCAACCTGATCTGGGCACAACTGCCTTAGCTTAGCAAGGGGCTTTGAATAGACAATTTCCCCAAATCCCTTCCAACTCCTACCATTCTGTGCTTCTGTAATAATTCTGTTCTCTTGAGCCACAATTCTGTGCTCACAGCAAACTCTTTTACTTGGAGAAGAACCTACAGTTGCAGGCTGTCTGAATTAATATATATTTGTGGGCTTCCTTTCTTACCAACCACCTCTTCTTATTCAGTACCTAGAGTTTCTCCTGCAGAAAATGAAATTATACAAATATTTCAAAGTATTGATTCCTTTTTGGTATCTCTTTTCTGTGGACAGCAAATGAAAAACAGTCTGTTGGGAAAACAGGCATTCTGCTGTTGCTTTAACCTTAGCCTGGGATGCCTTCAGCAATTGTGATACATTAGGAGAACAAGATTTTTCAACAGGAAGTACTGAAAAAATCCTCTGCTGCTCTCTTTATTTATGCTCTTATTTGTAAATGGCCTTGTTCCCCAGAATCCGAAGTAACCAGCACTCCTCACTATTTTCACCTGGACCTTTGGGATTAGACTTGAAGTAGTGCTCTATAAGGTCAAATGGAGACACACTTTGTGACCTGAAGAACTTAGACTTTGTGTTCTTACCAGTGGAACAAGTGACGCTGCCTGGCGTGGATGCGACACCGAATAATTTTAACTCCTGAAGGGAATCCTCGGGAAGTGCCTTTTGGGAAGGAGCTCCAACACAGGGATGGTCTTTTTGTCCCATAGATCACTTATGGAGTGTATCTTGCTTGACTTTCCTTGAAATCCATGGGGGTTCTGTCACTAAGCCAACAGTAAGCTCACAGTTGATATTTGCAACGTATTTCTTATTTATTCAACCTGAGCACTGCTTTTGCCATTTTCCAGATAAGCAGAAAGTTCAAGACTTAACCTGATTCCAGTCTCCAATGCATTTTTTTACCACGGATGTAATTCCAACAGGTTTTGATTTACACCAATTAAGAGTTCAGAACTAGGCTCAGCATCCTTGTTTCGGTGTTTCAACCCCGCTCAGCAAGGCACAGATGCAGGAAAGAGGCTGGAGTGCAGCAAACAGCAGCACTATTGGCCTGTCAATTTCTGCACGTTTTGCTGTTTCCTAATGTTTGTTTGGGTTTCAAATACTGCCCAGGCAAAATTAATTGCCTGCACATTTCTGAAAACTCAGTCCAGTGATCTCTTTTTTTTTCTGTTTCCTGGACTATGTATGCTTTTGGCTGCCAAAAATAACTCTGAGAGACAGGTTACATGGAAGCTGGGATTATCCATGGAAAGTAATAGCAGTACTCTCATGCACGAAGAATGAGCAGACTGCCGATTGTAACATGTTTAAAGGGTCAACAGAAATCTATAAGCGGTCAAGGAACAAGACAAACATCAGCCGCCAGTCTGATGGGAAAAGCAACGTCCATTAAGTCCATTAAATTTAACATTGAAATCAATGTTTAAACCACAAGAAGTAATTAGTGTAATTCATATTACAGACCTTTGGAATTTTGAAATCAGGTTTAATTATATTGAAAGATGACAGCTTCATTTTCCCTCTATGGGTAGGGTACCACCGCGTTCCTGCTACTTCTGTTAGGGCTGGGTGCCGATACTGGGTTTTTAATGACGTTAAGCAAAGTAGTGTTTCGGCCACTTGAGGAACAATAAATCAGGTTAGATTCTTTTTGAATGGAGACAACACAGATCAAGTGGCTTTTAAATCATTTTCCTTTATCGCTGGGAAGTGGAGCTGTTCACTTGAAACAGCAGCCCACGGAGGGAAAAAAAAAAGGAAAAGAAACAAGTTGTAGAGTGCTATTTGGATTCCCTGGCTCCCTTTCCCTGCATCAATGGACAATTCATGAGCTACTGCTAAGCTCTGGAAAGGTATCTCTGTAATCCTTTGCCAATACAAACTTCACATAACTTTTACAAGGTCTTTCATTAGCAGTCTCAGATTTGAAGAAAGATGAAGTGATACTGCATCTTCTGAACTTAAACCCCCTCAGTGTTGTAGAAGGTGCTGACAAGGACAGTAAACGTGGCTGGGAGGATGCACACACTAAATGTTAACTTTCAGGGGATTTTCATTGCTGGCTTTGAGGAAGATAAAACATTTATCTTATTTCTAGCTTCTCAGTGTGCTTCCACACTCTTGTCTGCTTTCTTGAGCCACGTTCCTTTGCTGCTTCTGTTTAATTGGGGATCTTTTCTTTATGGGCTAAATTTCTCCAAAGCTATTAATAAGGCTTCTGGATAAACAGCGATGGCTTCTCTTTCATCTTCCATTAACGCACAAATACAGTGTGGGTATGCAAATAACTGATGTTAAAATTAGTACCTCATGCTCTGAGACCGTTCCTGGTTCCACCCTGTATTTTGGCTGGAGGAGACACACATGCAGAGAAATAGGAACAGCAATGCTCAGCCTCAGCCTGACTTTACAACGGAGTGTACCAACACAACAAGCATGCCCCTGTACTCCTCCTCTGTACTTGCTGAGCAAGCCAGAGTGTGAGTACAGGAATGAGTGATGGAAAGCAGTGTAGAAAACCATCATGGAGCAGGTAACCCCTTGATTTACCTTGCTATGTGGTCGTTCATTTCAACTGATTACAAAAGTAATGCAAAACCCCTCTAAGTTTAGGTAACTTTAAATTGTTTGAACATGCGATATGAAAATCCTAGCTTCTCCCTGCATCAGATAAAATCAATTTCAAGAGATGCAAAATGAGTGAGACTTCTTCACAGACACCACAAAGGCTTGGGTCTCAGTGTTTCCTTCCTACTGTGGGAGTCTAGCTTATTTACCAGTGCAGTCACGGTGACAGGTGGAGATTTGTCCTCACCCTGCCACATCAAGGATATGGTGGAGCAGTGAGACCCCAGAAGAATACTCTGTCAGGTCTTTGAAAGCAAAAGTTCAGCTGCCAAGAACCCAGGAAATATAATGGGTGCTGCTGTAAAGAGTGGTGATGAGCCATATGCAGGAATGTCACCATCAACAAGCCATGAGGCTGTTGATGCAGAAGGCAAGGAAAGTAATGAGACAGTAGAATGAAAGGAGGGGAGATGTGGTATGATTTGAACGATGGGATTGTTTTACCAGGACTTTGGCTAAAAAACTTGTTTAAACTGGTAGAGGAGGAACCTCAGTATTTAGGACTGAGCATTTCTGAAGCAGTCTTTACCAACAAGTGACTGTTATGGCAACAGTAAATCTCTGTACCGCTCAGGAGTGTTTTGCTGACTGTAGAGTTTATGAGTGCAGGTACAAGATCTCCTTACAGGGTATGGGGAAAAGTCTGTGTGTGACCAGAAAGAGGGCAGGAGAAGATGCCAGACCTGTACAGAGATTCCCAGCACAGATTACTCTTTGGGCATGTTGATGCTGTATGGGTAGATGTACACTCATCGAGCCCATGCTATTCACTGAAAAAAATCCTTCTCAGGAGGGATTATTAGCTCAGGCTTGGTGCCAGTGCAATCACATGGCTTCTGTCAGATCGGAGCATGGGCAGAGCTTGCTCATGGCTGTTTGCAATATGTGGTGTAAACATACCCAAAGAGTAATAGCAGGTGGTAGCAGAGGAGGTGGATTGAAAGGAAGGCTTGGAACAAAAGATGTTAAGCTTCATTTGGCGTATGATGAGCCAAATACATCACTGGTGTAACGCCCTGAAGTCAGTGGAGTTACAACAATAAAATTAGTCTAAAGAATCATATCTGTCCCTGGCACTCCATGCAACGCCTTTGATCTGATGAGGTATATGTCATGGCAACATCTTGCCTGCCGAACTCACAACATGGTGCCTCCAGGGTGAAGCACTGGGGGGAAAAAAACCTCACAATGGCACTGGGAAGTCATGAGCTAAGTTTTAAATGTACATTTCAGTCTGAAATGCTGGCACAGTTTGCTTCTTGCATATTTGCCCCAAATGGTAACAGTATAATGAAATTTTTGGCCACACTTTTAGAGCTCAAAACGGGATTAATTTCTTTCTGTTTGGCTAGTACAAGTAACTGCACATGAGAGTTTATGCAATAGCAGAGGGGGTTATTTTGTCTTGGCAGTGTTTTTGTCTGGAGCGATGGAAGAAACTGAGGTAATGTGAATATCGTACTTAGCTTTCTCCATCCAGAGAAGAAATCCCGGCATTTCATTTGGCACTTTCTACTTATTAAAGTGTTCTCTTGCATTCCTTCCCAGCTCCATCTCTGAAACTCCTCAGCAGGCCAAACCAATTCCTCTTGCTTCACTCCTCCTTCCTTGAAAAAACCCCAAAATATTCCCAAGAAAAAGCCAACACAACATCCAGAAATACAACCCAAATATCTCCAAGCACATTCTTCTTTCTTTTTCTTTGTTCAGTAAAGGCACTCAGAAGTTATATTGGTTAAACCAGATCCTCAGCTGGTGTGAGTTTACTTAGCTGGAGTGAGTTCAGTGAAATCATCTCAATTTCTAGCAGCTGAGAATCTGGCTATCATGAGTGATGGGTTTAAATAACAGAGGATCAGGCAGTCTTCAGGACTGGCTTGTACCTCAGCAGCTGTGATTAGTCTTCTGGAAGGTTGAAACGGCTGCACAGTAGATGCGACAGACTTCAAGGAATGGCTATTTAGTGACTTCTTTCCTAAGTAGCTACAGTTGAAAAGGTTTTTCATCCTTTGGACTACTTGAAAGCACATTTTTGGTTCTATATGAGCCATAAGCTATTGGCTTCCTCTGCCCCATCTCCTTTACTTGCTCTGAGGTAAAGGGATGTTGATGATGGTGGCTTTCCTGCATAAAATGTTCTCTGGGATACCTATGGAGACAGAACTATGTTTGACACCAGTGCTGCCCACGTGCCCTTGGCAAAAGAGCTTCTGCAAGGCCAGAGCCACAGCTTCTGTGGATGAAAGATTATACAGGTATGCCCTCTGTGTGTTGCTCTCAACTAATTCTTAAACTGGTTCTATAGTCTCAAAATGAAAAAAAAAATGATGAGGGAGAGACCTCAAAGTTATTTAACTGCACAGAAAAACATTGTGCCAAAAGCAAAAGGAGCTAAAATTCGTATGTACCCACATGCTGAGGCATAGAACAGGATGATTATCCCTTCTATTTGATAATGGCCTGCTCAGCACAGGCAAGTAACTGAGTAGCTAAATAAACCAGCTACATATGTGCTGTGTTCTATCTAGCCAGCAATTGTAGCCAGGGAATCTGGGAAAGCTGGAGTGTTCTGGGACTACAGAAGCCAGGCAAAAGTGCTGGGGTTAACATAGTGGAGCACATCAGGGATCTATGACAGAAATGTGTGAGAAAGCAGTGTTTGCATGAGGTATGTTATTTAAGTAACAATTCTTTGTAGTTGCAAAAGCTGGGGGCCACTTACATTTCTGTTCCTGGAGAAATGAAACAAACAGCAACAAAAAAAGGTCAGCTTTTTATTATAGTTTTTGCTGCCATTTAGAAATTGTCTGTTTGCAAGGCAACTCAAGAAGGTTACTGGGCATTGAAAAAGTGCTGGGGTGCAACAGCATGTAACTTGCAAGTAATATGTCAGACAAAAGTGGTCACTTTTTTGTGCTCTTAAAACTTCCCTGAGCAGATCAGAATTTGGTTCTATGTTGGCTTTTGTTCAGCAGTCTTTCAAAAGTATTTCCTTCCCTATCCTCCCCACTTCCTGCCATTTTTTTTTAATGCCCTCCCCTCCCCCCACCGGGAAGCAATTTGATGCAAATAGCCCACACTCAGTATTCACCATTTCAGCTGCCTGACCTCACTGCAGCTGGGCAGATGGGGCACACGTTTGGAAGAACAACAAAGCAAGTGCATCTAGCTCAGATGTCCCCCCAACATTTCACATTCCTTTCCCATTAACACCCACCATATATGATGCTTAGTCATTTTGAGTAACTTACTGTTACTCTGATTTGTATTAGAGTTGTGCAGAGCAATCCCAGACAAGACAGGGCCCAGTACACTTAATTAAAGTATAGACCTTGATAGGTGCAATCTATTTGAGTTTACAACTGAGACAGGTAAAGGAGGAGGAGGAAATGGAAGTGCAAAAGGGTAAAGTGAACTTGGCCAAGGTCACATCTGTGTTAGTAAAACTTGATTACTTGAATGTTCATGGCAAGTAAATATGAAAGGAGAGCAGTTGGCCAAAGTAAATTCACGTTAGAACCTGAATGAAAATTATCAGTAGTATTCACCCTCCGTGTCCCAAATGCCTGAACCAATTTGATAGCAAACAATTCTTGTTCAGTTCTGTGAGCTATCTGTGAAGAAAGTGGCTTGATTGTCAGTGTGCCTAATTCCAGACATATGCCAATTCCCTGATGGTAATGGAGCTGCACTATTGCCTGCCAAAGACCAAGGCAGATACTCAGCTCTTTCCTGCTAGATTTCCCCCAGAAGATCTGCAGTCAAATCCCTGTTTAACAACTATCAGGCCAACATATGTGTTGCATCGTGGATCCACTCTCTATTCAGTGTAAACATGTTGTAGCGGTAGCTTGGCTCCTGAGCCACAGTCATGGTCCTCTTTCTAAGCACAGACTTCAGTCTGTGTGCCTGCAGCACACAAATTCAGTGGCAGTGGGGTGTTTGTCTAGTAGAAACTCACTATCTTGTGTGTTTGGCTTGCACGGATATCTTCATCCATTGAAAGTTCAAAGGCAGTTGTCTCTTTCTATGCTCTGCTTTCTGCTCTGTGCTGGGCATGAGCAAGCCTGTTCCTTGCTCCATTCGCATCTGTAGCTATCACTGCTGTCACTGTCTCCTGTAAGAAAGCATGGAATTGCATTTTGAATATTTATCTTGTAATTAAGGGATATAAAATACTGACATTATAAGCATCTAGCCTGTCAAACATGCATGGTCATAAAAGTATTAAGGGAAGCTAGATCAACCTATCAAAGATATTCACATGCAAAAGTGTTTTTGTAGGTTACAGCAATTTATAATTGTTGCATATTATAGAGCTCTGAGCTGCATGACCATGTCACAGCCCTGTGGATATGACACAATTCTGCTCATCAACTTGCTGACACACAACTGAATCTTTACATAGAAGAGTACAACTCAGTATTAAATATTGCCTAGAATCAAATATAAAGTACCTTGTCTCCTTCAAACAGCACCCTCCCAGGAAGTGGAAAAAAAAAACCCAATCAATATATTATAGTAGCTTATGATCTCATTTAAGTGATTCAACACAACATTGCAGTGACAACATTCCTTTATTCTGTGCCTGCTGAGTACTGTGTCCAGTTCTGGGCCACTCAATTCAAGAGAGATGTTGAGGTACTGGAATGTGTCCAGAGAAAGGCAACAAAACTTGTGAGGAGCCTGGAGCACAGCCCTATGAGGAGAGGCTGAGGGAGCTGGAGGTGTTTAGCCTGGAGAAAAGGAGGCTCAGGGGAGACCTTATTGCTGTCCACAGCTACCAGAAGGGAGGTCATAACCAGGTGGGGGTTGGTCTCTTCTCCCAGGCAACCAGCAGCAGAACAAGGGGACACAGTCTCAAGTTGTGCTGGGGGAGGTATAGGCTGGATGTTAGGAGGAAGTTCTTCCCAAAGTGAGTGATTTGACACTGGAATGGGCTGCCCAGGGAGGTGGTGGAGTCGCCGTCCCTGGGGGTGTTCAGGAAAAGCCTGGATGAGGCACTTAGTGCCATGGTCTAGTTGATTGGCTAGGGTTGGGTGATAGTTTGGACTGGATGATCGTGGAAGTCTCTTCCAACCTGGCTGGTTCTATGACTTGTCTTATCTTTTCTCTCTGAACAACAGCACTAGGTTTGAAGGTTCTTTTTCTTGTTTTCCTTAGGACCATGTTCTGGAAGGAAGTCTGTCCTGAGTAGAAAACACATAGTGTGTTATGCTATTAGGATTAACAGAGGCCAAGAAATCCATGAATGCAATGGACTATACAGCTCTGCTCTGGGAAGGGTAAAGACCTATGTGATGTCAGGCTGGCTAGTTGTCCTCTGGGACTCCATGAGACTGTTTCCTGCTATAGGTACCTGTGGTTTTGTCTAGTCGATCTTTTGGCGATTTTTCACAGAACAAAGGTTGCAACTCTCCTCTTAAATTACCTTACAGCTACCTTATCCAGGAAGTGTAGATGGCTTGTGCTTCCCAGCCATATCAATTTTTATGTCTGTCTGAATGGGATGATAGCTTTGGCCTCCAGAAGATGTTATACTTATTTACATTTGAGTTAAGCGCTGATCATCACCTCCTCATGGCTTCACTGCAGAAAGAAGGTGGTGGCAGCGAGCAGATAAATCACAAAAGACACGCTTCATCTGCCTGATCTCTGGTCTCACTTCTGCCTTTAGAAATAGTGCAATAGTTCAAGTTTATAGCCTTTGTAGATTAGAAAAGCACCCTTATGTTGTTGAAAAGAGAAAATGTCCATAAACAGTGTTATTGACAGTTATTACTGTTCTAGCACTGAAGACCAGGGCTCATTGTGCTAAGTGCTGTGCAAATGTATTACAGAGGGCTTCCCTGCCAGAAACAGGAATATTTTTGTTAGAAGCAGGCCTTGTTATTCCTATGACCCTCTTTGCTGTATTTCACAGCTCAAATAGCACATGGGCAATCATGCCCTAGTAGCAGCTGGAAGAACCAACTTTAAAGAACAGCACATTTTTGTCATGTGAATACTTCTTTTTATCTCCTGCCTCCACCATGTTTGGAGTTTTGCTGTCTTTACTACAGAAGAAATTTACGATTCCTGGTCCAGGGTCCCTCTCAGTCCTTTCCAGCAATACCACAGCCCAGCCAATTATTTTATTGTGTTGATACATCTTTTTCTCTCCCCTTCGACCAACTCTTATCTCACAACAGTCTGCATTTTCTTTGGTGCATCCTCTTCCAAATGGAGAGTTCATAACTAGGTCAGCATCAAGTGGAAAGGTGAGTGATGGAGTGAGTGAAGTGCTAGTCTGTGCTTAGAAGCCTTCTTGCCCTGTGCAGAGAAGGTCACGTTTGCTCAAATTGAATTAGCTTTTAATGGCCTTATTTATTAGTTGCTAAGCTGTTTACTTCCGGAGAGCTAGAAAAGATAGCTCACATAGTAAGATGTTAGTATTATGTGGTTAGACACAACTTCAGAATGTCTGAATTTGTATCTTGCTCTTTTTGACAGATTAGGACCACACAAAACTTTTATTCAGGAAGTTTAAGAAGTGGGAGTCTGGATGAGATTTCTGGCTCTAGAGCAGATTTTCTGAGTGCCCTTGGGTGACTCAGTTTCTTGTCTCTGTTTCAGCTCCCTCTCTCTGCCAGACTGATGTAATTTTACATGCCCAATATAGGTGCTGAGGAAATAATTTAATGGATGTCTGTGAAGCATGCAGATCATTGATGTACGGATCAGTATTTCTGAGAAACACTTAGCAGAAAGCTTGTAATGAGCAGAGGTTGACTTGCCAGGTTGGAGAGTAAGAAAAGTGTCCAAGAAGTGGACAGAAGGCTTGTAAAAGGAAGCAGGAGAAAGCCTGGCAAAATTAGGGCTGATATAGCAAAGGCATTCATAACCTGTTATGGAAACTATAAAGAAACCTGAAGGTTGGATGTTCCCTTCAGGTCTGGATGCTTAGAGCTCTCAGATAATCCCAACAAAGATGAGTAGGAAAAGTCTAATGGAAGACTTTCTGAAAGTCACTAAAGCACACAGAAAAATCTGCACATACATATCCACATTAAACAAACCCTGGAAAAGTCACACAAACATAAGGCAGTAAGAAGCTGCACTGTCATCCTTCCTGTGTGAATTACTGTATATGTAGAATAACTGCAGTGAATTCCACGGGCAATGTGAGAATGTAGATACCTGCTCAGACTGGAAGCCATGAAAAAAAGGGACCTCTAATAACAAGTGGACCCTAATTTATTACTTCTTTTAAATGGGTTAAATAAGAAAGGGAGTAGAGGGAGTGAATTGCATTAGGAGTGGAAAATCCTGAACCCATGGTGGCCCAAAAGAAGTGTCAGAAAGAAAGAGCTCCTTTAACTAAAAACACTCCCAAATTAGACCTTTGTCTGACCAGTTCAATAAGAAAGGAACAGGGAATAAGGAAAGTCATTCAATGGTATTCATTAAGTTGCCAGAGAAACGCTTATTAAAGAAACCCCCATCTTGATTACTTTTTGGTTTTTTTTTTGTGGGGTGGGGGGAGGAAGGAAAAGGAGAAGGAAGAGAAAGACTTTTTTATTACTATCATTTAACATCAGTTTTTCAGAGGCATTCTTCCTCTTACTGCTTCTATTTTGACTTGCTACCTCTGAAAAAATATGTTGTCCTTTAAATAGATTTATTCCTTTCCACAGCATTTGACATACTTTGTCAGAAGGGCCTTCATTTTTCCATTCTATTTCTTTAACATGTATCTGTTTAAGTTGCTTCCGCTGTATTAATTGATGTGTTTGTGTCTGTTCAGAGCAAATGCATTCTCCTCACAGGGGTTTTAACAGGCATTTGTTTAAGTGGGTTTTGCTTTTCTGTGTCTATTTCTGCTTGTTTTTCTGGTGGAGAAGGAGACATTACTAACATGCAGCCGACATAATGAGTCCCATTAACTCCCAATTCAGCTTGCTTTTTGACCACCTCTCTTTTAATGACTGTACTTTTCTTGACTGCAAAGTTTAGGGAATAGGAAAACTGTTCGCTCTGCTGGATTTTAATACATGTTTACATCCTTCTTGCAGAACAGCACCACCTCTCAATTAATGTTGCTCTTAGCCTTAAAGAAGCACTCGGTAATAAATAAGTAAATGTGAGCGTGTGTGCATATTGGGGGAGCGTGGTGAGAAACAGAATTGTTACAAAGGCTGCTGAGCCTTTTTAGAGACTAAGCAACATTTGTGTTCTAATATTTTAAAGCCTTTCCATTGATCTCCTGTTAACTGAGAAGCAAGAATTAACCTCAATGACAGTGCTAGTAGCTCTGCAGTCTATTTTGGCCTGTTCTTTAAGTAAAAAGAGCAACCTAGATGAGAATTTTGTGCTTCACTGGATATTGAAAGATGAGGCAATAAACTGCTAAACTTGAGTAATCACACACTCCCAGAGGAATGCCTCAAATGGGGTTGGTCAAAAACCTTGAAATTCTAGCCTTCTGCACACTGCCTGGGCTTTAACATTTGATGAGAGTCATTATAGTGGGGGACTGAATACAAGTGTCTTCTGATTACAGACCTTCCATTAAAATTTCCCACCAGTGTGCCTTTCCATAGAGAAGCGTCAATGGGATTAAAATCTCAATTCACCCCAGTCAATTCTCCAGTAACACGATTTCATTAGAGGCAGGCAGGGAGGAAAATGGACTAGAAAGCATTGAAACAGCTGGTGTATAAATTATAAAGTGTACTTTCTACTAAGTGAACACACCTTCCGCTCAGCCACATTACTAATTAATGTGTAGGGTAGCCGATTTTATGTAAATCGTATTCTTCCTCTCTCCTGTGCTTTGGTTAACAACAGGTTCTTCTAAATCTTGGGAAAAGAAAGATTATGCAAAGCTATCATCATATGAAAATAACGTATTAACATACCGCCTGTGAACTGTATCCAATCAGTTCCTTTTCACTGGCGTGTGTACAAAACAATTAAAATCAAATTTATATTGCACTTCTTTAATATATTCTGGCATTAATATAATCAACGAACAAGTGTTAAAAAGTCTTACAGGCCTATTCTGCTTTAAAATGATATGTTTGTTCTCAGGGTTAGTGGGTATTTCCAGCTTCTTTAAAAGGACATTGAATAAGAAGAGTTCTAGCTGCAAGGAGGTGGCTCTGGCAGCCATCAGTTCATGTGGAGTCTGCCTCATTTTAATGGCAGCCTGTTGTGGTAGGTTTTTTTTTACATCTTGTCTTTACTCCCAGACTCTGTCAGCTGTTCTCCGTGTTACCTGCAGCATATTTGTTTTTAATTATTGGATGTTGCTGAGTAATTGCTCGTAAAGGTTACGAGACCACTGAATTAGGAGGATGACCCGCAGGCTGGCTGTGCTACCACCTGCTCTGGTGTCAGGCAGGCACGCACCCCTGCGCACCCGGGAGCAGGCTCTGCCTGCCTGCCAAGCCCCGTTATTTCGCCAGGAGGCTGAGGGATGGCTCACATGCCATCACTATGTCCTTATTAGCCATGCTTCGTTCTCAGGCTATGTTTGTTCCCTCTGTTTTCCTTGCTGCTTTTGGTGTCCTCTCACATGAGATCAGTTAGGAAGAACTGAGGTATTTTGTCGCTGCTTTCCGTGGAGTGGGTTAGAAGACCTCAGAGATCAGCAAATTAGTAGAAGAGAGAAAAAGGCTTTTGTCAGTCATGGGGCTGAAATGTCTACAAAGAGGTTATTTATTCTGTCCTCGACTATATCTGCATCTTCTCGGGAATAGCTTGCTTTCAAGCACCTCCACCAGCAGGGGCTCCACACCATCTTGGGCAGCACTCTCAATGCTTCTCTCTAAGCTTTAGAGTTTCTTAACGTTTCTAGCTGCAGGTAGGCCCATTTCTTGCCCTATGCACCAAGGACAGAAAAGATTAATCTCTTCCTTGAATCTACCTT
The DNA here is from genome assembly GCA_013400475.1 of Tricholaema leucomelas. Lineage (NCBI taxonomy): Eukaryota > Metazoa > Chordata > Aves > Piciformes > Lybiidae > Tricholaema lacrymosa > Tricholaema leucomelas. Next base: position 832,084 of record WAAF01018538.1, on the reverse strand, counting down.
TTACTTATTTTCAGACATCTATGCAAATAGACTAATGCTAGTGCCCAGCCAAGAAGATTCTTGAAACCACTCTCACGAATCTGCAAATAGTTTCTTTTCCCCTCTCCCGGCCATGCTGACCCTGTCTACAAAGACACATCTCTCTGAGGAGACCAGAAAAGAACATATTTCCTAGGAGAAATAAATGGGTGAGATTCTCATACCAGTTCTGAGCCTTTTTCTAAATCAAAACTCCTCTTTATGCCAAGAGGCAACTGAAAATAGACTCTGTGTGCACATGGATGTGAGCAGAGTAGTCTTGCAGAGTCCTGGAGTGTTACTGCCCTGAGACCTACTCTTGCTTTTATGATGCGAGTTCTTTAACTTAGCATTGAATTCTATGATTTTGTAAGTGAAAGGGCAAGGGTCTGTGCATGCTCCCTCCTTGACCATTGCAGTTGTATAGAATTAATTTCTGTGGTGTCTTTCCAAATGTGGGAAATGCACTGTTGAAGTCAATGAGCATGATGCAAGGGTATGGGCCATGGAACTGAGCCTCTAAAATCCCTTCTGCAGTGTATGGATTCTTTACAGTAGGGGGAGGGAAATTTTGTCAGAGACAGTTTGTCCACTGAAAACTAAGCTGAGACCATAAGCTTACTTCAGTTTGGACCAGAGGATACTGGTAAACCATGGATGAAATGTCAGTGCCTTTCCATTATGTGACCCCACGTCATCTTTATTTACGACCTCCTAACAACAAATTTAACCAGATGGCCTACGTGATTGGCATTGTTCCACTTTGGAACTGCAGAGCTGAATTCTTGAAAGTATAAGTGGTGCACTTAAATACCCAACCTGTCAGAATGAAAGCCGTAGGATATTTGTAGGTTGTGGGGAGTGTGATGAAAACAAGCAACTTGGACAAATATAGATTGGGAATTTGGTACCAAAAATGGAAATTTAGCCTTGCACCATTTTTTTTTAAGTCCTCAACCTTTGGCACCAAAGCTATGAAACAAAACTGGGGGAGAGATGCAGAGGAGAAAAAAAAAAAAGCTGGGATTCATTGTGAAGTACTTTCTTTCTCTCCCTCATTTCTCAGAAGATGATTTGAAATGCAATCAAGTCAAGCAGACAACTGATGGTGTACTTCACACTAAGCACTAAGTCAGACCTGCTGCAACATTTTCCTCCTTGGTGGTGTAGATGGTATAAGTGGCATCAGCAGACTGTCTCTCAGCCATGATGCTGAGGACAGGATCTCTGTAGTTGTTTATACGAAAATGAAAAAAACAGGAAGAGAGAAGCTTCAAATTCTGTCCTTGGTTGCTGTGGTGGAAGCCCATCAACTGAGGCCACTTCAGTGGCAGTGAGAACTCAAGGAGGTCACTATGCAGAGCCACAAATTGCAGTAGTTATCTTCCCTGATTGCCCAGCACTTGACACAAATGTTCTCTATCTCACTCCCTTCAGCTTTAACTTGCTGTCAGACCCTTCACACTGGCTAATGGACAGCTTGGTGCTGCTCTCTCCAAGTCTTTTAGGACTTGGTAGTGCTGTCACAGTGCTCTCACTAAACAGGACAGATAGAGCACACTGGTACCTGAGTTTGTGTTCTCACTTTCAGCACCAGAACAAATGCTCTGTTGTCCTTTTAGAAATGCTTTGCTGATGAACCACAGCCGGCTGATCAATGTACCAAAAGAGATAGGCTGACCAAGGTCCTCTGCCTTCTGGCACTGCTGGCAAACAGACCTCAAGGGTGAGTACAAAAACTTGTCAGGAGCCTCTGAAGGTGATCCTCTAAATGGCTATAACAGGGCTTGATATTGGCTTGTCTGGTAATTTGCTGTGCTACCTTGTTTTGGTGGGACCATGTGTATGGAAGGATAAGTTGTAGTTAAAGCTTTTCCAGGCAGCACAAAATATAGTTAGAAAGGGAAAAAAGGAGTTTCTTTGGGTGGCAGTATCAGGAAAGTCGAAAGCTGATGGACTCTGTGATTGGGAGGCTGTACATCTTTAGGCAAGGAGATTCTTGTATTCCTGTAATTTTTAGAGGGTTGTTTTTAATGAGTAGGGTTTTGCTGCTGTAGTATTGGTATCAGTGCTTGCTGGATTTGTGGGACGTTATCCCGTTCATCTCCAGTGGATACTGCATAAGATTAAAATGAGAAACATGTCCAGAGAAACACATTTGTTAGGATTCTATATATTAATTTTTGGTTTGTGATAAGGAAAATGGAAAAGATGGTTGTAGCTACATTTTATTTAGATGAATTGAGTACCCACTTTGTCTAGGACCTGGAGTATCCCTAGCATGATGGAAGGCAGCAAAAGAATTAGGATTAGAGCAGCCATGAAGAAAAGATCTCAGGCCTAAATAGTGATACAGAGAGGATAACCAATCATAACAAAACCAAACTGAAATGGTTGAAGTTGTCTAGCTTTAGGGGATGTTTAGTATCTTAGCACAAATTGCCTGCAATACATTTTAATTTCTGCATGCATTCTGTAATTATTTTTGTTTCAATGTAACTGTGAAATTGAGTCTTTTGCTTCTGCTGTTATCAGGTCACTTCTGAAAATAAAGTGCATCTCAGAGAATAGCAATAGTATTATTATTCAAAGGCTAGATGTTTGGGCAATTATGCAAACATAGTCTTTCTGTCAGTCAGTAGGAACCTCTCCCAGAATACCTGGGACCTTTGAATTAATTAGACTGCTCCATCTCCTCCTTTGAATGCCACTCTGCAACAGGGCCACCTCCTGCCCACGCTCACGCCGAAAGTTGTCCACCACTGTACATGCAGGTCCAGCCCAGCAGCGTTCTGCGCTGAACAGTGTTGCTTCTCTACTTAGCAAGCACAAGTTTATGTATGTAGTTCTACAGCTCTCTGTGCTGCTATAGCAGAAGTTATCTAAGTTACTCTCGTGTTGCAAAAGGTGGAGAAAACAGGCCTGGTGGGGAAAAAAAAACAACAACCACCAAACAAAATGTAATTATATTAAATTTAAACAAGACCAATTATGTCATGAGGTGGGGGAGGGAAAGGCAACAAACTCTTAACAGTAATCAGCTTTATCTTTCCAGACCTGAATATTGCTGCAGACATACGCCATTGGAAAAAGGCTACAAAAATCGAGGCCAAGACTTAAGTCCCACACTGAAGATTCACTTGGGAAGAAGAAAAGACAGAAAATGTTGTGCTGAACCTCTAAATGAAGGTGAGTGTTGACCTACATATTCACTGAAGAAAGCAAAGCTAAATGACGGCCAAATTTCATTGCAGAAGCAAACCAATGTTGTGTCAGCCAAAGCCTTCTTGATTTTTATGAAGGTGGAGACCTTTTCTCTCTCTGTATCTATTCTTACCTCTTGGTAAACAGGCATGTATAAAAATGGAAGGGGTGGCATTAAAATCCTCTGTCCTTTGTGACCCCCCTGGATACACCCTGTGTGTGTGGTATGCAAAAGGGCAAGTGTGTCCCACAGGGAGGAGGAATATTCATCGTTTACAAATGGCTTTGAACCCACTGCACATCACACAGCCACCCTGCTGAGGCCCTGGATCTAGGTACTCTTGCTGGGACAAGTTCATCCACAACTGTATGGGGAGCTGCTTAATTGAGCCTCATTACTTCAATTTCCTACTGACACACTGCACCCTGTGAGGTACTGCTCAGGCATGTGTCAGGGGCAGGGGGCTGAGCAGCTGCTGCTTCTTATGTGGAAGCAGTAGAGGATGAGTGATAACAGTGCCCTAACCCAGCACTATTGCCTCTGTAGATGGTGCTGCTTAGGAGGAGGAGCAAGCTGCTAGTTTGACCTTCTCAGACAGGTATTGGCCATGCAGTCTTGTTCTCTGCTGGGCATTTAGCTGTAGAAGATGGTACCCTCCTAACAACCTGCCATTGGCAGGTATTGCCTTCTCTGGATCTCTGGTAATCTGTATATTTGTTCCCTTTTGTAAGAAGCATTCATGTTTGGCAGCATCTCAGCTGTGATTTCCCAAAGAGGAGTTTCTTCCTTCTTTGAACAGGTAACATAAGCCATCTATTTTTTCCCTTGTTTGAATTGTGTAATCTTCACCTTCAAGGTCAGTCAAGCATCCCTCCAGCTCCGATTCTGTTTCTTCAAGCATGGAAGCTCACCGGTAGACATAGCTTTCCTGTTCATCCCTGGTACCAGTAAGCTGAACTAGTGTTCAGAGCTCTGAACAGTCTTATTTCCTTACAGACATTCTTCCAGTTCTTTTATTGATGTATTGTCCTCAGTTTTCACTATTAAATGAGACCCATTATGGACTACAGGTAAATGAGCAGTGTCTGCCACTTAGTGTCACTGTTTCTAGAGTACCACAAAAGCTGTTAGAAGAATTAACCACTTTTTTGATTTCCACGGGACAGTGGACAACGTGTGAGAGAGAACTTAGGCAATGATCTCCGTTATTATCACTGTTCTGAAACTCACCACTGCTGAGTGAAAATGAGCTCTGTGAAGGTAATCAATCACTGGTCACCCCATGTGTTCCCTCAGTATAACATTAAGGGTAAAACTCATCACTTTGAACAGCATCAATGAAGCCTTGTGTAACACCAATTCTCACTCGCCCACTTCCACAGGGGAGATGAAAGAGGTATCTGTTTACCCAGGATACTCTGGCTTTGTATTTCACCACTCCCAGTGCAAGTAATGACTTGCTGGACAACCATCAGCCTAGCCAGACAAGGGCTTTCTGTGTTGCAAGGTGGCATGGAACTATTGTAGCTCTGCACATTGAGTGAACAGTCAAATAAATTACGACACCCAGTATCACTGCAGTAAAACTGACATCAATATCACAGTCTTACAGAGAGTGCCTTCCTTTGCTGCTACCTTTAGTCAGGTAGCATACAGTCAATTCATAGGATAAGAAATTATTTTAGAGCACCCATTAACCAAGAATGCTGGGCTAATGTCACATAGCTTACCCCTATGTAAGCTCCTCTGGAGGGAGTTGTAGAATTGGTGAGGGACAAATTCAGAGCCTCCATTGTGCCAGACCCTATGTGTTGAAGGTTTGGCAACCCAGAGATGAAAGATATGAAAGAGCCCTGTTTGTGAGCAGAGATTTCTTGTCTGGCAGCAGCCAAGAGCAGAGCTAAGACAGTCAAGGCATTTCTGTCTGGGTTTGTCATCATCACTAACATGTATGTAAAGGTGCCCAGGTGATTTTCATGGCACAGGCTTTGCAGGCATGCAGTTGCTGCATCCTGTCACTGAAGACTAAGAAGTAGTGGCAGGTCATCACAAAGAGAATTAACTCATGTGTTTTGACAGGTGAAGCTAAATAAAATAATTGGGCAGGAAGTGAAGCCAAAATGCAACAAAGGGACAGGCTTGCAGGAATATCTGGTTACCAAAAGGGGAAAATAAATAGGAGGATGCAAAATGTACATACAAATAAAGGCATAAAGGTGTGTATATATATTGATACATCTATTTCAGCCCCTGCAGTTGGAGTAGCTCAGAGTTCTTTGTCTCTTGGCCTATTTGGGTAAGGTAGTACTACTATCACAGTAAGCTCTTCCACTTCCTGACACAAAGTAAGGGGACTCTTTGTGACTGCTCTTCCCTAAGGGAAGAAAGAGAAATGCTATATGGGACACAAAAGCAACAGTGGCTGTCTCAGCATATGGTCTTTTCCAGCGTGAGCACAGACAGCTTTCTGCTCTGCGGAAGCAAGGGAGAGCTTTGCAGCTAGTATTACCAACTGGCTGGAGACTTTCTTGACACTGCTGGAAAAAACACAGACAAGCAAAGGGGAAAGTCTGTCCAAAATTACAGCGAGGGAACACCTAACCTTTGCATTAGGGAAAAAAGTTCTGAACCACACAGGCAATGTGGAAAGCAGCAGTGGAGTTTTCTGATTAGAAATGCTGACAAAAGTGGCAAAGGCAGCATGTCAGGACAGCTGTAGCTGGTCACAGCAGCCAGTGCCTGGGCTGTTCCTCAGGACCACTACAGTGAACCTTGGGAACAGGATACAGATGCGCGTCAGCACCCAGCCTGGTTAGGTGGTAGCAGCCTGCAAGCCTGCAGCCAAACAGCCAGCCATTTAGAGGTACATGTCCCTTGGCTGCACAAGCAAACGTGGGCCACATGTGAGACAATAGGTTTCCCCCTCTCCTGTGCCTGGGCAGCAGCAATGACACTGCCTGGGAACTCTGCTGGACCTCAGGCTGGCACACAGCTCTAGGAGGGCAGGGGTGATAGCTCTTGGGACCATGGTACGATTTGGCTTTGATATCCTGAGCCCCAGCACTCTGCCTGAAGAGGCACAGTCTCCAGTGTCAGGGGCACTGAGCCATACAGGGGATGGGCTCTCCAGCAGCAGAGCAGGTAGGAGGAGTGTGTGTCACTGAAGCAGTTGAACAGATCATGGGAACACAAAAAGAGGGTTTAATGCTGTAAGTAGATGAGTAAAAGTGTGCTTTAGAGACCTGGGAAGAGGACCTTTAATACAAATAGATTTGTTTTCTTGCAGAAAGTGTTTTTAAATTTGTTTTGATCTGAAAATATTGTGCAGTAAGCACTTAGTTGTCATTCCTGTTGTTTAGACTTTGTTATGGATTCACATGAAAAAAAGTCCACTTGTTCCCTACTTTACTTGGATGAATTGTCATCTGATGTGAACAGAAAACGTAAGCAGAGTCCTGCAGGAGTCATCCTCTGCTTTAAGTGTGCAGGCTTATTAATTACTTTAACATGTACCGTGGCTCTCAGAGTTTCAAATCCGAACTGAGCGTGAAGCAATGAAATAAGAAGGTCCAACTGAGTTTGGAGAGAGCCTGAAATAAGAGTTCTAGGAATTGCAAGCTAATTTTGGGCCCACAGATTGCACAGGTCTGTGGCCAAGAAACTGCCGAAATGCCACATGAAGGACATTTTCATTTGAAATTTGCCACCAAAAATGGTGGTGTGAAGGCAGATGAGGAAAGAGTTCATAGCCAGGTGCTGTGGCACCTTGTCCTCCACAGAGCATGGATGTGTGGCTCTCCTGCCTGTGTTATACACAGAGATGGCCCTGACAGCCTCTTCCAGGCCCACCTGCTGTCTTTCCTGGCTGATAGCTGCCTGCAGCACCCTCTGGCCCCAGTACCTTTTCCCAGCAGCACATTCCAAATAGCAGCACAGGTTTCAGGATTGGAGTTATGGACCAGTTTGCAAGTGGGGAGAGAGGAGACCTGTGGGGATGCAATACTGGTAGCAAAAGGAGAAGGTACAAGTCAGGAGTTCCCTCTTTTGTGGCCTGAGGGTGCAGGTGGCTCTGATCCAGACTTAACAAAGCAAAGGCCTGTGGTAAGGCTTGGGTCACCTCAAGGGCACACAGGGCCAGGTTTTACCAACAGTTGACTAAATTTATACCTGTCTGTGCTACCAAATTTGAGCTACTGCTGGCCAGGTGATACAGTAATTGGGAAATGGGGAAAGCAGGGCATTTCTATCAGCCAGGATAAACTAACAGTAGCAGTGGTTTTAAAAATAACATGACTGTGGAATTTGTGTGACACAAACCTCAGGCTCACCCCAGTGCAAAGACACAAGGCATTGTGTAGTTGCAGGGGCATAAACAACCAACTGCCCTGAAACATGAAAGGGCTTTGCTATTCTTCCCTGAACATGCAGACACTGGGGAAAAAAAGGATGATGGTTAGATAAAGTATTATAAAAATATCCTCTTTCAGGACCTGTTGTCACAGCTTGACTCAGCTATGAGGGAAGTACGCTTGATATTATTTCTGTGTTCAAACACTCGAGACATGTATCAGAGACATTGATGTGGAATACTTGTGAGTCAGGTGGAAGAACCTACTTAGCTCGCCTCAGACTTTAGGCGAACAGTCTTTGCATTCTGTTCTTGCAATCCAGCCAGCACAGGTCTTGTTCCTGACAAGCATTCTACCCTTTGCCTCTCAAGGCAGATCAGTAAGCTAGAAAAGCAGAAAACATAAAACTTTTTTATCTAGCCTGACTTCTGCAGTGTTATTTAAGGACTACTTTGTATTGTGCCCATCGCATCCATTTGAGTAGAAAAGCAATGGTTAATTTTTCAACCATTTTTGTAAATAGGCCTCTTTTTTTCCCCTTCTTTTTACAGAATCATAAGTCTTGCAGAGAAATGAAAAGCAAGAGAATAAAGATGTATTAGGTCCACATATCAGATACTCCAAGTGAACTTTTGCTATGTGGGAGCCATAGAAACACACAGGCTTTTCTTTCTCACCAGCAGAGCTATTCAGCCGGAAGCCAGGCTGATTTCAAACCAGTTTTTGCCAAAGACTGCTGGTACCTCCAGCCGAGACCTGCTGGAGGGTGCGGGCTTAATTATAGAGTATCTTCCTTACAGCTGCAGAACACTAATCCTGGTTCGCTGGAGTCTAGTGCCTTTGTTTGCACATGGAAACTATTTTTGTGGTATTGCAGAGTTAATCTAACCCAGATCTAAACTGTACAATGGACATACAGTAGTCTTGGAATACATTTTGTGCTCTTTTTGTGCATAGTCAGGACCCCTTTTATTTCTGGTATGCCTGCCTGTGAGCCTACCCGCCAGTGTAACAGTGAGTTGAGCTCGGCACCTGGGTTGCTATTTCAGCAGGACATGAGGCCTTTTCAAGCTGCATGTGTAAACTGTGCAAAGTGGGAAGCAACTTTTGTCCCAAGGGAAGAGCATTGCATGCTAACAGTCAGCTGGTACATCCCCTCCAGCAGCACGGTGTTGTCAATACGGACATGCTTTGCTGCGTTGTTGCACTGATCAGTTACCTCACCAGATGCCGGTTTCACCTGCATCAGTGCCTTCAGGGAAAGCTGGCCCAGCCCCTTGGGGAAGAGTGAAAGGCAGGTTGCACTGTGTTAGCCAGCATCCAACTATTCATTCTTCAGCAGTGAAATAGCACCCATTTCTCTTTCAGCCGACAGCCATTACCTGTAGATGTTCCAGTTTTGTATGAGCTGTAGGGTGTCTGGCCCTGAAAGTGTATTTCAACATTTGGAAAAGACCTAAAACTAAGTTAGGCACCATGGTGAAAGGATTTAGTTTTTCCAGAAATCCCTGTGATTTCTGTAACATCCCTACCTTTACTGCTTGGACAAAAATAGCTTTCTAAAGTTGAGGAACTTCTTGAGACTTGAATGTGACTGAACTGAGGAGAAAAAGAACTTCCTTTTTTCCAGAAGTCTTTCAGGACTCTTCCCTTGTTCTGTTACCAAAAGCACTGACCAAATCATTTTAATATATCTTTTGTTTCATGCACTGTAGCTGTGTCACAAATCTAAGTAAAATATTACACCACTGCTTTTACATGGTTTGTGACACTTCCAATACAGAATACATAAATGGAAGAAAGTGGTTTGATCTCAAAGTTCTTCAGGTCAAGCCCAGGGAAAGGAGCCCTGCACCATTTGGAAATTATGAGTGGCAACAGAAGATAGGTAGTTAATATCTGCAGCTATCCCATCATCTTAGCACCGTGGCCATTGCAAAGAATGAATTTTGGTATGCAGAATGGCATACAGACACAGTGCTTTGAAAAACTACCTTGGAATGATACTAAAAGCTTAAAATCTGTACACAAGATCTGCTTTCTCCCCCTCAATCCACATTGTAGTTTTGAAACTTAAGAAATCTATGACAAATTTCAACCCAAGGTTAAGAGAACCCTCTTTTGGAAACCTGAGGCCTCTCTTGTCATTATGGTAAAACCTTTTCACAGTACTCTGCAATATAAAGAGGTTTTAAGTTTGTCTGGTACGACCAAGAGGTTGATCACTTCTTGTCTCTCTCATTTACATTTAGGGTTTGTCTGGTACAACCAAGAGGTTGATCACTTCTCATCTGTCTCATTTACGTTTAGGGATGACTGCGGGTTTTAATGAAGCAGAATATTCCAAATACTAATGGATCTTGAATTGCTTATTCTTACCAAGAGGTACTCCACATAGCACATTTGCCTCAAGTGATATAAAGTGATGAGTTAATTCATGTACTTCTGTCAATTGCTTCAAGATACTGAGAATTAGCTGCATTAGTGATATGTCTCTTTTTTTTCTTTTTTTTTTTTTTTGCATGTGCACAGGAAAGTGCATAGGAATGGGATCGATTCAACTTCTACTGCAGAGAGGAGAGAAAGCTAGCAGATGTCCTACAAATGGCATTGACAAGGGTAGTAACTTTTTCCTTTTGCATTCACTTCTTATTCCGTATACCTATGATGGAAATACTTAAGATTACTTTAGATATCTGTGGCAGCAGAACTTCCCACCACAGTGAATTAGACAAGAAGAGTTTGTCTTCAGGACAGGCACATCAGCGAGAGCTTGAAAATTCCTCCTAGTGACCTGCACCAAAGTAATTCTCTGGTTGCTCCAAGGAGCTCTTCTCCACTTGGACTTCCAAACCCACCTGCACCATGTCCTGCCAAAGCCTCCAAAAGCAAGAAAACTCCGCGGACAAATGCACACCCTTGATATATCAAACTTCCCTGGAGATCAAGGGCCAGAGCACAGTGTGATTCCCCAGGCTCAGGGTTCCTCTGAAGTAGCACAGAGCAACAGGTGGCAGCTGTTAATGTGCTGAATGTGGCTTCCCTCTGTGTCTGGCCATGGAAAACAAAGCCAGGGAGCAGATCCATGCCAAACACTTTGAGAGCATGGAGCTTACACAATTGGGCTCCACCCACATGCCTCACATGGGAATTTTCTCCCTCACCAGCTGGGTTAAGATCACAAGATGAAAAAAAGGGGAGGGAAAAAAGAGCCGGAGTTGTTTTCTTTCCATTGTGGCTCCTGAGCTGAAAGTTCCTTTGCAACAGAATAATAGAATAAAGATGAGAGGGAACACTGCTGATGGCTTGAAATCTGGCACCAAAGTTTATTTTTCCTCAGCAGTCTGAGTCTGAACAGTCTTGTCAGACAATGTCAACAGAGGTGAAAAAAATGACGAAAATCATTGAATCTAGTTGGGCTCGAAAACGAATAAATGCACCAGACAGGGTAAGTATATAGCCATTAAAAATGGCATAACCCTGACTGGAAACTGAACACTCTCATATGTATTTCCTACTCTCAAAGGCTTATCATGCTAGCTGTATTTTTGAATGAGCTAAGTGTCTACTTGTATGAAATGAATATGAGCAGGCACACATAAGCTTTCTCATCAGTGTCCATACTCGTAGCCAGGCATGTACTGAAGTCTCTCAACTCAGCTTGTTACAGCTATCATGATGCAGAGCCTGAAAAATGCCTCTTCTTCGAGACCAGGCAAACGTGAACTGACAAGCACTGTGTTTTGCCCTTAAGGCTCCTGTCCATGGTGATGTGTCGTCAGTTATTCTCTGCAAAACTCTCTGCCCCCCCACCGTACATGTGCTTGCCTCTTTCCTTGGTGCTTACCTAATTTGGAACCGGGTACAGCTCATGGGAAACACTGACCGCACTTGAGCACCGGTGTCGTCATGCTCAGGAGGAAGACATAGGAGTTCAGTACAAAGCAGGTAGGATTGAAAGAGCCCCAGCCCAAGAAGAAAGGGGATAGAGACCCACAGCACGTTGGTGCTGCCGTGTATGCCTTACCCGGGACCCATGGAGCCTCCACGCCTGTCACCCATGGAAATCAATTTCCTGTTGAATGGTGCCTGTAGACAAGAACTAGATGCTCAACGTCCCATTGTAGCCTGACACAATGAAAATAAAACCCGAGGACAATACAGATCCTGATGTCTTCACTTGCTTTGATAACAATGACACCAGTAAACAATGGTTGTTTAAGTGCACTTGCATGGTTCTTAAATTAAAAACAAGATAGCCAGGGGCAGTGAGAAGTCAGTAGCATTCCTGAGACTGGCACGCAGAAGGGCCTCTTTTTTAACTCCAAGATGGCAACAAACCCCTCCACATGGGGATGACCATGGTAACTTTGTAAGGGAGTTTGACAGCTTCCAGGCTCTCAAATCTGTTGTGATTCTCCACTCCACAAAATTCCATTTACATAGTCACAAGGGCAGCAGAGCTCGAGGCTGGGGCACTACAGCGTGTTTGGTACGGGCACTGAGACCTGTTCTCTGTGCAGGCTTCAGAACAGAAAGAAACTGGAGTGCTAAAAAAAACTCTCCCTGCTTTCCTTCTTTCATTCTACAGAAAAAGAAAAGGCTAAAGGCTCTGCTGGAGTGACTCTATTGACTCCCATGGCTTCCATGGTCTTCAATTTGCAAAACAGATAGATGGTAAAACCCTTCCTCCACCCCTCTCCCCTGCAGTTCTTGAAAGTGACATCTGTGCAGTGCTGCAGGAAAGATTACACATCTCAGCCTTATTTTTTTACCCTGCCACTCCAAATTTACTCATGCCCACTATCATTTTTTAGCAAGGAAGAGCAAAGATTGCTCCCCTGGGCCATTGTAGTTCTCACAGCAAAGAGCAGCACTCATGGGGAGAAGAGCAGCGGATGGAGGTTCCTGATGCTGTAGTAGGACCAGATCTGCCTCTTTCCTTAAGGACCAAGGAGACCAAGGACATCTGCCCTGTGAGTCTACCCAGCAAGAGTCCCTCCACGCTCCTTGGTATGTGGCACCGCTTTGTCTTGCCACCCTTTCTACTTCCCATCCCCGCTTTGACTCTTTGCCCCACCTCCCCTGGACCCATTTCCCTTCTGGAAAAATCCATACATTTATTTCCAATTACAAACCACACCACATAACACAAACATAATTGCTTAAAA
>WAAF01018538.1:569341-814341 GCA_013400475.1 Tricholaema leucomelas | reverse complement strand
GCAGGGAAGCACCAGTAAATAAGCGTCTGGAGGAAATAAGGGATTGTCCTTGCTTCTGAGAAGACCTTTTTTAAATGTGTGAGAGGGTTAGCAGGCTCTTTTGCTGCTTTCTGCTTATCCTGCACAGTTGTAGCTCACTGGGCTGAAACTGGAGTACCAGGCAAAGAAGTGGAAAGTTATCCAAAATGGCTCACTCATTTAAAAGTGCTGTATACATTATCTTTAGTCATTCCATGGCATTAGATCTTGTAACTGTGGTTCAGTTAAGTGCTCTTCTACGAGCACGTTCCCTCCCTGTTGTGTTCCTTGGCAGTAGTGTTCCTTTCTAACAGTATTTTAGTGCTTAGAATTGATGGCAAGCTATATTTTATCTGTATAATGTTTTATTTAATAAGGCAAAATGCGATTATTTGAATTAATTAGAGTGTGTTAGAACTCCATGTATAATGCACTTTTGATACTTTTAAATGCATGCTTATATCTGTTGATTTACACACAGTTGAGGTATATTTATGCACATTTGATATATAAGCTGTGCAAGGTACTATAGATCATTTGCAAGAGTGTTGTAGTGTGAATTCACATTTAAGCAGTTTGTGGTGTTCATTAAATGCCTGTGCTACAGCTGGATGTTTGCATGGTGGTTCTTTTAAGGCTTAGCTATTAAATCCATTGTAAAATACTGCAGAGTTGTATCTCAGCCTTTTTAAGTGATTGCTTCACTCCAGTGACTGTTTGGTATGGAAGCTATAGTCAAAATATGTCTATTTAAAACAGATGAGTCACTAACAGGCCCTCTCAACTGTGCTTCCCATCTTCTTCTAAGTTAAACCATCTCACCCTAAGCAGGCTAGCAGCCATGTGATTATCACTGCATCCCCACGTATCAAGTGTGGCTGCACTGCTGCAGTGGCAAGGGGCTAGCTCCATAGAAAGAGGACTTCTTACAGCGTGGACAGACAAGTTTGCTGCTGTCCATGTTCCTCATTCCCTCTCATTGATGCTATTTAAAAATGGAGGTAAAAATATAAATTAGTGATTGCTCCTCAATAGGCATGGTAAGGAATTCTACAAAGGGTTAGCTTCGGTTGGCTGTTTGCTGCATTATGTTGCAGCACTACGGAGTGCTACAGGGAAGGTCTGTTGGGCCTGTGTGATCCCAGAGAAGCTGCATGGCAGCATCTAGGGTGAATTTAACCACAGAGTGATGAACAGGAGGAGCAGGCTGTAATAATCTGCTGCAGAGAGCGAAACAGCAGAGCCTGAGCAAGGCCTCACCAGTAACAGAAAAGACTGTTTTTCAGTCTGCCCTAACCACGACCTTGGGATAGAGATTTCTGACTGACCCTGAGTCATGAAGCATTAAAAACGCAACAAATGATCCACTGGGCTCTCACTTCTTGACCTCTCTGTGAGCAGAGAAGCTTTTCCAGTTCTCACTGAGAGAATGATATCATTTCTGTAGTTATCTTTACATCTTTCAGACTGTTTCTCACCTGCTTAAAGAGAGCTGTGTCAACCGCTACCGTTTCACTCCCATTATTTTCCTGGTTTAGGACAGCTGCTCTTTCACTTCTGCCATTCACTGATGGACCAGAAAAATTTGAACTTGCTCATATGATTTCAGTAGTCTTTTCTTAATTTGGTAAGGTAATTTGTCATTTGGTTAAGATATCCAAAACATGGCCCTTTTTTTCAGGATTTGTGCAGTTGTCACCATTGGGTACAGGAATTAGGTAAAAAAAGGGGCAGTCTCCGAGCTGCGAGCCTATTACAGCACTCAGACCCCCTGTGTGCAGCACCAGGGGCTGCAATGGCAAGAGAGCAAATGCCGTAGAGGTGGGTTTACATAGGCCTGGAGAGAGGAGTGTGATAACCCTCCCAAAGTGTTTGTGTGGGTAATGTCCTGCATGACTCAACAGATGTTACTATCTGCAAATGGGCATCACAGGTCCACATCTGATGTGCATCCTCCCTCACTAAGCAAAGGGTGTGCCCTGAAGCCAAGCATATCACTGCAGCAGACTTTCAGTGGTTATTCTCTTTGGGTCGCATCCATATATATGAAACTAGAGTTTGTCAGCATCACTCTGATGGGTTGCATGCTGCCCAGTATATTATGGTTACTCCATGCTGCTGCAGTATAGATCACTGTAATCAGCCTCTGGATGCTCCTAAATTAAAGCAGATCGTTCTTCACCCCTAAGAAACCTCCAGAACCCAGCTGCAGCCATAAAGCTGCTCTCAAACACAAGCTGGCTGCCATTCAGAATTGAGGCCAATATTTTTAACAGCATGAAATTTTGTTTTAGGCCCTCTGGAAGGATTCTGCATATGAAATGTCGATCTGGAGCAAAATCAAAACTGAAGTCCCCTGCGTGGAAAGACAGGTGAAGAAAAGGTTGGCTGTGTTTGAGAAGAGAGATGCATCTCTCAGATGCTCAACAGATAGTGCCTGATAACATTAATCTGGAGTAAGGTGTATCTTTCTTTGCTCTTGGCTTATGTTAACAAATGCATTACAATGTCATGACCTCTTGTGTTTGAGCTGGTGTCATGTAGAACATACTGACCATATTAATCTAACAAAAATAATCAGAAAGCAACTTGATATTTTATGTTAGGAACTAAATCATAAGCTCTACCCACTCTCTGAGCCTGTCCCTCTACATGCACGTTGCTATTGCCACTGGTGGCATTTTGTTTGCATTACAGCAACCTGAGGGTAAACGTCAGGCAAGATCTAAGATAGGAAGGCAAATTGGTTTTGCAAACATGGCAAAGAAATTGTGTGGAATCAAATGCCAATATTAATGCATGACATCTGCTCTCTGCTCCAGTTCTGAGTAAAATAATCCAGTCCTAATTACACACTGCTGTGCCCTCTACCAGCTAAGGAGAATGGTGCAGCCATTCTTAGCACTGGTATATAAATTTCTTTCTGGATCTGATAGATACATTAGATGCAGGGCAGGCTTTTCATTTTTTGGCTGTCAGTTGCTTTGGGCAGCAGAAAGAGGGGGGAGGAGAAAGGTTGCAGCATGAAAAGATCAAAATCTTCCAAAAAAGCACTCTGCTCCTAGAATAAAATATTTTCCTAGAGAACTTTCCCTGCAGATCTCAATCAATATTATTTTCATCTTAAGTGCACATATTACTCATTAAGAAATGTTGGGAAGACGTGCGCTAGAGCGCATGCCTTCATTGGAGCCTCCACCTGCCTGCTTCTATCAGAAGATCTTCAAATCTTGTGATTTCACAACATGGATTTGGAAAAAAGCCAGCCCAACCAAAAGTAAAATATTCATCTCTTTAGTTTGTGCACGTGTTTTCTGCTCTCTCACGTTAATGGATCAAGGAGATTACCACCATTAGATTCAGACTGAACTGGATGCTGATGAAATCATGTGAAAAACATTGTTCGGTACAAGAGACCTTCACTGGCTGTGTGATGTGGGAATAGCTGGAATTCCTCCGTTGTGCGTTCAGCAAACATCCTTTGTGTGCTGGCACCTACTGCTACTGTGCCAGTCACCATTTTCCTATAGAATCAACGTTTTTAGGTGATATGTTGTTAGAGCAATGCTATGAATGCCTGGCAAATGTCATCCATGCCAAACAGGGTCAGAGGGAGCCAGAAAACTCAGGGGACACCGGCAGCATCTTAGAATGTGAGCCTGACATGGCATTTTATCTTTCCATTAATGTATTTCCATCTCCAACCACTCTATGTCAATTCTGTCTGGTCTCTTCACCAGCAAGACAGAGAAGAAAGTATTTTGAAGAAAGGCACTGTGCTTTTTGGACACTGTAGTATGGTCTAGTTGCACAACTGGGACCCCTGTGTAATGCTGCAGTATGAAGAAGAACTGATAGTAATAGATTATGAAGAGCTAGCTCCATGGCTCTGCCTCTGTTCACCCATCTCATCTTTGATTAGTCTCTGCTTGACGTCAGTTTGGAAGCAATAAGCTCCGATCATAATAGTGGATGTGACAAGGAGCCCAAGAGCTCCATGTGTCATTCTAGAATCAGATACTGTCTCCATTCCTCCATAACACAACTGAAGCAGATGAGAGGATGCCAGATTTGCTTTTCAGGTCTACCTACTGCTCCCACCAAGGTAAGGAACAAAAGGCAGGACTGTCTGCAGGAAAACACTGCAGTGACAATGAACTTTGACACAGAGAAGTTAATTATTGGTCCAGGTGGAAGTGGGATACATAGAAATACTGTCACCAGAATTTAATTATCTGGTTTGGGGTGGTCTTCACTGAGTTTTGGGTTGGTTTCAAGTTTTGTTAAGGAATCTTTTCCACTTACTTTAAAATACTCTGGAAACTCTGCACAGCTACTGTCGTGTGAAGAGGTGGCAGTCACAGTCCATGTGTTGACTTGCTTAGAGAGGTCGGACTAAAGATGCATTCCTGAAATTTTGCTCAGCTTCAGCAAGAACTAAAATTTTACGTCACTGTTGAGAGCTGATTGACCATACATGTGGAAGTACATATTTCAGATGAGCCTAGGAAAGTTCTGAGAAGAGAAAGGAGGAACCTCCTGGAAAAGATGTATCTCCTCTTAAGTACGATTTCCCTGGAGCTCAGGGAACGAGAGTCTGTTCCAGCTCCTATGCTGTGTCACAAGCTATTTACTTGTGTTACAGGTTACTCTGCCATATACTTGCACTTCTCCCGAGTTGTACTGGTGCTGGAATGACACTGATGGATTTGGAGTGTGTCAAAACCAACCTGATCCTCCAGTAGTTCAGACCAACTTTAAAAAACCTTTCTGATGCTGGTTTCTCACGTAGAAAGAAGCATCCATGGAGTTCATTGCAGATGAGCAGTTTGGGGATGGGGCGTGAGGAGGGTTGGAATCTGCTTCTTAGCCCACTTATGAAACAAGCAGCAGACCAAAAATCTTGCTACTTTGATTTTTTTTTTTTGGAGGGGGTGGGGGGGAAGGTTTCTTTTAAACTTTGAGCTATGGAGAGCAGCAGCAAAACTTCTGAATAACTACTTTATCCACTGTAAATTTCTTGAAAAGGTCATTACAGATTGTAAAGCCTAATGGCTTCAAGTGCCAGCCTTCTATGACAGTGGTAAAGAACTCATTCCCTAATGTTTTTGAAGCTTTGCCATTTTTCTGTATTTTTATCACACTGCTATCTTTTTTTTTTTTTAATAGCCTGTATTTACAAAAATATTTAACATTCATTTCATGCAAAACAGCAACAGAATTAAGTGATTTATTTTTACAATGTACAGGAAAAGAAGCAGATGAAGCAGGAGTTGAGAAATAATTGAGGTCTCTAGATCTCAGGTATGTACGTAAGTGGTCTTTTGAACTGCAGCCTGTGTTTTGTGCAAATGCAACTTTTCAAAGCACTTGTGATTTGCCTCCTTACAGGACTGCTGAGTGGTGGTATAAGGTCAGGCCAGTGGTCACTCCCTTCTGACATGAGCAAGGTAGGTGCAAGTGGTTTTGAAATGGGTAAAAACATAGAAATTATTTGTAGCTAATCTGGTATAGAGCTGTGCAAATTGTCTTGGTTGTTTGTGTGAATTCAAGAAATAAAACCCACGTGACTAAACTGGCAGACAGAAGTCTCATCTGTTCAGAAATCTGATTTTGGAAGTAGCTACTAAATTCACTATGAGCAGCAGCGGTCTTTGGTATGACCTGATACTGCTTTCGCCAAGGGATTCTGACTGGCACATGACTTAATCACCTTCTCCTTTTTTGTTTTGATTTTTTTTTTTCTCCTGTCAGCTGAAAGATAAAATAAAAAACATAACCTCCCTGATGAAGCTTTGTAATTCCCAACCCTGAAACATTAACCAACTCCTTAATTAAGAGAGACCGAAAGTAGAAGAATGCTTTTATGTCATTAGCTGTTTTTTGCTCCAGTCATCTGCCTCATTCAAGCATAGGATAATATGAAACCTCACGGGTCTGCTAAAGGCCTGACTTAAGTATACTGCAGACTTCTTTGCAATTTAGTAAGAACAGCACGTTGTTCTTAAGCAACTTCATTTTCTCTTCCTTGTGCTCTAGACTAGCAAAAGTAAGAGCAGCTAGGGAGCAAGGACCTCCAGTTAGACCCAGAGGTCCAAGTCCTAGCCCTTACTGCAGCGTATAGGTGTTTCTATTCCTACATGCCTCTTCCCTCCCACACCAGGAAGAACAGGAATTAGTATTAGACCAGAAGCTTCCCTAGGCAGAGCACAGCTGTCCTCTTTATCTATGGTTTCTGCAGTATTGAGAATGATGACTTCTCAGAACTGCCTAGACAGGGTGTGTGGGTAAGGTGCCATAACAGAATGGCTAACAGGGCATGCTAATGATAAACTGGCACCTCAGCAATGGTGTCGTCTGATCCTCCTCCAGCAACGAGCTGCTTCAGTGCTTTGTTCCAGAGAAGGGAGCGTTGGGGAACTGAGGCTTATTCCCAGTTCTGGCACTGATCTGTGTCAAGTTTTCCCAGTCACTCCTTACAGTGCCCATTACCTATGTAAGCACTTTTTGAAGGAGTGATCTAGCTGTTCCTCTCTGGTGACAAGGTACTAAAAAATAAATGTGCTCAAATCCTTTGTATGAGATTTCTAATCTACTGGGTGAAAGAGGCTCAAAAATTACTGAAACTTGCTCACTCCACTAAAATGACTCACTGAAGAGAAAACCATAGAGAACAATGCTTCACCACACTAAAAAAGTGGGGACACCTGGGTTCATCCCTTCATCTTATTAACACTGTAAACCTAAAAACCCCTCTAACAGTAAGTGGAGGATTGCAGCACACTGCTCAAACTGCAGGATTTGTGTGGTTGGCAATGGAATGTTTTGGGGGTTGTACTTTTTTGCATTTATTTTCACCCCTTGCGTGACGCTCTCTCCAACTCTTTCATCTCCAGTGACTGCATCTCTCTCAGCTCAAGTGTGAACACTGCTTCTTAAGAACGGTACCAAAGTCAACATCTGTTTCCTCAGTTTCTTCCTGTTCCACCCTTGGCATGCCAACAGTGACCTGGAGCTCCAGTGCATTCAGCCAAACACCTGCTACTCGGTAAGTACGTGTGTAGATGAGAATGCATCACCACTGTAGCAAACTCAGAATTAAGGTTCATGAGTTGCAGGCAAAGGTTCCAAGATTCTGGCTTTGCACTCAGAAGTCTCCTTGGCCACAGTGAGAAAAGGAATGGGCTCAGGGACCAAAAGTACCCTCAGAAATGAGTTGATGCCAAATATTCTCCAGGGTCGGTATTTTTCAACTGTTGCTGTGCTCTTTCACAAAAAAAACCCCAAAATTCATTGCGATAGAAGGACCAAGTTCCTGTGGGTGCAGTATGTGCCACACAACAGAAATTAAACACCAGAGAATTAACAGGGTCTGTTGTGCTACAAAGCTGGAGGCATTTTTATCTTTACATGTGTGCACTCACAGAAAAGCATACTGTGCTAATGAAACATAACTTTATGCTCCCCGTCATATTTATGCTTGTGAAAATGAACATATCTCAGAAAACTTGTTGTCAAGCAAGTTTAGCTACAGGGTTTTTTTTGCAGGGGGAGAAGAGGAGGTATTTGTGGGGTTTTCCATCCCTTTGGCTGCAAGTTATGCAGACAAGGTGTGATTTAAAGAGAAGGGGTAGAGCTGCCAAACAAGCAAGTTTGATCGTGGGTGACTGTGAGGATGGGGAATTGGGGAGACTTCTCATGACAGGACGTGCAGCATTTATTCCTCTGAAATCTATCAAAAATTGGTAGTCTCCCCTCAAAGGGAGACAGCTCGAACAAAAATCTCCCCCTCCCCCCAAAAAGGCAATATGGGGGGACCTAAATAGAAGCTAATAGATGAGCTGAGCTAATATTAGTTTCCTGATATATAAAGCCAAATGGATTAATGGATCAGCTCATGCATTGCCTAAGGAAACAAAAAGAAAATCTTCAATACTTCTGTGCACATTGAGGACATGAACAATAAAGGTCTTTAGAAAGTAAAAACCTAATTTGGAGGAATCAATTACAACTTCTTTTTTCTTACCCTTTTTTATTTAAAGGAGGTTCATACAGAGGTAAAATTTGGGTGACACTCAAGGCAGAAGTCATACGTCTCAGACACTACAATGATGGTCAATTTCAGTTAGCATCAGTCTTGCCTAGGCTCTTTTTAGCATTCCAGCTTCAGCTAATGGAAATCAAGCCTATCATGGTAAATATAGGAAGTAAGTACATTAATAGTGGCCACTGACATTAATTCCAAAGGTAAACATTTCCAAACTGTTCCCAGTATGTACTAGATCATACATCATCTTACCTGCTGCTTCAGAGGGCCACTTCTTTCACGGGTTTTTAAAATACGGGACGCTGCCTGCCAGAGTTTGCTGTTCCCATCAGTCCTATACACTTTTTTATTTTGAGATTTGGTTGGAAGTACTTTCACTCCAGGACTGCTACCATTGCAATGTTAATCTGTCCCTTACTCGAAGAACAAGGGGTTGGACAGGGCAAGTTTAGAAAGGGGAGATGTGAGGAATAATCTAACGCAAAGGTAGAAAGAAAATTGGTCTTATTTACGTAGTAACACGTGTGTTAGAGTAATGCCTCCCTTCCTTGGTTATACGCTCCCCCATTTTCTCTCTCACACACGTATATACACACACACTTTAACTGTGCTTTTGTGTTTTGTCAGAATTAATGAGAAAAGTTCCCTTGCCCTAGGGGTAATTAGTGTCCTTGGAGTTAAATAAGCTAATACTTAGACACCTCTGGCACAGGCAATTATGTTTGTGTATTGAATAATTGATTCAAAGAGGGGGGGAAGGGGCTGCTAATCAGATCTGAGCATAATGAATTGATTTAATTAACAGGGGAATCTGAGGGTCCCTGGGAAATGTGTGCATTTATTCAGCAGCAGGAGAGAGTGCAAAGCACATAAATTGAGAGAGCGAGCGAGAGAGGCAGGCGGCAAGTGCTTTTGCTTTCAGTGATAGGTTCACATCTTTCCTCCCTCCCACCCCCCTTCCTTTGAATATAATTTTAGATTTAGAGTGAAATCAAGAGAAAAGCACTTTAGAAGACTGGAAAGCTCTTGCAGTAGCAACATCAGAGGGGGGAGAGGTTGTGAGCTATCACATTAAGACAATTTTTGACAGCGCAGGTTGGGGACGGACGGAGCTGGGGAGGCAGCCCCCGATATTGTTCCTCCCTTGCCTTTTATTCTCTCTCTCTCTTCCCCCCCCCNCCCCCCCCCCCCCCCCCCCCTTCTTTTTTAATATCTAAACTGGCACTCGAGCTGCAGCAGCGGGGCCGGGGGCGAGGCGGCTGGTGCAGCAGCCCAGCTCCAGCTCTCCGGCGCCCAGCTCGACCGTAGCCACCTCACCCCCTGCTCCAAACTCGCGTCCCGGGGCAGCGCCGGGGCCGTCGCGCCGCTGTCCCCCGCCTGGACAGCGCCCCGCTCCCCGGCCCGGCCTCGCCGCCCCCGGAGCCGCGCCGCGGCGGCTGGAGGGGGAGCGCCCCAAGGAGCCGGAGCGGCGGCGGCGGCGGCAACGGCCGCCCTCGGCGCCCGGGACAATGGTGCTGGACAAGGAGGACGGTAGGTGGGAGCGGGGATGCGGGGCCCGCCGCCGCCAACTCCGCTTGGGCGCTCCGGGCGCGGGAGGCGGCGGCCTCCGGGCAGGGAGGGAGCGAGGGACGGAGGAAGGGAACGAGAGACGCACGGAGAGAGCTGCCCCGGTCCGGGCCGCCGCTCGCCGCGCCGCGGCAGGGCGCTGCTGTCCGGCCTGTCCCGCATCGCCCCGCCGGCGCCGGGTGTAGCGGAGCCCACCGGCTCACAAAGAGGTGCCGGAGCCCGGGACAGTGCCCCCTCCCACCCCCGGGGCCGCTGCCGCCGTTTCAGGGCCGGGTGGTCTGAGGGCTCTCCGCTCGGGCGCGCGCGGCCCCCGCCGTGCGGTGCGATGCGGCGCTGACCGCGCTGGGGACGGCGGCGGCTTGCCCCGGCGAGCGCTGCGGCCAGCAGGGAGGCGTCTGACGCCTGCAGCCCTGTCACCGGCCTGCCATCAGCTCTGGTGGCCTTGGCGTGTGTCACTGCCGGGCCAACTTCGGTGGCATCCGAGGCAGGCGGTGCCGAAATGCCGCCCAGCGCTCCCATTGCAGTCGGCGCTGCCGTACGTGGTTGCGTGCGCTGCCATAAAATGTCTGTGGCGGGCTGGCGCGGGGCTCTAACTCGGAAAAGTGGATACTAGGCTGAAGAGGCAAGCGGGAAATGCTTTCCTGTGCTGTCTGTGCCCTGTTTCTCTACCTCTTTTCCCTGCGCCCTCCCCTGCTCTTTTGATCTGGAGTTGCTGCTTCAGTGAGGCTCGAGTCGCCTGCCACGACCCCGCGGAGTCGGATGGGGCACGACGAGAATGCCGGGCTGGCTTGTGCGACCCGGCTGTGGGAGGGGGCCGCGGCGCTGACAGCTAGAAGGTTAAATGCTCGCTGCCCCAGAGAGGTGCGTGAGGAGGGAGCTTGCTGCAAACTCGTCACATGCCTCTGGCCCGAGAATCCTTTTCCCGGCGTCTTCTCTTCCTCCAGTTTCTTGAAGCCCTCTGAAGTAAATTGATGTGGTGTTATTAATGGGGTCTATAATGCACCGGTCAAAAGCGTGTGGGTTGGAGAACTTACCTAACTGGTCAGTGAGAGAAAACAACAGAAAGACTTTTCTCATCCCTCACCCCTTGTGCACAAAGGTAAAAGGGTTAAGTTACAACAGAGGAATTAACCCAGGGTAATTTCTTACTTCTGTGTGGAAAAAGGTTTGTGTTTCTCCCTGACCTCACTTTCAGGGGTGACCTGCATTGCAAGAGTCCCCTGAATTTTGCCCAACTGTTGGACGAAAAGGGAAGAAAGGCTTTTATCATTTCCATTAATACCCTTAAATAGTGACAATAACTGAGTAATGTCTTAATCCCAGTGACTCTCTGTTAGAGGGTGCCTGCCAACTTGTATCCATTTCAGTCTGATTGACGGGCTAACAGCAGGATGCTGCCTCCATTGCAGGAGCAAGAGGCACAGGTGAGCTGGGAGGAAAAACAGATCTGAAGAGGGTTTCCTAATAGGGGTATTTGGGTTCTTTCAAGTGTTGCAGACATACTCATTAAACACAAGGAGCTCAGGGCTGGCTGATAGTGGAGTAAGGAAATGAAACTAGAACCATTGATAATCCAGACAGTTCTCAACAGCCTCCTTCCAGGAGATCTCATGAGCAGCTGTATAAAAGCAAATAATGATGGCGATGGTAGAAGTAAAGAGGAAATTAGTGTGAGGTGCACTTAAAAAGGAGTAAAGTAGGAAACAAACCCCTGATGAGAGGGATGTGGAGATCAGAACAACAAACTGCGGTAATGCCTGGGAATCTTCTGTGCTGTTGATGAAGTAGTTATGTCAGAGGGGAAATTATGCTCGCTTTTAAAAGTGCACTGGAGAAATTGGGGATAGGAGGTGATATTCAGAGAAGAAACTCATTTTATGAAGAGGTTATTTTACCTTTGTACATTTCTTTCTGCCTGATTCATATGGGCTCCACTTGCCTGCTCATCTGTGAATGTTAAAAGGGGATGCTGGACCTGCATAGGTTACAAATGGACTAAAATGGAAGCACTTGCTAACTAAACCAATTCCTTTCGAAACCAAGCTTGAATGAGCTTGTTAATAAAAATGGGTCTGCTTTACTCCCATAAATGTCTCTTTTTTCCCCTTTTTTTCTTTCTGTCCCAGAGGCCAGTCTGATTTCTACCACCTAAAAATTCTGGTGGTGTGGCTACTATCCAGTTCTCCCCTTAATTTTAAGAGGCTTTGCCATGGGGGTGTGTGTGTGTATGGAATTTGAAAGATTTTCTTCTTTTAAGGTCTCTGGCAGCAGTGGGAGTTTATTATTACTGAGTGGAGAAGGCAGGATTTCAGAAATCTTCAACCTCAGTCGAGGGTTGCAAGGATGACACTTACTGCCTAGTAGGTAGAAGTTGCAATGTGCTCCTTGCTTTTGCGTTCTCGAGAGGTTCCTTGGGCAAGCTGGGCCATGGCTGTGGTCTCAGAGGCTGCCGCCTGCTTGCTCTTCCAGCTCCAGGTTGGGGCTGTTACAGTGCCTTAGGGGTGTGTGTTAGCTCCTGTGTGGCACAAGTGGCACCCATGAAGTCTAATAACCTCTACGTGGCTTTGTGAGTGAAAAGCTTCTTTGGCAGGCACACTCCATGATGCTAAAAAAGTGGTAGAGATGCAGTAATACTTTTCTGTGGTCTTTACAGGTATCATTGAGGATGACAGGACAGACTGAAAAAATAATAATAATGTTTTTTACTTGATGTGTTGTGGCATCATGTCAAGTTATGTCAGGGAGGTAACATCATGTTACAGGTCGGAAGTGACATGAGTTGACTGATGCAACATGAGTCAATATTAGAAAATACCCTTTTACAGTGGATCTTTGGCAAATATCTTCCAAAACCAGATGTTGGGAGCTGAGAGATGGGAGGGGAAAAAAAGAGAAAGGCTGAGAGTGAAAAACTTTCAGACATGCCTTTCAGTTAGTTCCACAGTGTGAATTGCTGATGCTTTGCTGTGGACAAGTCAACCTGTGCACCGTGCAACGCATTTTTGACTCTCAAGATGATGAGAGTTGTGATATTTCTCAAGCACATAAATATTTTGATTTCAAAGACTATATTTCTGTTTAAAGAAGCTGTTTAATTCCAACAGGTTGTGTTAATTGTAGTTGCCGTTAATTGCTGTACAAATGTGTTGGGGGCTGGAAAACTTTTTTATTGTTGCATGTGAAATGAGTTAAAGAGGTAAAGCATATAAAAAATGCCAGTTTGCAAAGGGAGTGATCCGGCCTCTATTACATGATGAGGCAGTGAAGGAATAAAGCGTACATCGATCCAGTACGGCGTATTTTTACAAGTGCTTTATGTCTGCTGGTGTGCTCTGCTGTGGAAGCCAGCTGCAATAGACAATGGCTGACTTGACTTTTATCAAAAACCTGCTTTTCTGGTGACTGACACATAGCATAAGTTTGGATGTGCTGTATATCTTGGGGTAAGTTTGTCTGTCTGAAGGTTCACAGGGTTGAGAAGTGTGCAAACAGGAAGATGGAACATTATCGCTGTTTCCTAATGGAGGCAAATAATATATTAGCAGCACTAAAATACCTCCAGTTTAGAAAAGCCTGTAGTGGTGTTAGTTTCTGCTCTGATGTTTTTAGCTGTTAGACTTTGATCCCTGGGATAAAATCCTCCTTCTTAAAAGAAGTCCTACTCCTTAAAATAAAATGGTTGTTTATGGTAGTTGCACTCTCACGCTGAAATACATATTCAACACTTGCAAACCAGTATCACTAGAAAACAGGAGTTGTTCAAAGTACTGGATGAAAACGGTTCAATGTAAAATGATACATTTAACATCAAATATGTTCAAGGACTGTTAGGATTAAGCATTCTGAGCGAAGGGGAAAGGAAAAGCCACTTCAGCTGCGGATAAGGAATCTAATTAAAAATCAGTATTAGGGATATATAACTTGAGCTCGCTATCGTGCCTTTTAGAGTACTGTTGTATCAGCTGTAAAGGGGAGGAAGAAGTGTCATTAAAGCAGGAATTAAATGTTTTCTTGGATTAAAAGGCAGAGACGAGTGAAATGGTGCTGTTCGTCCTGGTAGTGACACCTCTGATCCCAGTCCTTATGAGTGCCATAGGAGACTCAGAGTGAGGTTTGGGAATTGAGAGAGGAAGGACAAGAGACATGGGCCCCAAACTGGTCACTTTGTATTTGGCCATTGGTGGCACCTGTGGAAAGTGGGGCAAACCAGTAAGGGTTTGTACCAGGTAGGATTTCTTAAATTCATTTCAAATCACCTGGTGAAAATGGAGCTCTGGTCTCAAGAGCGTTCCTTGAAACCAATACGTACATGTGAAAACAAACCCAAAATGTTTGTACAGAAAATTAGTATCGAGTTTTAGGTCACAGCAGATGTGGGAAATCCAGCAGCGAAAGGCAGAGCTGGTACAAGGCAATGGTGCTGTAAGGCAGGGGCCGGTGCCAAGCATCAGCCGCGGAGTTTGTAGCCTTTGAGCTGCCCGAAGATACCAGCTGGTTTCAGTCAAAAGCCCGGCTCTCAGGGGAGCGAATCTGGACTCGCACCCCGGCTTTTGGGCGCTGCCTGCGCGGCGCCCCCGCCCCGGGCTGTCCTCGCCGCTGTCCCCGGTCCCCGCCCCGCGCTGTCCCCGCCGCGGCTCGGTCCCGGGGCGGAGAGGCGGCGGCGGGTCCGGCGGGCTGCAGGTGGTGCTGCTGAGCCGGGAAGGCTCCGCTCTGCCAGGAAAAGCCTGGCAGGAGAGCGAGAGGGGTCCCTGGGAAATGCGTGCGCTTATTCAACAGCAAGTGTGCAAAGCTCGCAAATTGCGGGAGGGAGGCAGCAGCAGCCGGGCTGAGGTGTTCTACCCTAGCCCAGTATAATTTTAGATTCAGATTCAGCTTAAATCCAAAGGGAAAACACTTTATAAGGCTGAAAGCTGTGTAGTTGTAACAGCCAGGGTTATGAGCTATCAAATGCAATTACATTAAAATAGATTATACTGTGTAAATTGAGCCATTTAGAAGGTGAGAACCAAAGAAACAGCTCTGATCTCCCTTCTTTCTAAATTGCAGTTTTAGTTCCTTGCAATTCTGAAGCACAAAAGTAGGTGAGACTGCTTTTGTATCTGCAAAGTGCTTTATTTCTGAGTGTAATTCTAACTGAGTGCAATCTAGGTTAAAAGCTGGACAACTGGGTAATTAGAGCTCACTTGCTGCTAAAGGACGATCAGCTGTACCGTAGCTCATTTGTGTTCCCAGAGACTTGTTCTCCTCTCCCCTGAGCGGAGGCTGCTGGAGAAAGAAGCATTTGTCCCCGGACTTTTTCTTGATTGCGGAGATGATGGTGCTGGACAAGGAGGACGGTAGGTGGGCTGAGATTGTGTAAGCCTGTGCTTGGTGTCTTCTGTGTGCTGCTAATGTAGAAATAAATAGTTTTGAAGCAGATGCGCTCTCTGCATAGCAGTGTTCCACTTTCAGCTTCTGATATTTTTCTCTTGTGTTGTAAAAGCATGCTTGCTCATTACCATTATTATTTGTTAATCTTTTCTCTGGCACGATCAAACCAGTTGGGAAGGGTTTACCCCAGGCACTGTTTGATGAAGGGCACAGCAGAAACAGCTTGATTGTGTGGTTTTTGGGTTTGGGGTTTTCTTTCAGTATCTATTTAGATTTTTCTTTCTACAAGTTACTCTAATATTTCCATTTTAGCCTGTTTATTTTAACAGCTGTTACTGTAAATCTAATTCTGAGATTCTCTTTCCATTTCCATGCCATTTGGGTCTCTTTAGCGCGCCTTCAATATCTATTTCTCACAGTTTTTCTTCATAGATATAAACATAATGGCAATAAGCTAATAAGCTGCTCTGGCAAAAAAAAAAAAGCATTGGCTTATTCTAAGAATTTACTCTCTTCCCTAAATAGCAGAAGTGAGGGTTCATTTAGGAGGTAATTTAATGAATGAAGCTGAAGGAGAGCTTGACTTACTTTAGAACTTCACAAATACTTATTTTATCAAAGCTGACTAGTTGTATCAAGGATGACTAAGGAGTGTGAATTGGTAGTCAGTGTAAGGTAGTAGTTTGAATGACCTGATGCCTTGACCTGATGCCTTCATTTGCAGACTGCCTACTAGGGTATGCAGCTGAACTGCTCAGACAGTATAGTTTCTAGGATGAGCGTAGTAATCTAATCACAACTTTTTAATGAGGTTTTTGTAAGGCTGCTTTGTGGCTTAGGCATCCTAAAGCTGAGGCAGGGCAGAACATGGCAGCGCCATCCAGGTAGACTTCCATTGATGGCACTGCCTCTTGCTAGAGAGCTCGGTGGCACTTTGTGCGTTGAGAATGGGAGCTACATCTTAGCTTTTAACATTTGTAGCAATTATCTCATTGTTTCATTTCACTTTTGTAGGTGGATGATGTATGCCATGTAATATGTGTGTTGCTGGTTCTCTGATCTTTTTATTTCAGAAATCTCTTAAGTGTGAAGAAAATAAAAAGTAACTCATAGGCAGTTGTCTCTTGGAAGTAGAAGAGGTTGCTCAATATTTGCAAGACTGTAGACAGGAAACAGCTTTTCACAGGGAGCTAAAGAACTTGGAGAAACTGAAAATTGAGCATTTTTCCATTATCATTGATTTTACTGGAATATATGTATTGCTTTAAAAAATATTTATGAGAAAAATAACTTGTAATTCAAAGTCACTTGTCTTCCTGTGCCAGATGGGTACTAATCATCTACTGTGAATAGTACTGAAAGCTGCCCAGTGCTAATAAGTTGGAGCAATGTGATTTTTGTTCCCTGACCCATATCTGTCTTGTGGTATTTTAAAACTAAATTAATGCTGTACTGGAGAATAATGAAGAAAGAAGGCTTGACTACTGAAAATAATGGGTGGATGTTCATGTATAATCAGAGGTCTTCTCTACTAAAGTTCCTCTTCTGTCTCTCCCTGCCTTCCCTCCCCAAAAAGTGTGAGGGTGGTAATACTACCCAGTATTTCACATCTAGAATTTTGAGGTCCTTATGTTGTTACAAAGTTTGAATTCTAAAATTGCCAGTCTAGTCTAATCATATGCATAGGTTTTGAATCTAGTTTCTGGGAGGTAATGTGAGCTTTTATTTCATTCTTGTATGAAGCACTTGAGACAATGAAAGAAGCATGCCTGGACTTCTCACAAAGATTTCACCCCTTTAAAATATGAAACCAAGCATAAATGTGTCATTCTCAGTACTCTCTTGTGTGCATATTTGATCAAATTTTGACTAAGAGTTGACCAGTGTGGGGTCAGTGCCCACGTGTAAGGTGCCTTGTCCTTCAGAATTTATTCTGTGCTGGTTAAGTTGATACCCTAAAACAGTGAAATCATCTTATTCAGGGAAAATAATCATAAACCACGGGCTTTATTTCTCTTGAGATCTCGTAAGTTTCTTTGTTAACACAGGAGTAAGTTACAAAACACTGGAGTAAGTACAAAAAAAAAAGTAGATGTGAAGCATCTGTTACACATCCTCTGGATCAGCTTTGCAGTTGACTGGCCTGTGGATAAAAGACACGCTAAGTGGTTGAGTATTGCTTATGCTGGGTAAACAAATGAAGCTAACAGGGTTTCAAAGGCTTTGTAGCAGTGTTGCTCTCAAAGGTGTTCAGTTGTTTTCTTTGGCAATATAAGTTGAAGCAAGCCAGTTTACTTTATTAAAGGCATAAGGCTACTCTTGTAACCTTCTTCTGACTAAGACAGATTTGGCTGACTGACCCTACGTCTTCCTGGACCACACATGTTGTGCTGGGTTTGGGATTTTTTGTCCTTTTTTACCTCTTTCTAGGACCCATCTCTTTTAAAAGACAGCAGCATTTTCCATGTTCTGTTATATCCTCCCTTTCAGTCTGTTTTTTCCCCATAGAACCATGTTCTGCTGTGGTGGAGCAATGCAAATCAAGTAGAATAGCCTAAATTAATTCTTCACATTGGCGGCAGTGTGATTGCCTGCATGGAATCAATAATGCATCATGGAGGGATCAAATTTTGGAGTATAATGTATGAATAATGCTTGACACAAAACAAAAATTCAGTCATCATAATAGCAATTAGGAAAAAGCTGCAGCTTATCCCAGCTGTAATCTCTGCTAACAATGAAGCACAGCCTGGTAATCAGCATGTATGGTATGAAATGCACTAATAGAAATCACGGCTCTTTGTTATGTGTGTGTGGGGTGAAAGTTTCCTTTTAGCTAACTTGTACTGTGTTAACTAGACATAGTCTCTTTCCACCCAGTTATTGAGAGTGTGTGCACTGATCAGCTGTGTGTTTCTCCCAAGGTTTGCATAGACAGTAGCACCCCAAATCACGGACCCTTTGTGTTTTCAAGCAGAACTCTGATTAAATAGATCGCAAGAGTAGGCCAAGTAAATAATATATCAGAGGACTCCATTAAATATGTACCCATATGCAAACCTTGGGGTTCTTTTTGTAAAAGAAATCTCCATAATTTCTTTGCAAATGAGAAGAAAAATAGAGATGCTTAGTGGTTGTGTGCAGTGGGGTTGGAGAATGGGTCTTAGGGAGGTATTTAGGGCAATGAATATTAGGTAATTTGAAACTGGATTAGTAGCAGCAGTTGGGTTCCCTGTTGTGTAAGAGCCCATCTTACCCTGCACAGAAGAGAAAAAAGGCAGCGTTTGGAATTAGAAAGGCATTGAAATTGATTGTATAATGGCAGTTGCAGAAATGGTGCCACGGCACCCTAACCAGGATAGCAGAGCCGTGGTTTGGCTTCACAAATGAGCGTGCCAGCTGCCATATGGAGGTACCTATAGATAGGTAGATGGATAAGGTGAGAGATCTACCTCCAGCAAAGCAGGTCCTGACAGTCCTCTTCTGTTGACAAAAATCATGCACACAAACACGAGGCAGGTAGGGGTTGTGCGCAAGCCTGATAAAAGCAGTGCCATACAGGAAGAGGAGCTGTTCCAGCTGCTGCCGGTACCTTTTACTTTCTTTTTAGGGTACCTTTCTCAGGTGTATCTATTGAGAAATCACACAAAGAAGAAGAAGAGAAAATAGCAGAATGGCCTTTTCCTCCCACGACATGGAATTTAATTTTTCTCTTGCCTAATGTTCCAGAAACTGTCTGGTTTGTTTATTTATTTTCTTTTTATTTCTTGTGCTTCTCTGCCTTCGGACCTTCTTCATGGTCCACCACTGTTTTAGCTTCCCTTGTAAAAAGAACCACTGCACGTCTTCCCAGTCATCAGCTTATTCAATGAATGTTTGATCCAGATCACCAAAGACCAATTATTTCACCTATTTGGCTGATTCAGTCAAGGACTTGATCTTGACACGTGTGGACTTGGTGTAATTTCAGAGGTTTGATCTGGCTCCAGTTCATGATATGGTGTCCTTTGGTGACTCAAACGTTACAGCAGTGGAGTAATATATTTATGAAGAGAAGAGAGAAGGTGGTAAAAGCAGGAATCTTAATAAGACCACAGCATGTTTTGCAGGAAAATAAATCATAAGACTCTGGCCACAAAGGACAAAAAAAAACTCAAATAAATTTTGGACTGTTTCTCCAAAGCTGCACAAGTGTGGAGTTAGAGGTAGCCTTCCTAGAGGTGCCCTCTGCCCTTGGAAATAACATAGAATCATAGAATCAACCAAGTTCTCTATGAAGAGACTGCCAAGGTCATCCAGTCCAACCTAGCACGCAGCGCTGTCCAATCAACTAGACCATGGCACTAAGTGCCTCATCCAGTCTTTTTTTGAACACCTCCAGGGACGGCATGTAGCAAAGCATAAGAGAACCATGAGACAGTGAAGTAACTGCCTAAACCTTTTCAAGAAATGGAAGGTAGTGTCGTTGGAGCACTCATAACCTAGATCTCTGTTTAATGAAATCTCATCCTATGGGAAGAAGAGGAGCAAAAAGAGTTAGGAGGCCTAATAGGAGCAGACTGCTTTGTCCAGGAGTATTCTTGCTGGGCCATCAGATAGTTCTTGGTGTTTGCTCAGACTAGATAGCTGAATGATCTGAGTAGGCATCTGTACAGGATGTCATCGTACTTCATTCCCAGATGCCAGTGACACGTGATCACTCTCGGGCTGACAGAAGTGTTAAAACACTGTAGGAACGTTTTTCAGCTTGGGTAATAGGGCAAAAAGAAGGAGCTGGTTCCTGGAAATTAGTTTGCTCTAATTTTGGTTTAATACAGTAGAATGTATGCCTGATACCCTGGCAGCAGAACATAATTCATCTTCTTTGGAGTTAGTGTTAAATTTTATTATCTTTAATAGATACAACATGAACATGTCAGCCTGTTTGTCAAAGCCATCCTGAAAATGCTCTCTTATGGTAGAATCTTCGGAAAAATTCCTTTTAAGAGCAGTGCATTATTAATAAAGTAATCCATTAGGTCTGGTGATAAAGGGTCACAGCAGAGTCTGAAATACATTTCTTAAATGGTTAAGAAATTTATCATGGTTGGAGGATTAATTGATTTCATTTGGAGGCTTTCTTAAGGTTTCCAGGCTTTGTATTTAGAGATGGTTTTGCTGTCTTTGGAAATGTGCTTTCTGCTCAAAGGTTTGCTGCACTGTCATTAGCATGAACTATTGCATTCCGCTAAAGGCAAACTGTTCTCTTAGCACATGAGTGATGCATCTGTGAGAATTCTTACTTAGGTTAAGAATATGAAAGTTTATGGTAAATAAGGTATTTTACTTGAAATCAATTCAAAATCAGAGTAATGGTATCAAGCATTAAGTGTTGTGGTGTAAGAATGAAAAAGGCACTTGCAGATGCTGCTAAATGCTGGACTCTCAAACTCTAATGGGTTTGTCTCTTTTTTTAAATGGGGCAGAGCTGTCATCATTGAGAATACATAGACATTGTTTTAAACCATATAGAAATCACTGCCCCCAACTTCAATAATGTGCGTAACTGTTGCCAGGGAATGATTTATTCAATGAATGTTCCTCCTATTCACTAAAGACTTTGGGGTGGAGGGAGGGACGGTTTAAAATGAAAGTTGTTCGCTCTTAGATTAGCATAATTAAAGCTAGGGATGGTCTGAGAACGATTCTCCACAGCTACTGTTTTTGAAACCCTAGTGTGTGAGCATGTTTTCTGTCCTCCAACAGCATGACTTCCGAGCCCAAGTTTTCAAGCGCGATGTTGGGTGCTATCAGTGCAAACAGATGCTCAGCTCTCCAGTTCTTGCAAGCTAGTTTCTTCATACATTGCACATCAAAGCAGATCATGGATGCTGTTGTCCAAATTTAGAGGATTCTTTAATTTTGCTGAACGTTTCTGCATTCTCTGCGCCAGCGTTCAGAGTTCCTTGCATGCTAATCAAACTCTGAAAGGGTGATTTGGGCAGTGAAAGTAATATTTGCCTTCTTTTTAAACTTTTGATTTCAACAGTTCTAGCTCCTCTTAAGGAAAAAAAATGGATGATTGTTGCATATTCATGACGCAACTGCAGAGAACTTGGACCAGAATTAAACAATTAACCCTCTCGCCAATGTAAACATCCATTTGAGTAGAAGCCAGGGATGTTCCTACTTGGTTTATTATGGATCTGAGATATAGAAATGTATTCTGGAGGACTGTGTTTCTAATAAATAAAAAGGCATAATGAGAATGTAACTGGGAAGGAAGACAAAAGCAGCCATGCTTTAAATTGTTAATGATGGTGCCAGTGGCTGCAGCTTTACCACAGCTGTTTAAATTGATCAGCTAGTGAAAATGTTTTGTTTTGGCATTTTCCCTCCATGTGCAGCTCTTTCGAAGGGATGTCTGGAAGCTTTTCAAAGGGGAGTCATGATATTTTATTTTAATTTTTTTTTAAACTAGACTTAGCACATCAGAGTTTCCAGTATTTTAAGTATTTAAGGATGCAGTTCAGTTTGTCCTTTGTAAAGTTTTCAGATGATGAGCATTTCTTCCTCTAAATTTTCCCTTACTGCTCTTCTCTTTTTTTTTTCCTCTTCCTCCAAAAATGTCGCAAATTACTCAATACCAATAAGAAATGAGGCAACTGCACACTTTCTAGCTGTCCTTTTCCCCCATCTCCTCTATTTTCCTGGTGCTACTGAGCTTGCTCACAAAAGCAGAAAGGTGCAATGTCGATTTGCTATGCATCTTTTGGTCAAGCATCCAGTGTGAAATTGTTCTGTAAAATGTACTTCTTCAGAGGAAACTTGCTGCTAATTTGTTTCCTGGTGGGCTCTGCCTTGAAGGTGATGTGGGTTAACCAATATTCTTTAGTGCTTGTATCGTTTCCCTCTGTTCCAGAGAGGTGGGTATACATTTCAGGAGGATGCGATCCCTTCAAGTTGAGTAGGTAGGGCAAGGCTGTATTTTCTGTGTATTGACAAGTGATGTGTTAGAGATGTATGGGTGGAGGACTGGATGAGCTGGTAAGATTTGGTATGTTTTGAGGAACACCTCCTGCCTTGGGTTCCCACCTGAAAGAGCTCATGAGCAGACCTGCGTGAGACCTTGTGTAAAGCGTCTTCCTGGCACTCTTGATGGCAGGTGACTTTTGGATAGCCCATGCCTTAGATAATGTTGAGCAACCTGGTTTCTGGCTAATGTAGTGGGGATGGGTATTGAACATTATTCAGAATCCATTATATATTTATCTTTATACTCTTTTGTGGAAAATGATTTCTGTAAGTACCCTGTTATGGTTATGAAAGCCCAAACCAAGCATCAGTCTCAAACTCTTTGACCTGTCTGCACAGAATGGAGATCTGTTTTGAAAAGTACTCCTTTATATCTGTTTTTACTCCATGCCCTTCCATTCATTTGCCTATACAAAGCAATAAAGGGTAAAACTAAAGTAACATAAATTGGTCTGTCTTCCTGAATCCATGTCTCACTAATGTACCCAGATTAACTCAACTGTAAATTGTCTCCTTTGGATGTCGTGTCTTGCTAAAAGTTTCCTATATGATTCATGATTTGGATTGCTTTTAACAGCTATTGGCTAAGCAATATGGTAAATGTACAAGGTGATGCAATTGGCATTAGTGAGAGGATGCACAGGAGCATGTAATGCAGTCAATACTACATTAACTACTGATGCCCAATTACAGAAACTGGAAGAGTGGCTTTTAGGAGCATTAGGACTTGCAGAAGAGCTGAGATCACCTGCCGCTCCTTGCCTAAAAGCTTCACCCTTTATGCGCTGGGATCAAAGCAAACATTTAGTTGCTATTTTGTCATGTATAACAACGAAGGTATTTTTCCCCCTTTTTTTTTTTTTTCCCCTCCTCCCAAAAAGTGTCACACTGATGCTTTTAGCACATGTAAAATCCTATCTCCATATTTCAAGAGTCTCCTTCCATCTCCTGGGGCAAGACTTTATTTGAATAAAAACTCTTTAACCACCACTGCATTTACTGTTTCTCTAAAACTTACTACTTTAGCCTTTTTTTTTCTTCTAAAGAAATACTAAGTGCAATTTAAAGTGTCCTATTTCAGTGTGTCAGACAAGGCTCCCTTTTGCTCCCCCCAGCTCCTTCCCCTTTCTAATCTGTATATGATTGTTTGTGACCTCAGCTGGCTTGAAGTCTCTAGAAAGAGTGCTTTAAAATACAACCAGATACCACATAAAACAGGATATTTGAGTGTGTGACCTCTCTGCAGTCCACGTTCAGATTAAGCACACATTGTTTCCACCACCGCTTTTAAAGCCCATTTGCAGTGGATGGCAAAGGACCACGTTGCCCTGAAAGACAGTGTACGCTTCTAGAGTGAGCTGAGTGTGATCGTGGCTTCTAAACCTATTTGAAAACTAATGAGCAGTGTCACTGCTGCATGGCAGAACTAGCAACCCACAAAGTTTCTCTGGACTTGGAGCAAGATGGGAAATCAAGCAGCTCTAAGAACACTGAAATATTTTAATATAAAAGACAGCTGGCAGGTGGCTTATTGCTCTTATTGCAGCATTTGTCTTCACTTCCAGCTCTGATACTTGGCATATCACTGCTGCTTTTAATCCTCAAAGCATTTTGCCAGTATTAAGGAACTTGTGCACCTCAAGTTAGCATTCCTGGGAACTAAGGGTGGATGTCCCTGATCCCCCCTGAGGCATGGGTGGGCTTTTGTGCAAGTTATCCCAGATTCGTTTAGCTTTGCTTTCTCTCTGCACAGCACTTCCTGCCCTACCCGGCAAAAAGGAAGGGTGGGATCTGTAATGCCATCTCTTAGACAGCACACTGCTTTTGGAGGTCAGAGCTCCACAGGAGGAGGGAGAAATAGCTTCTGGACCTCCTGGGAAGGATGGAGTCCTACTGCAACAGTTGCTGTCCTTGGCTGTTGCTGGAGCAGTTGTATTGATCTTCTCTCAAGAGGCAACTGAACCTCCTTGAGGTTCAGCCCAAGTAATTGTTGAGGAAGAACCCTTCAGTAGCTTAACCTTCCTGCTGTGATTGTGAACACTGGTTGTGTTCCCCTCCGATTTCTGCCGTGATTGTGTCAGTCGGGTTCCCTTCTACCATTTCATGCACATGACAGAAAAATGAGGCAAGAATGTGCTGTAAAACAACCTGATGGACTACAGGCACTTCCTTAGTGGCCCTTTTTTTGGTAGATGGTGCTTTAACTTCTAAGCCAGCTGGAGTGTTGGTTCTCCATGTGATTGATCCAAAGTCCCACAGAGCTCTCTGCCCCATATCTAGTGACAGTCTTGGTATTCAGCTGCCCCAGGGGTCAACTGTGGCCAAGAGAGTAGGGGCTAGAAGGGCAGAGGAGGGGTGCTGTTATTTTTAAGAGGGCTGTTGCTTTCAATTCCTGATTGATCTCTTTTGAACGTTTAGGGCAGTAAGCAGAAAGTAACCTGCTGGGTTTCTCCTTGCACTAATGCGTTTAAAAGGCGTCACCAGTAGTGGAGGTGTGAGGGAGCTTGACTGAGCTCTGCCTTTAGCACACCTTCAATGTAGATGTATCCTGTGCCTGATGCACTTTCCAAGCTGTACAAACAACGCTTTAAATGTCTCAAGTACCCAGCAGGGCAAGTCAAAATGTCCTTGAGCAGCTCTGTATTTAGACAGTGTTTTCTCTTTTCGTTTGATCAAGAAAGAGCAGATGTGTCTCTTCTGAAGTGTGTGTTTGTTCACACCCCTTGATGCACACGCGTTCACTATCCTTGTGCAGGGGCTGCAGTATTTAGGGTAGGCTGTTGTTCCTCTTTGTTCTTGCCTATTACTGTTTTTCTTTTTCCAGGGGAATTTGAGTTGGAATTTAGAGAGGTCAGACTAAACAAGGTTTTAACTTACACTCACTCGTTCCCTTAGATCTCTTTAATTTGGATCGAGTTAAAAAAAAACCCACCCTAAACATATAGGGCTGCCTTTTTAAAAGTGTATGTGTATGTATAATCGATTCATTGACTAGTCTTTTTGGGGGTTTTTAAGCATGCAGTCTAAGTGGGCTGCTCAGTGAAATTTGTACATTCATAAAATAGCTGATTGAAAAGCAATATTTCAGATAAATACAAGCCAGCGATCTATCAGCAGTTGTAATAAAAGCTGGGCTTCAGGCTGTGATTTTATTTTGAAATAATAAGAATTGCTTTATTCTTTTTACTTGAGTTACCATGGTAATTCTGTCGTGTAGCAGTGTTATATTGATTTAGAAAGTGGACAGTAATATTTCTTTTGTGTTATTCTGTTTCTAGGGGTTGATTTCTAATTTCCACTTGGAGATTACTTTTATAAATTTCTTAAGTCCTTCCACTTTTTTCTCTAGCAGTGTAATTTTCCTCTCACACATTGCTATTTTCTGAGCTTATTGGTTTGCTCTTATTTTAAATTAAACTTGCTGGTTTCAAATATTGAAATGACATCTTTGTCTGTGTCTGTACTTCGGTTTAGCAAAATATTACAGTCTGCTGTTTTATGCTTAATAATTTAAGGGAAGCTTTATGTCTGCCATCAGTGGTTGTTGGTAACTTATGACTAAACCAACACAGAGCTTAAACCTCTGACATTTTAATACTGTGTGTGATGGTGCTTCCACCCTGCACACCGTTTCTTTTTTTCTTTAATCTGCCTTCTCTGTGTGTACTAAAGAGAATAATTAAATTCTGAAGAGATCAGGAGGAGTTTCTAGGTGGAGATGACTCTTGGCCATGTTAGGTCTCTGTTGCGCTTGAGAGAATCACTGGTTTTGTCCATCAGGCAAGTACCTTTCCCAGCTGATCATCTTCCTCATGCAATTAAGAAGCTTCACATTGTGAAAGCAAAACTCTGACTTGCAGAGGTGTGTGCACACACAACGACAGCTGACAAAATATAACAAGCTGCTTTAGCTCTGTGCTCCTAGGATTGCTATGCTTTAGCTATGGAGCGCTGCTCTTAGGCTGCTGCTGTAAAAGATGACAGCCTAAACAGGATGTGGCTGTTCCTTGTGGCATCTCTTTCTTTTCTTGTGAATGAAAAGCAATGCTTCTGTTCTAAACCTGGGAGATGAGG
The DNA here is from genome assembly GCA_013400475.1 of Tricholaema leucomelas. Lineage (NCBI taxonomy): Eukaryota > Metazoa > Chordata > Aves > Piciformes > Lybiidae > Tricholaema lacrymosa > Tricholaema leucomelas. Next base: position 788,252 of record WAAF01018538.1, on the reverse strand, counting down.
GAGAATGAACCTCAAGCATCGCTGTTTCCAGAAGTAGTAGCTTAGATCCTGAAACTAAAGCTGTGACTTCTGCTTTCAAACAAAAGTCATTCAGCCTACCTTTTGGTATGGAAGGTGGGAAACCTGCTTTCTGAGCACTGCATACAAACGTTCTGATCTCATGAAAATACTTCTGAAAGGTTTTGTGGCACACAAGTAACAGATGAGAGTGGGGCTGAAGTCTTGTTCCATTGCCCCTTTGGTTTCATTCCTCTGTGAAGCTCACAACAGTAAGCAAAGGAGCCCAGGAGCCTCAGCTGAATCTGCTGGGATTGCTAGACCAGCTACAAGAAGGAATATTCCATCAGCTGGAATTGGCAGGAGAAGAGGGAAAGTTTGTCATAGACATGCAGTGGTTGACTTCAAAAGGAATGAGGTATGAGATAGCTGGAAAAAAGCAAAACCTGAAATGGATTGAAAGAGAAACTATTAATAATGATCACTGCTAATAATGCTGGAGAGAGGCACTGTCAGACCTTATGTGTCACAGACCACACATTCTCATAGACAGGAAATCCATGTGGAAGTAGGGACAGAGAGGATGTGGATGAAGACAGGGGAGGTCCATACTTTAACTTTTGTATATTTGAAAAACAAAGGCTGTCTGGTCTGCCCTATATGAAAACACAGACAGAGGAAACACCAGAGAAGAAGTAAGAAGGCTTTTTACCCCAAAAGACTTAACTGTCACTAGAACAAGTAGATGGAAACATTTCTGGGTTAGCAACTTAAAAGCTTATGGACTTCAGAGCTGTCAGTCTCTGGATCAGCCTTCACCAGGGCATAGTGGAGGCACAAAGCCGAATTGTGTGATTTAAAGATAGGGATGGTATGATAGCCTCCATCTGCAGGAGATGGGACCTGTGGGTCCTCAGTCCATGCTGAGACATTTATGTCACAGTGCATGAAGCTCTATCAGCGTTTCCATATGAAATCCATATTTCCATGAACATTTATTTATGGTGAAAGTCTGCACATAAGGTCCTGCCTAAGGATACCTTTTTCTTTCCTATTAAAATTTTATAAACCAGTCACTTGGCTGGAATTTTTAGTTCTCTGTGAAAGTAAAGCTGAAGGGGGGCCCTGATGGGGAAGCATGAGAGTATAGTGGCATTTTTTTCACCACTGTTCCCTTTAAGATGAAAAAAGGACACAAGCTAAAAGCTTACAGGTGAACTCTAAATGAGAATGGCAAAAACCACGTCTGAGTGTTCTGAACTTCTCAGCCACCTGGTTTGGTTTGATCTGAGTGTGAAAATGCATAAGCAGGTGCTGTTCCCAGAGGCCTTCCCTAGCTCTTCTGCCTGTGTGTTGCTGTGCAGGTGTTGTCTCTGCTATCTGGCTTGAGAGCAGTGATCCACAAACTTTAAAACCTTCGAATAGGTCCTGATCTGTGAGGCCATAATGGCTCTTGGAGCCTTTACAGCCAGTCGAGTGATGTCTGTTACACATTAGTCTGTAGTAGCTCCAGAATAAATAACTTGATTTTTTTTCAGTCAGTAATTATCTCTCCCCACAATGGAGTGCAATCACTCTGCATGCTAAAATGCAGTTTTAAAGTAGTGCAGCAAGAGACTGTTTAATATCTCTGACAGTCAATATTGAGCGTGAGTTCTCTGCTTGCTTTCTCCAGCATTTTCATTCTTACTGCTTACTCTCATTACAGCACATCCATGGTACCAGGAGCTGCCACCTCACCCCACATTCTCTGTGATGTGAGAGAGAAGCATCTGATACTACGAGGCTCCTCAAAATAATCCTTTGGTCTTTTCCCATCACATCTGCTTTCAAGGAAGAGCTTCAGCTGATAATTTGCAGTGGTCTTAGTAGGTCACTCTGCTCAAGAGACCAATCTTGTCCTGGTAGAAGAAAGGTCTAGATGATTTAATAGACTTTTTTACATAATCATTTCTCTCTGTATCTGATCTTTTCACAGGATACAATGTGATTGGGGTTTGCTACCCCCTACCTAAAATATATTTTCTTTCCCTACGGTTCATTCAATTATAACTCAAGGATATATCTTCTGGGACTGAGTAATTGGCTAGGTCAGAAGTAATCTTTATTTTCACTAGAGAGATGTTTACAAACTGATGGTGTAGTATCTCTTTAAAACCCACTGAGAATCTGATTAAAGGCCTGAGGATCTTCTGCAAAGATTGCCTGCTCCCAGTTGACTTGAAAGGGTCAGCATGCTGTCACAGTTTCGTCGACTAAGAATTAACTTAAGGCCGATTCAAATGCTGCTCTCTGTGTACAGCATTGATTGGGCTGCTTTCAGATGGCAAGAGGTAACTTTATACTGTAGCATGTGTGAACTCCATTTAGTTCAGTCGGAAAGCTGAATGAATATGGTTGCTTGTGGCAGGGGAGCTCAGAGGTGAACGTGTTCTATACCTACTGCCCTGAATTAAATACTTTGGGGAAGGTGGGAGAGAAATATAATTCTTGTGGTAGCATACTTAGGATACTGGCTGCTGCAGCTGTTCTTCACCAAGTCAGCTCCTAAGTTTTGCATAATCTTTTCTTCTTCCCTTTCCCTTTGCATGCTCCACCTTCTAAGCTTCATCTTATTGCTTGTAGTAGAAATGGCAGCGTAGTGCTTTAGTCAATGAGATAAAAAGCTCAGATCAAATAATGGAAGTTTGGTGTGGTGTAATTGCTGCCCCCTTTTCTGTAAAGGTAGCAGGCCTAAGATTTTTTAATCTGGTTTCAGAGGAGCATCAGTTCTCAAAGATACCATGCATCAATGTGGGGAACAGCTGGTGCTGACTTGCACAGTGCTGTGGGGTTTGTAGTACCACACTTCCAGTTACTAATCTTAGAGCAGCTTTTATAAAGGTCTTGCTAAATGCAGCCACCTGATGTAATGTAATGGTGTGCTCTGTGCTCTGCAGTGCCTGCCACCTGGTGCATTCTGGTGCTGTCGGTGAGAGCACTGAAGCAGGCAGTGCTACTGCTGCAGCTGAGCCTGAAATGGGAACTTCTGCTGAGCACCTTAAGCAAAGAAAATGGACTAAGCTGAGGTGTGCTTCTGAGGACCTGCTTCTGCTTGCCAGCCAGCAGTTGCCTGTAGCAGGTGGAGCAGCCAGGGAAGGTGCCATATGAGCACCAAACCTTCATCCAGGACTCAGGGGCCAGCTGCTGTAAGTCAGTGAGCATGTTGCTGCCTCAAAGCAAAGACGAGAATTCCTAATTTCTTGCCTTCTGTAACATCTGCTAAGCTAAAGGGTTTTCTGCTGATAGTCACAGCACCTAGGCCTTTCCTGAGGCTGGCTTCATGAGTATGTCAGTGCTGTCCATGAGTGATCTCAAGGCCGGGGGGGGGGGGGGGGGGGGGGGGGGGGGGTGGGGTTGTGTTAGAGAGTTCGGATTTCCCTGGGCAATTTCTTGGAGATTCTTCCTAGTGTTGTCTTGGAGTGAAGGTGATGTAGCTGTAGGCCAAGATCTAAGGCTAACCTTTTTTTTTTTGGGGGGGGATGGTTTTTGGTGGGTTTTGGTTTTTTTTTTTTCTTTTCTTGTTCTTACTTTTTTTATCTCTCAGCTGTTGTAAAGGAGCCCAGGAGGAAGAGATGCTGGAAGTGCTGACACGCTCTGAGTTAGAGCAACCAGAGAGACCGTGCTGCAGTGACACGTGCCATGGGCAATGTCTGTGTTCCCTGGGGACACTTACTGTGCAGTGCTCCTGCATGGTGGCCACACTTCCATCCAGAGCTGCAATTTGCCAGAGCTGTAATATGCCCTGTCAGGATCCTGAATGAGCTAAAGGTGAGAGCAACTGCACCAGCCAAGGCTGAGGAAAAGGGAATGATTTTGATGTCTCCTATTGGTGACCAATCATGAAATCAGACAGTTTTCTATCTGCAAGAGCTGAAAAACTACACCAGGGACCATCAGTCTCATCCCTCTTTTCCTCACCTTCTCTCTTAGGCTGAAGGAGCTGCTGCCTCGTGGTCACTGTAGTTTAATTTAGGCATATTTCACTGTACACAATGGATACATTTTTGTACAGTAAACAAAGCCTTGATTGCCTCTTGTGACAAATATTTTTACTGTCTTTTGCCATTACAAGCTTTTTATCAAATTAAACAGTTCATTGAACTAAGGAAATGTGGACATGTCACAGTAACTCCTGTGCTATACTTTATGGATGCTCAGCATTTGCTTTTGTTTGTTTTGATCCTGCATTATTTCTTCTTGGGATGGCATCACTGAGCAAGCTCCACGTTTAAGTCTCAAACAATGACTTCTTCCCCACCCACTCCTGTCCCAAAGAACTCCATAAATTGAACTCAACAAAACCCTTGCCAAATCCTGATCTGTACTTAGGGTTTCTCAATGTGTGCTGTTTTCATTTAACATGCAAGCTTAAAGTACTGACTCTTCAAAGAACACTCCTTGGTGATGTTTAATCAAAGAAAGCGAGTATTTCTTGGCTTCAGTTTCCATTCTATCTACTGAACAAGTCAGTTTTGAAGTTTACAATGCTGGTTTCTGCTGCAGGAGAGACTCCTGTGAGTGGTTCCTACAGTACCAGCTGTGACAAGCTTATTTCGTTTCAAATGTATGAATACTCTTCAAATGGTATTAACCTAGTTAAAATTTTGCTTATCAAAGCAAGATCTGTAAAGCAAGCCAGGTAAGTGCATCTTACTGTTTGAAGCTGTATGAGAATGTGGGAGGAGGAGTTGATTTTGAACTTTTCCTCATGCTGCATATCATGAGCTAGTGCTGGAGGCAACTTCAACATCTGAATGAGTTTGTCATTAAAGGAGTGGTGCTGATAGCAGGGCTGTGTTTACTCAGCATTGCTCTGCAAGCTCTCGGAGCCCTCCTTCATCTTACCTGTTTACACTGGAGTTTAGCAGAGATGTCTACCCGGTGAAGGAAATGTCTAACATATCCTCTGGATGTCAAATGACAGCATTTTCATGAAATAACTACTTAGGGATGCTTTTCATATCCTGGAAGAAATCACTAAGACATCACGTAGGGAAAAAACCCAACAGGGCTTGTCCCTGATTGTGTTTATATTTGTTTGGTACTGTGATATATAAAGCAGTGTATGCATAAAGAAAAGCAATATATGAGCTCAAAGTTAGAATGTTTGATTTAAACATCCAAAAAGAAGAAAGGGGGAGAAAAAAATTAAAAACCTAAACAAACACCACCACCCCCCAAAAAAAATTCCAAAACAAAAAACAAAATGAACAACAAAAAAAAACCCACCCAAACAAAACAAACACACATAAAAAAACCCACCACAAAACCAAAACCAACTGACCCATAACAAACCCCAAAACAAACCCAAACAAGTAAACAACCACCAAAAAAAAAAAGCCCAAGCAATTGGTTGAAAAGGGCAAAGAACAAAGAAAGTAAAGTAACTTTTCCCCAAAAAAGCAACAGTTTGGTAATCTGGAGTGGGATGAAATTCTGGTCTCTGGAATCCAAGCCTGAACACTATATGCTGAATTGCAATACAGCATGTAAGTTCCTGTGATTCTTGCTCCAGTAGCATACCCAAGGGCAGATCAGGATGGGTGCTGGCTGTTGGTCTGTTTCCAGTATACTTTGAGAGTGATACTTTGCGTTATACTGTGTCAAATGCTAATCCGGCTGAGGCTTTCTGTATCGTTTATGCAATTTACTTATGTCATGCTCACCTTCCCTCTTGCTGGATTTACTGTGTAATATGTATTTTGCCAAAGTGTTTTTCCTCTTAAAATAGAGAGAAACAATTTAGGAAGAATGCACAAAGCAAATCAAACACACACTCTGCTGTAAGAGTGGTTGACAGCCACGGCTTAAAAAACATTAACAAGGAGATATTCAGTAAAGCACATAAGTCTCTTTGGAAATGCTGAAGTAAACTGGGTCTTCGTTTATGGGAGGAGATGAGTGTGGTTAGCTAGTCAGGAAAGAGGAGGAGTGGGGCTTGTATGAATAGAATAGAATCAGCCAGGTTGGAAGAGACCACCAAGATCATCCAGTCCAACAGTGGGGTTTTTTGGTGAGTTTCAGATATTACCACCTCTAACTCAGAAGAACTGCTACAAAGATAAATAGGATCTGTGTGGAACCTGACATTTTAGAATGTATACAGAAAAACATTCCTAGCTAGCTAAGGATTTGTCAGCATCTAGTCTTTATTTTACACAGGGGCTGATCAACTGCTCTTTAGTTTTTTCTGAGTCTTGTGTGGTTTGGGCTGATTCTTCATAGGGTGCATCATAGAAACTGGACCCAAAGAGAGTCATGGGAGATGGTGAGAGTAGCATTGCTCCTCTTTGTGCCACAGTCTTGTGCAGAAGACTCGTTCATGGCCAGCTTTCTGTGGGGTAGAGGGGGGCTTGCAAGCAGTTGGTTGTTGGTTGTCCCATGGAACATGATGTGGAGAGAACTGGTGGTGTGTGCTGACATGGAGCTGGGAGACAGAAGCCCCTGCATGTGTGTCATGGGCAGCTGAAGAACCACCCCGAACAGAGTGACCTGACCAACTTTACCTCACCTGAGGTGCTTGGTGTGGAGATCATGTCTGACTTCTGCTTGAGAGTGCATGTCTGAAAGGCATGATTTGATGTGTGGAATATAGACAGGAAGAGCAGAGACCTTAATGAGAAGTGTGGCAGAGCCCTCCTCCTTTTTGTCTCTGCTGGCTGTGGTGCAAACCTACTGTCTGTGCTTCACCTGGAGCTGCAGCCATTTGCCTCCTGCATCTGAGGTGCATACCCTGCTTTATACCTCCATCTTCCTGACTTCTTTCAGACATCCCTGTGGCTCTGTATTCATCCTGCTTCTTCAATAGATAAGAATCTTAATTTCTCCATCCATTTTTGAAGAACTGAGATTCTTGAGTCCTTGAATCATTTGCCTTGCCCTCTGCTATGCTGCCTTTGCAGCATCCCTTTTATATAATCTCCACCACTCACAGTATTCTGTAATACAGCCCCACTCCTCTCTCTAATAGACTGCTCTGATGTCCATGACTTACATCCCTGAATTTTCATTACTGCTACAAAGACTGTTATGCACTTTAAAAGGGAACAGATGGATTCCTCCCTATTTTGGAAGAGATCATTCGTGCCTGTCCACCTTCTCAAGTTCACCTATTTTCATTACTTTAACTTGAAATGATTTGTGGAGCCTTCTGAGCTCTCAAAATTAAGCTGGAGCCTGAATAAGATTTGAACCTAGATTTTCTTCATCTAACCTAAAGTAGGTGATAGCTTCAAGGGAGGACCTAGAGAATAGTTGATTTTGGTTATAGTTCAAAACAGTAGTCAGTCTGTTCCTTCCCACTGTGCTCTTTCAGAATTGCTCCAAGGAAGCTCACAAAGAGCCCTTCTGAGATTGAAGTGGGAACAAAGTGCTAATTGTTAAATTATCTTTTGTCCAAACCAAAACCTAAGGAAAACCATCTGAAGGATGTTAGTTGCATACAGAGTATTTCTGTCTCTATCCAGTGTTAAGTAGTCTGTTTTAGAAAACCTTTATGTTTTGTCCTTTGCAGTTCTCAATAGGCTTTTGCACTCAAACAATATGGACTCTAGCAGGTGGCATTTTTGGCAAATGACCTTTTCTCAATGCGGGGATGTTCAGAAGTTGGCCTTTCTCATCTTTTTTTTTTTCCCGGAGCTATTAAAATAGGAGGCGGAGGGCAGACTTCGTACTAATAAGGTGAGGGTGCACCAGGATCTTAGACCGGAAGAAAATAAACGTATCGATTGCCAAAGACTTGAGTAACTGGTCAAGAGCTGGGTCTGATAGCTGCCCCTAGCGAGTAGCAGCACTTCTCTCTGGAAACAAATGACACAAACTTACAAGAGTGGGTCTGCTGCTGTGGCAGAGGTTAATTATACAAGTGGCTCTGCTACTTGCAGGCTTTTTCTTCTGTGCTCTGCTCACATTTGCCTTTCTGACGTGAACTGCAGTAATATGCGCAATTTATGTGCCTCTGTCTGATTTTGGTTAATTGTAGTAGTAATTACTAATTTCCAACCCCTGACCTGCTTTTTTAATCGCATTTTTAAAACTATCTTTTTGTGCCATTGTAGAATTTGGTGTGTTTGGGTTTTAATTTAGATAAATTATGCTAAAGTGTTCTTGAGAGAGCTGCACACTAAGGTCAAAAGCTTTATCTGCGCAGTGCCTGTTTTCTTTAACCTATTTTAATAATCGTAGCTGCTTTCTTTAATGGGTGGCTTTTGTCTGAACTGTGCTAAGTCTCTCTGTTTAGACCAGGCTGCTGGTGTAGCAGTAAAACAAAGTGATGCGAAGCAGCCCTGAGGCTTTGGCATCACCACCTGGGTTGGGAAGATTCTGGGACTGGGTTTCCCTGCCTCTGTCCTTCCCAGCACAGCTCCCCATACACCCAGCCCCATAGCTCCCCTACCCTGTGCCCTCCAAAAGCACCCAGTGTCAGACCATGAGCCTGCCAGGCTCGGCGGCCACCCTGTGCTGGATCTTCAGCAACTCAACACCACTTCAGCTGTGCTTACTCCATGCAGACTGTATTTGAAAGCCTTTCCCATCCTATTTCTCCACAAGTAAGGGGCAGGTGCTCATAGATGCCAGCAGTGGCAAGGTCCCTGGTCATGCTGATGGCACCACAGCATGTCTGAGCTTGGGGGCCTCTTTGGGTGTGCTCCTCTCCATCTCACAAACTGCAGCTTGCTCTGTGCTGGAGAGGGAGAAAGGAGGTGGCACTTCATGGCCAGGTGTCGTCATGAACAGCAAGGGCTCCTTGCTGCCCTTCTTGTGGGATAGTTCTCAACTTTTTTAGAGAGGACATCTTTTTTTATCCCCAGACACACAAGGGCAGTATTTGTATATGTGTGTTTACAGGTCAAGAGGCAGTTTGCTTTGGCTGGTGATGTGTTAAGCTGTGCTAGACCTTATGCAGACCAGTTTCCCTGCCTTCCTCTCCTCCTTCTCCTCCTTTTGCTTTAGATATGGAAAGTTTAACAGGGTGTGATGTTTTTGAACTTGGAAACAGATATTAAGGAGCAATTAACTGTCTGGCCTCCCTGGATAAAACAGAGAAAACTTGCCAAAGATCTTGTCTTTAAACATTTGTACAAATCTCTTGTCAAATATAGAAGTAATTGCCTTTCCCCCCCTTTCTTTTCCTTCTCCCCTCAACCACTTTCAGTCCAGCATCTGGCTCAATATAATGGGTGTTTGCATGAACGGCTTAGTTAGCCAGGGTGGCAGTAAAACACTTTAAATTTATTGTGACATTTGGATTTAATTAAAAAGTACACACTTAGAAAAGTAAAGCATAATGTGTAGAGGGAGTCAGGAAGGTTTCTCTCCTTTTCTTCCAAAAAGCTAATTAGAGTTGTATTTTAAATTGTTTATGTGCTGCTAATCATTGTAATAAATCATTTATACTGAGAAAGACACACTCTAATGTGCTTGTGTAACTGTTTATGCTCTCAAGTTTCTATCATGAACAAATTGATCTGGAAGTGAATTTATTAACCACTAGGGAAGAAATCATTAGTGCTTTCTCTAAATATTCCCCAGGTACACTTTTATTATGGTAGTTTACTGTTTTAACTAAAAGTAACTTTACAGAGCCTCGGTTGTAATTATGATGCAAATCGACTTCCCGTCATTTAAAAGGAGGGGAAACTGCCTTTTTGCTGGTAATGTATATCTGTGTTGTGTGTGCCAGAGAGCCTCACAGCGTCCAAAGGGGTTTACTTTGCTGAAAACAAAGTGTATAAACGTGTGCTTTCAGATGAATTAGTTGTGGGGACTTGGTCAAGTTTTGAAACAATCCAGCGGAAGGTTTGATCTCAGTAATCTACCTGGCCTTTTGCTAAAGGATCTTAGGACAAGGTAAGTAGAGCTTGTCACGGTAAATCTTTTGCATCTGACAGCACACCTACACTGGCAAAGCAGCTCTCAGAGTGCTGGAGATCTCTGGAAATCTCTTGGAGATAAGTGGCGTTGCTGTTTCCCTGTCACCGGTGAAGCTATCTATGCGGAGATTTTAATGTGGGAAATCACTAGCAGAACTGCAGTTAGAGTCTAGATTTTCTTGTTCAGAGTGCAACTCTTAATCCAGACAGGAGAGCTGGTGACATCCCTGCTCTTCCCGAGGGTTTCTGAGGTGAGTTTGTCCTGTGAGTCTGGAGGTGGTGGCGGAGCTGGTTACGGAGCTGCGTGTGAGAGTGTTGGGAGCCATAGTCCACAGCAGGTTTGCAGGCGCTGGCTGGGACTGAGGAACAACTTTCATATTTGGAAGTGTTGCTGAATTAGTTTTCAACACCAGTACTTCCCCTGTGGCAGTAAATTGCATTTCCCAACCAGGAAACCAGATCTGACTACCAAAAGCTCCAGTTAACGCTAGTAGGTTTTGTGGGTGCTTTTTAAATTCAGCTGCTATTATTTGAGTACTGAATTATTTATTTCCAGGTCTAGCATCAGGCCACGAGGTGGGAATACCCACAATATGTGGATTAATATAGTTGAATAGGTGGTTAGGCATTTTTATTTGGAGTCCTCAGAACTGTAGAATAGAATGTGACTGGATGACAGGCTTTCATTCTCAAGGAGATAGTCTTAATTTAAAAAAATAAAAACAAAAGAAACAAGTGACAGAGCAGGAGGTCTAAGACTGCACCAGGGCACGTTTAGACTGGGCAATAGGAAGAAATTCATAGAATAGGATCACGGAACGGTTTAGGTTGGAAGGGACCTCAAAGATGATCCAGTTCCAACTCCCTGCCATAGGCAGGGACACCTCCCACTAGAACATTCTTCACAGAAAGAGTGATTGCACTGCATGATCTTGGAGGTCTCTTCCAACCTGATTGATTCTATTCTATTCTATCCTGTCCCTGGTGTTTAAAAGGAGGCTGGGTGAGGCACTTAGTGCCATGGTTTAATTCGAAAGGTTAGGTGATAGGTTGGACTCAATGATCTTAGAGGTCTTTTCCAACCTGGTTAATTCTGTGGTTTTGTGAAAGGCAAACAAACAAAACCCAAACAAAAGAAACGCCGAAAAAACCACCAAAACCCAAACAAAACACAACCCCCAAACAAACAAAAAACCTCAAACAACCAAACCAACCAGACAAATGAAAAAATCCGACCCTAAAACGGCAAGCAAAGCCAACAGCCAACTAAACAGAAAAACCCAACAACCAACTCACCGAGCTAGCCAGAGTTCCGATGTCTGGTAAAGCAAGCAGTCTGCAGCTCTTGGCAGCAGAAAGAGCCAATACAGGTAAAATTGTTATTTTTAATTCACCTGTTCCTTGGAGAAGGTGACTTAAAAATGGAGACGTAGGAGGATATCTGTGGAGTCCGCAGAGGCATCTGCAGAATGCAGAGGCCACCGGGGCAGTAGCAGAAACACAGCTGAGCTGGAACAGAAGCAAAGGCTTCTTGCACCTTCATGTGGGAGCCTTCCAGAATCACTTGCTATGGGAGCTGCAAATGAACGTGCTCGAGTGCCTCTGGGACTTCAGCTGGTTTCTCTCACCCTTCCCATGTAACAGCTCAGTCAGTCTCTGTGTGCGCTCTCTCCGTGCTCGGTGGAGGTGTATTGACTGCTTAACGATTCATGTCAGCCTCTCCACGGTGGAGAGTGTTGGAAGGATTTGATGGCTGATGTATGTGAGAAAGACCTTTTCTTACCTCCTCCCAAGAACTTGGGAGTCCTGGTGGATGGAACGATGGCCATGAGCCAGCAGCGTGGCCAAGAAGACCAGTGCCATTCTGGGGTGTATTAGAAGGGCTGTGGTTAGTAGGTCGAGGGAGGTTCTCCTTCCCCTCTACTCTGCCCTGGTTCAGCCTTATTTGGAGTATTGTGTCCAGTTCTGGGCCCCCCAGCTCAAGAAGCACAGGGAGCTGCTTGAGAGAGTCCAGTGCAGAGCCACAGAAATGTTTAAGGAAGTTGAACATCTTCCTTACAAGGAGAGCCTGAGGGAGCTGGGGCTTTTAGCTTGGAGAGGAGGAGAATAAGGGGTGACCTCATTCATGTTTATACATTTGTAACAGGTGGTGCCAGGAGGATGGAGCCAGCCTCTTCTTGGTGATGCCAGTGACAGGACAGGGGGCAGTGAGTGGATGTTGAGGCCTAGGAGGTTCCATGTGAACCTGAGAAAGATTTTTTTCCTTGTGAGGGTCACAGAGCACTGGAACAGGCTGCCCAGGGAGCTTATGGAGTCTTCCTCTCTGGAGATATTCAAGAACTGGCTTGGATGTGTTCCAGTGAGATCTGCTCTGGGTGATCCTGCTGTGGCAGGGGGGCTGGCCCAGATGGTTTTTCGAGGTCCCTTCCAGCCCCTGACATTCTATGATTCTATGATACCTCAAGGACCTAAGCTCTGCAATAGCTTTGGACCCTAAATATCAGCACTTCTACTGTGGTTTTAAAATATGATCCTTAGCTGCTGGTGGTTGTATTAATGTTTGGTTTGGGTTTGTTTTTCTGAGCCTCAGGGAGGTTCAAAAGTGACAATCACTTGTGTGTGTCAGTCCTGTCCACGTGTATGCCGTGCCACCCGCAGTCTGCAGGCACCTGTGCGTACGTGTGAAGAATTCCGTGGTGCTTCAGTTACACAGATGTCACTGAAGAGGCTTTCAATTTCTAGATTTTCTGCTAACCAAACGGCATTCTCTGGTGAGATCAAGATGTCTGTTCTGTCTCTTTTTAGACCATGTTTCTGACATGTTGGTTTAAAATCCAATCACATTATACACATCTTGCTTGCAAAGTGTGATTTCTGTTTTGTTTTTTTTTTGAGACTTCTAGCTATTCATTTTTCCAGAAGCCTGCTATAGAGTGTTCTGCCACATTAGGTTTCCCTAACAATCCATGGGAGGATGTGATCAAGATCTATTACTGGCTCTCAATGTGGATGTTGCCAAATTCTGTGAAGGAGCCGTAGTGCCGATTTGCATTGATTTCTGTTTGGAAAGCCTTGTTGAGCTAACCAGGCTTCAGAACTGTACAGAATCAAAATGATCTCTTGTGTCTTTTAGGAAATGTGGATTTTCTTTTCTTTTTATTTTCTTTTGATGTCTTTAGCTCCTTTTATGGCCATTCAGAGTGAAAGAAGAGACCCTCAGTCATTCTATTTTCTGTTGAATCTGACACTTAGAAATGTAAACGTGTCTACCAGAATGCCATTAATTGAGAGTGATAAATGTCTTTTTATATGCAAAGTCTTTATGTAGAGGTGACTCCTGCTGTGATTCCTGAAGGCATTTTTCCTTCAAAGCACACAAATATATCAGCACTTAAAGAAGCATTTGATATCCTCTTGCCATTCCCTGTGGCCTGCACCTCTGCATTGCCGTGGCTTATTTTTCTTCTCTCAATGCGTTATCAGGTGTGCCATGTCCAAACTTGGACCTTCCCTGCAGAAGTGTCCATGAATTAATAAGACAAAAATAGACAGTGACAGTTTTACACAAAGTCCCAGAATTCAGACCTAACTTGTCCTTCAGGAGAGGGAAAGGGACCAACACAGCCAGGTAATAAACACACCGGAACAAAGTTGGTGCCCATTTACCCTAGGGGGGCCAGTGGGGACAAGTTGTTCTCTGCTACCACTTGCTGCATAAGAACAACCTTTGTATAAGTCTTCTCTTGCAGTTTCAAGTTCATGTAAAAGTGCTGAAGCATCTTCAGTGATACAAACAGTATCTGCAAGCTACTTAAATACGTTGCCTTAGGTAGCCAGTTCTGTAGGGTTCTAAGTACAGCTCTGTTGTAAATTCTGACTGGCTTAATAACCTTGGGCATAGTGGCTGGTGAGATTTAATATCTTGCTTTTAGGTTTCATTTTGTCTCTTTCCTTGTTAAAAATTCCTGGCAAATGGGCAAGAAGTTACCCAAGCTGACTCTTCTACTTGTGAAACTTCTGAGATGTAGGTGTCTCAAAAGAGTGGGGCAGTGGCTCTTGTGTGGTGTGGCAAGAGCTTTTCCTAGGTGTGTGCCAGTGGTGCTGGATTGGAGGAGAAGCACCAGTGGAAATTGTTACTTCATTGTTTAGGATGAAAATAAGGTAAACCCTGTTCACAATGAGTAAAAGTGAGTAATGGTTTTAATGTATTAAGGCTGCCTAAGAGGTAGGGGCACAGGACTACTCCTGTTCTACCGTGTGGAATGGGAAGACGTGGTCCCTTGGTTTGACCGTTCACTGCTCTCAGAGGACAGTGATATGTAGGTACTCAGGCTGATTCAGACCTTACTGGGCTGATACATAGTGTTGCAGCATGTTGCTTCAAATGAAGCCACCGAATGGAGCTGTGGTGAAGCCATGCGTGAACTGCACAGCAAAACCCGATCATTCTCTGGTGTTTACAAGGCAGGGCACCTGTCTTAAATGTTAACTTCCAAAATATTTCTCTGTATGCTGACAATGTGATGCCAGACGTGGGATGCAGCTCTACCATTTTCTGTGCTCTGTAACAAAAATACGAGCTCAGGGGTGCATTAGCATCATAATGCATTAACATGAAGTACCCCTTTTTTTCTGCAAAAAAAAATAGGCATTCCTCCCTCCACAACTGCAAAGCAGAGAGGATGTTGTCTGTGGAGGTTTGCATATTGTACTGCATGTGTATTTTGACACTAGAAACTGAAGAAATGGGAAACTAGATATGTCTGGGGAGTAACTACTAATCTAAGTGTCAGGTTTGATAGTGGCAGACTCTGTGGAACCAGTAGCTCAAATCTCCAGAGGACTGGCAGAGCCCTTGACCTTTGTAGCAGCAGATGAACTGTTAGTATTACTGAAGGCTGACTTCAGAGAAAGGGATGGACAGATCTTAAACATAGCATTGGTGCCTGTTTGGCATAGATGCAGGATGTCAGAGAGCACTCATACAGAGCAAGGGGCTCCTCTGCTTTTCTTGACCATTTTTTGGTCATTTAGACAGTAATGTACACATGTTGCTGGTTGGCTTCCCTTCTCTCTGGAGATGGCCATGTTTCATCCCTCTGGTTGTCTAAGGCTGCACTATGGAGGTCTCTAGGCAAAAGACATTTAGTACCATCACTGGAAGCATATTTTTTAAACGGGAATTTCTGATTGCTTAGGCTGTAGGACTAATTTGTCATGGAGCTCATTCAAGCAAAAAGTAAATACTTTGGAAGAACTTGATGTGAATCGTTGGTGGTATCAGGCAGAAGTGACAAGATTTTGCCTTGTAGAGGTCAGTGTGTCGACTGTGAAGTCAGCTGTAGGCCTTCAAACACAAGGTGTGCATCCATCACTTGAATGAAGTTGGCTAGGTGTCTTGTGGACATAGCAAGCATCCTCGTGGTGGTGGTACAGTGAGAGGCTAAGTGGAGGCAATAAGTTTTCTGGCTTGAGAGGAGAAGGCAACAGGCAGTTATTACTGCCAAAGAGTTCAGAGACAACAAAACTCCTCTCAGAGGGGAGCAGAGGCTGTCACCTGGGAGAGGAATTAATGCCAGACAGTTCCACAGAAAGCAGTCCCTGCCCCAGGCAGCTGTGGGCAGGGGCAGGCAGGGGCACTGTGGGACGGGCAGTGGATGATACAGCTGTGGTCCAGCTGCAGTACTGGGAGGAGAAGCTTCCTCGGCTATGTTGGCTGCCAGTGCAGATCTGCCCCTTCTCTTGTGCGCTCTGATGGACCTGTTTGAGACTAGGTCTGGGTTTCAGCTGCAGTAGGTTTGGGAATGAAGTGAAAATAAGGCTGAACCTGTATAAAAAGTGAGAAGTCTCAGGAGAAGTCTTCTGCTGCTTAATTTTCCAAAAGCAGAGTGGCAATTGCACACTCGGCAGTTGCTGTGAAATTGCTGCTATGGATGACCAAAAATGGGATAGATTTTTTTTCACTTGAACTTTGGGGTGCCTGAAATGCTGATATCTATTCTTTTTCACCCAGTTCCTATTTGTAAGCAGTTCAGTTAAGGGCTCAAATAGATTTTGGCTTTTGCAAACAGTTATTCACACACTTCCACTAGGTACTGGATCTGGAGCAGATGTTGGTTTTCCTTATCAAATTTTTGATGACCTATTAATAGGGAATAAGTACACTAGTGGTATATAAAGATACAGCAAAGTAAATTAAGATTTCTCTGTGCATATTGCCACTTCAGAGACAATTGGCAGCCACAAAAAAACCCAACCAAACAAACCTCCTATTACTTGAGGTAACAAATTATTCATGGTGCCCTTTGCTGTGGCAGATCATGACTTGCTTTAAAGTATAACTCTTTTCTCCTGCGCTTAGGTAATGTAGACACTCCTGAAAAGAGGTACCACATGGAGTGCAGTAGAGTTGAGGCAGAGTGGAGAAAAGGATTACATTTTGCACGTGGAAGCAATGAATGTAGGCTGTAGATAAACTACATGGGTTTAGAGCCATCACTGCTGCTGCAGCTTGATTATTTTTCTCAGAGAGAGGCACTGGCTCACTCCTTCCTCTGAAGAAGTGTAGTACCCGTGTCTGCAGCATATTTTATATAAGCCTGTGCAGACTTCTGTTCTTCCACTTCCTATCTGCCTCCCTTTCTCACCCAAAAGCAGGATGCTGCAACTGTGTAGCTTCCAAGTGTTCAGCAATGGCAACAGCCTATGAAAAGGGCACCCTATGGCCTGCAAAAATACCTATACTGTGTAGTTCATCTGTCTGGAAACAGGCTGCCTAGGGGGATTGTGGAGTCTCCCTCTCTGGAGATATTCAAGACCCATCTGGATATGTTCCTTTGTGATCTGTATGGTGATCCTGCTCTGGCAGATGTTGGTAGATGATCTGGTAGATGATCTGGTAGATGATCTTTCAAGGTCACTTCAGCCCCGAACCTTCTGTGATTCTGCAATAAAAGCATCTGCTCTAGAGCTTTAAAACTGGGGCTTGCAGAGAGGCTGCTGTAGTCATAATGTTAGGAGCTCTTCAGGGTAACAGATAAATGTTTGTAGCTGTTTCCTCACTGGAAAGTGTGCTGAGAGTGAGCTGGGCTTGTTGCCTTGACCTGTGCAGCAGAGGAGAGGAGGGCATGGCAGGGCTGGAGATGTGTGCTGTGAAACCAAAGCTTGCTGCTTCTATCCCAGCTAGGTGTCCAACTGTTTGGTTTTTTTTTGAGTACTGCATTCACTTTGTGAAGGCAAGGCAGGGAAGAAGGAATCTGATATGATTTAGAAGTGTTTAGAGGTGTTCAGGACCAGGTTGGATGAGGCCTTGGATGACCTATTCTAGTGAGAGTTGTCCCCGCCTATGGCAGGGGGTTGGGACTGGGTGATCTTGGAGGTCCCTTCCAACCTAAACCATTCTATGATAAGTAGTGAGGTGGACTTTGCAGCAGCTCTGCCCTTAATGACTTTTATTCTCAGAAACCTGATTTACCAATATTTATAGTGGACTTCCTCTTGATATATCAAAATATTTATGGATATTTTCTTTAAAGGGTGAATAAATCACCTGGTGTCAATTGACACTGGTCGATACGTTTCTTTCTTTGATACGGAGCAAATTTTCTTTAGATGGTGTTTCTTGAACTCGTAGGAAAACTGCACAGCATTTAAATGCTTGGCATTAATCAGAATGACCAGTGTGAGGTGAAAATGCTCCCTCTGCTCTAATTGGCGTGGCCCAGTGAAAGACGGCTCTTGGGCTGCCCCTCTTGCTGACTGCCCAGCTCATAGCAGATTGACATAATTCCCTGTCCCTGGAGAACCATAATAGAGCACTCCCTGAAGTGCTCAAAATCCTAAAGGGAAATTAGGATTTATTTTTTTTGTTTAATTTATTTTTAAATAGTTTAAAAAAAAAATATTTTGATGGAGTTTCTGGAGTGCTTATGTTCCTCCAAAGGACTGTGGGCTACTAAACAGAGGGGGTTTTAAAGGTTTATTCTAATTGCCACACTTCCTCCCTCTCCCCTCTTTTAAGTGGCTTTGGACAGTTGCAGAACTTTGATTTTAAATTTGTCTAATCTCTCGAGGTATCTACGTAGGGAAAACTATTGTAACTGAAATGGCTCTGAAGTTCTTTTTTTCCCTTTCTTCCATTTTAATAGATGTGTTTAGTCTGCTTTAAAAGCCTTTTGAAGCACCTTTTATAAATGGCTAATTTAAGCTTGTCAGGTTTTAATTATAATCTCTCTATGCACAAGTTAAGATGCTTAATGCTAGTGAAAAAGTTCTGAATACAAAGCAAACCTGTGTCAAGTTGCAGAGCACTCTTTCCTGTCTTAATTGCTTCTGGTCTGAACTTTAACCTTAGCTCTCCCATCTGTCTTATACGTTCCCTTCTCTCATCACAACCACTTTCTTTCTGTAGAGTGCTGAGGATCTGTCTTAATTCTGCAGGATTTTTAGTCTGGCAAAAACCTACCATCAGGCTGTGGCTGTTCAGCTCCTTCTTTATCCCACTGCAGTGATAACATTCCTGAAGTGCAGCCCTTCTGCCCCACGTAGCTCAGAGCATGCCCTTGTCCCTGCCGGACAAGGTTGGTGGAAGATGTGGTATCTAAGTATCCCAAATGTTATGACAGCTTCTGGTCTCAGTTAAAATCTCTTCCCAACAGCATCAGACATGCTTTTTGTTTGCAGTTTTACAGATGCTTTCTTAGGTAGTTTATTCCTTTTTAGGGCTGTCGTCTGCCTGATTTTCTGGCTGTGACCCAGACGTGGTGGCAAAGGTCAGCCGCATCGTTTTTCTTAGGTAAGAATGAGTTTCATTCAAGCTTAGAAAATTAGCCTTGAAAATACTCAGTCAGTGCAGATTCTTTCTGGAGAGTGCATTTAAAAGTTTGAATCCAAAATTGATTTGGAAGTACTCTAATCTAAAATAACCCTGATGTTAGCATTGTTGTCTGCAGCTCCGGCTAGCCCTGGCGTTCCGGTTCAGCGCATTGGCACACAGTTCCCTGATGCTGTGAAATTGAGACTCATCTGGAGATACAGACTTTTCTAAAAAGGATTGCAAGGCACTTAAGACTCCTTATTTCATTAGTTCAGTGAAGGAGTTCTTTTCAACAGGAATCTCATGATGAGGTGGAGGAAAACTGAGCAAATCAAGCAGTAAAGACTGCCATGGAAATGGAGTGGAGGAAAAGCTGCTCAGTAAGATTTTTGGCCCGGAAGTGTAGCATTTTTGGAGCTGAAGGTTCGAAAGTCTTTTTGGTCTGAGGTTTCAGGCAATGCATTAGTAGTTACATATCCAGGCCAGACTTCAGGAGGTACGTTTCAGTTCTGCACACTGGGACAGGTCATATGATTATTTCTTTTTTCATTGTTTTTAACCAAGTGTAGCCTTCAGCATCTTTATGTGTGTTGGTGAGAATTAAATGGAGCATAAATAGCTGAATTGAAGAGCAGACTGCCACTTTAAGGGGATCAGTTGCTGCACAGAGCAGTAGTAATGATCCAGAGGAGCAGGATGCATTGAGGAAAAGAGTAAAGTGTGAGTACCATCCAAAGTGCAGGCAGCAGATCATAAATTCTTGTAGTGGTGGTGGTCTGAAATTCAAGGAATAGGATTAGAGAGCTACTGTAGGTTAATGAAAACAGCTCCCTTAGGATCAGCTTGAATTCAACTCGGTGGTCAACCATAAGAAGAGGAATGTCTTGTGCAATTCCAACTTCTCATCCATATTCTGAACACTGCAGTGCTCCTGAATGCTTAATAGAGTAGAATATGCTCTGTTACGGTATATTTCATATGACTTCTAAGATGCTTTAATGCAAACTAAATGTCATGCTAACTTACCCCAGACCGTTAGTGCTCACTTTATTCTGGAATATATGGTGAATCACAGCAGAGTTTTCACAGCCTTTCTTGGGCATTTCACACACACAAAAAAGAAACAAAGGGGGGAAAAAAAGACTCTTGCAATTTTACTTGGGTCTTTCCTGTTGTCCAGGCTAATAGTGCTCAAATCCTGTCTCTATACGTCACCTCAAAGGAACTCATTATAGCATGAGCATACAACAGCTAATGCCAAGAAACCACTTTTAGTTCTTATCAGCATAATTTCTTGTAAAGAAGGGTGCCATTAATGGCCAGCTGTGGCTTGTGAGCCCTGACTTAATCAGTTGTGAATAACAAAAATTAGTTTGAGGCATATAGTTACTAGCCAACTGCAGCTATTACAAATGGCTAATGAACAGTGTTGCACTGGGCTCTGCATACCTTTCCCTGTGAATGAAAGGGGAAATGGCCAAGAGCAGGACTTTCTCACTCCTAATTGCAGTGGCAAAATGGGGTAGAGTAAAATCTGTCTGTGGAAGCAAACTGTTGCTAAGAAGGCTTAAGACAGACTTCAGTAAACGGAAGAACAGAAGCAATGGAAGTATTTAGCCTCTGGTTTCTCAGTCTTCTCTATCTTCGTGGCATTAAGAGAATGACAACTATTTGCAAGGTAGAGCAAGTTCTTTCTTAGAAACTTCATCCTGTCCTTTTTCTAGTCTCAAAACATTAAACTGTCTTTGCTAGAGCAGTCGAGTGTGCAGAGTGCTGTGCTGTCTGAGGTCAGTGGAGGGATGGGAAGGATTATTCCAACTGTGGTGGCTATACTTTGTACAAATATATAGGGTTTGTTAAACTGCATCCAGGGACCTCCTGCAGTCTGAGCATCTGCATTACAGAAATCACAGGCTATTGTCTGGTCACGCTCAGACAGGAGCTGCAACTGAGCAAAATGCACATTTGTCCACTTTCTGCTAGGAGGGGCAAGACAATGCTGGCTTACTGTCTTGCCCCAAATCCTCTCTGCCTCCTAGCCATCTCTAGGTGGGCAGAGGATTTTGGAAAGGAGCAAGGCAAACCCTTTAGGATTTTCAAAGTAACTTTAGGCCTCTGAAGTATGGCTAAGCACTGCCATGTTGGCTGCAGGCATGATCCATGTAAATTCAGTGAAGTCACACTAGATGTGAAGCATTTTTTTTGCCAGCTCTTCTGGGTCTTGTTCAGATCCAGCAGAAGCTTACCAAAGCAACTCCCCAGATTCTCTGGCTTTTCTGTGCTGTCAGCTTTTTGGGAAGTTGTACAGTATTCCAAACTTCAGGGCTTGCAAAATCTTAGAGTATTGTTTATCTCCACAATGATACAAGTTTCACAGGGTAAATCAGTCATTGTTTATTGGTTACCTGCACAGTGATCACCGATGCAAATAAAACCCCCACCATTTTGAAATATTGGGGGTGGGGGGAGTAATGGGATGCTCTCTTAACCTTGGTTTTCTTTGCTACTTTCATGAGGCAGAATTCCAGTCTGCTTTATTTTTTAAGTCAGCAAACTGATTATATATTGTAAAAGATCAGTGTTTTCATGGGTGAGTAGTAATTACTGAGTAATGGCTTAAAACATTTCCTGAAGGAACATAAAGCTGTTTTTAAAAGTCAAGAGTACATTAAAAGGATTACCATGTAGATTTGATTTTTAGATAACACTAAAATGGATCCCAAATGGACTTATGAAAAGGGATGCTATCTCTTTAATGGAAAGTGCATGGTCTGACAGCTCAGCATGCAAATGGTCCTGCAAAGAACTGTCTGTTGTGTTTTTTTTCCTTTCAACAAGAAGAGAAGGAAATAGCTTTCCTTGCCCTTCTCCTTTTAACTTTTAATAGCAGATGGGTTGGTCTGGTTTGGCTAGGGAAGGGAGAGGAGGCTAGATTTGAGGAATAACTGCATCTTTCTGAAGCACAGGGGAGGTGTATGTCGTGACTTCGAGAAGGTCAACAGCAATTGTATCACTTACATGGATTGCATTAAGTAGATAGACTCCCTCTGCATTCTTTATAGGTGAATTTTTCCTTGTCTCTTGGAAATGAAGAAAATATGCAAATCAATTACAGTCTTTGTATATTTATTGTTCTAATCTTATGCAGGGCACGAGTGTCAGTGCTTGGCTTTGCAGTAAGTTTGGATGGGGGCAGGAGGGGCAGTTATTTTCATGCTACAGTAACTTGCAATCACAATAGCATTTGCTATTTCAGAGTTGCCAGCACAACTTTCTGCTGATTGATGGTGTAAAATACGCTCCTGGCCTGAGCTGGATTTCTCCTAGAAACATTTAAAAGAGTCTATTCTTATTTCATTAAAACCCAGAGCACCAGGATTCCAAACTCTTTTGTGCTATTGCACAAATTATTACAGGCTCCAAAAGTCTTGAGAAATTTCTATAAGCCTGTGAAAGCTTTAGATTGGATAGTCATCACTGCCTGCATTAGGGCCTCTGACAGATTGCTTCATCAGTGTACACAGAGCAGAACATCAAATGGCCATTTGGCAGTGGGCACTGAAATTCTATTAAGGTTGCCGAAAGCTTAGGTTGACATTGTATATGTCTGCAAAGAGGCAGGAGGAAAGATGATGATGATGATCGTGCAATGATAGAGTTCTGTTCTCCTTAAAATATTCACATATATAGCATGCCAAATCTGTCAGGATGATGTTAACGTCTCGCTGCTAAACCTGAGCTCTGCTGCGTCGCGTGTCATGTCTCCAAACCTCAGCTGCAGTATGTTAAACAGTGTGCTGGAACTGGAAGATGAGAGCTGTGTAGTACTGCACATATGCCTGGAAATCATTGAATTTTTACTTCTCAAACACTCTTTGGGATTTTTAACTTGGTGCCGGGGGGTTATATTTTATTTTCTCTCCTTGTTGGAAAGGGAAGGGACAAAAAACTCCCCGGATTCAACATAAGTACATGGAATTTTCTTAATGACATGAAAAATGAGGTATAAATTCTTATCTCTGTGACTGTTTACTCAGAGAATTTTTCTACTGTTGTTCTGCTTTGACACCCAGACCCCCTGAACAGAAAACTTTTGAGCCGAGTCTTTTCAGTGGACACCTGCAAATGGATGGAATATTGAGGAATATGGGATGAGTTTCAAGCTAGTCATCCCTAATAATAACTTTGTCATCTGTTATGTCCTTAGTATAGGCTGGATGTTAGGAGGAAGTTCTTCACAGAGAGGGTGATTTGCCCTTGGAATGGGCTGCCCAGGGAGGTGGTGGAGTCACCATCCCTGGGGGTGTTCAGGAAAAGACTGGATGAGGCACTTAGTGCCATGGTTTAGTTGACTGGATAGGGCTGGGTGATAGGTTGGACTGGATGATCTTGGAGGTCTCTTCCAACCTGATTGATTCTATTCTATTCTATTATACTGCTGGAAAGGTGGTTTGAGGCCCATTGCCAGACTATTTTTCTACTTCAGACATTAAAAGAAGCAACTGGCTAAAATCAGGACCATTGCCAGGCTGTAGAATGCTAAATTGTGACTGAGAAAACTTGATCAGAATGTTCTCAGGTTGAGGGTGGAAGGTACCTGTACATCTTTTTAATGTTCTCAGAGCTTCAGACAGTGAAAATGGATTTGACTGAACCATTACATGTGCTAAGAATAATCTTTGGAAGTATGCCAATTATAAAAAAAAATTAAAGCTCAAACAAGCATATTTGATGAGCAGAGGGAAAATGCTGTTTACCAGAATGATTTCTAGGCACTGGTTTGCAGTAACAATGATTATGGTTTACACTTAGTCTTCCTGCCATGTTTTCCTTTCTAGCTAGAGGTTGACTTCTGGTAAAAGCTGCTCTGTAAGAGACAGTATCTTAAAGCAGATACTGGTGGTCCCACAACATTCTTGGAAAATGTAAATCTAGATTCTAACCTTCAGCCTTGTGTCCTGAGTCAGGACCTATGTTGATATAGGTTCAAAGGATGCACATTATTATTTCGGATGTCTTGGCCCCTCTTGGCAAATGGCTTGAAAACAGGGTCTCTGCATTTGACACTGGAGGGGTCTAAGGTGCTCATGAAGCTTTGGGTCACTTTTAGACAGCTACAACTGCCTGGGAACACTGGATTAAACTGTTTTCTGTAAAGCTTGTTCTGAACTCTAGGTCAAAAAAAAAAAAATCTGTGTTTTTGAGAGAAGGACTACAGCACAGTTAAAATAGAAATGATAAAAATGTTCTTTCTCCCATTAAATGCCCTCTCCAAATATATATATATATGTATATTTATTTTTGCCATGCTTGGGAAATTAGTTGAGGACTGATTCAGAAGAAGGAATACCACAAATTAATTGCTAAAGCCACTGTAAAATTCACCAGCTGTATATTGCAGCATGAAACTGGAAATGAGAAAAGATTGTGGTTACTCATTGAATAATTTTGATGAATGGTCTAAGGCTTGTTCATAAGCATTTAGTTGCAAGTACTGGATGTTCCCAATGTAATGTTTTAACTGGATATACAGATGACATGATGAGTTTCACCTTGCTAGCCATAATTCTTCAGATGAAATTCTTGGTGAAGATGCCCAAGACAGCTCGCTCTCAGTTCAGAGGAAGTGCACGGTTTAACTTGTTTCACAGGGTGTAATATTCATAGAAGGTGAGTAATACAATACTGGGAACACAAAGTGAGTTTCTTTTTAAGGGAATGAAATTCACTGCATCTTTTTTGGCAGTGACTGTCTGCATTTACTTAAATGGGTGATGCAGGTCTCTAATGCTTTTAAATGATATCAGATCCTCTGATAAAAGACATAAGACTGCAGCTTATTTACTGTGATGAGACAGGAGTTAATAAGATTACTCCTACTCTTCAGTTTCTTTTTCATCTTTTGCAGCCAAATGCTGAGGTTTTTGTTAACAGGCAAAAGGAGGTCAGCTCATTTAAAGAGTGTTGATGCTAGAAATAAACATTTTTTTTCCCCTCAAGTGGAACTCTGAAACCTAGGCTCAATTGCCCAACTACAAAACTCCGGAATTGCTTTTAGCACTGGAATGATGCATCCCTGTAATCACCACTGACAAATATTACAAAGGGGAAAAAAAAACCACCAAAAAAAAGGGGACAAGAAAAAAATCTTAAAAAAAAAAAAGGGGCAGAAGAAGGAAGTGTAACATAAACCTGCCATAATTGTGGTGCTTGGCAAAAGGGTTGTTCAGAGATGTCGTAACTGGAAGGCTCTGCTCAAGCAAGAGTTTGTGGTGGAGAGTAAAATCTTACTTCCAGCACTATGTTACGCAAGGTGTAGAACTGCACCAGGGTGGTTCTCACGAACCTTTCATGGAGCAGATGTGTGTGTAGTTGTCTACCTTGTTGCTGTGAGTAAGCTTTTATGGTAGAAGTAGCTAATTTGAGGGGAAAGTTTTGTGATTATTTATTTATTTCGAAACCCTAAGTCAAGTATATTAAAAAAAAAAAAAAACAAAAACCAAAAACCAATAAACCAACAACCTCTAACCAACCACAAAAAAAAACAACACCAAAACCAACCAACCAACAAAAAAAAACTTGCAGAGGGAAAGAGTTAAAGCCATCTGCCTGGGAGCATTGTGTAAAACATACACACAATGTTGGGGAAATAAGCCAATTATGTGTGCTTCACAGGAGGTGGGGGACTGACCTTTGTGTATAATTAGTTCTTTTATTTAAAGCAAAGATTTTGAATAGAATAACTAATTAGCTGTCATAAATGGCAAATTGAAGATTTTGGCCAGATTCCTTGGGGAGTGTGGGAGGACGTCTCTCCTCCCAGCCCGCGCTGTAGGCTCTGGCTCTCCTCATTAGGGTTGTTTTTAGTTCTCTGCCGTGGTAATGAGGATTGCAGTGGTGGCACTTCTTGAAGCCCCCTCTAACAAGGCATGAAATGCAGGTGGAGGAGAACTGCCTTCAGCTCCTGCCGCTTTCCCGCAGCACATGTGGGTGTAGCAGAGGCTCGGGTGGGAGAGGGGGAGGCCTCGGGGGAGGCTGGGGGAAGTTGGAGGGGGTCTGAAAAGTCCTGTGATACCACCTTTGTTTTATGTTCTGGACCCGACCGTATAAAATACAGGCAAGCTGCAAAGCCTTGAGGCATATATCATTAGCTAGCAGTCCCACATTACTCTTTCAGACCAATTAACCTTTAGAGTTGCATTAAAGAAATTAGGTGGTGAACTTGCCTGCTTTCAGAGGGGACCAGTAGCTCTCCTGCAGACCAGAGCGCTCTGCAGCCCCGCGCCACGGGGCCGTTGCAGATAACTGTTATTTAGAAAGGCCACCGTTTACAGAAAGTTCCCAGGCTCTCCTGGAAACAAGGCTTTAGGAACAATGCCCTTGGAGGAGCTGCAACTGATTGCCATGTGAGTGGAGATATCAGTAAAACGGCTTAGAAAAATTTAGAGGTGTACTTAGTGGACGCTCGTGTTGTAAAGGCAGCCGAATAATTTCGCAGCAAGACCCCGACTGAGAAGATACAGGCTGATTAAAGCTGGTTTGTCTGCCTGTGAATAGAGGTAAAGTTTAGATTACTCACTACAATAACAGCCTCTTTAGACACAGCCATAAATTTCAGTATGTCCAGAGGTGGTGTCTATAATTTTTTAATGTGCATTGGAGCTCTGAGCACTCAGAACAGGTTTTGTTTTGTATTTACCAGCAGCAAGTCTATTAAGTTGTAGAGGGTGAAGAAGGGAGTGGAGGTAGCCAAAAATAGAAAGGCTTCATCTGCTGCTTCTAAGAAAAGATAGCCATGGACAGCTAGCAACAGGAGAGGAGAGAGCAACTTGGTGGTACTTTCAGAATTAAGTGATCAATCAGCATTCCCTTTGTGATCATGTATTTCAGTGAGTGAGTGCCCAGCTGTTAATTTTTCCACTTCTGCAGCACTACTTCTTATTTTCTAATCCTCGCCCACAGAGCACGCATGGAATTCATGGAAGCTGAGCCCTTTGTTTCTTGACAAGCCCTGGTTAGACACCACATGCCTCTGATCAAATTGAACTGGGTATCTGGGCGGTTTCTTTGCTAAGTACTAGGGGAAATCTACACAGAGAAATGAAGCAGCATCTCCTTCTCGCGGCGTGGAAATTTCCAGAACAGCTCTTCAGGTGGTTTCTACCTGCAAAGTCTGGGTTTGCTGAAAGGGCTGCGGGAGGAGGGAAGTGGGGTTTGGCGTTGGCTCTGTCCTCTCTCTGCACGCCTCTGACCGTGAAAGGGGTTAAGCTTCTGAGATGCTGCTCTCTTGTTGCCCAGAAATGACCTGGCAAGCATTCGTGAAGCCCTGGCTGATCAAGTTTGGCAGTTTCTGAAATTTTGTTTCACGCCTTGCCTGCTGTGTCAACTCACCAGCTAATTGCAGCCGCAACTTTCTGCGGCGGCGGCTGGGCTGTCTGCGCACCCGTTGGCTGGGCTGTCTGAGGGAAGCCTCACAGACCAAAATGTAATTTCAAAACACTGAACCTGACCAGCAGAGGCTGACCTTGCTCGTTATTATCTGAGTGGGAATAGCAGCTTTGAACATCGTATGATCTCTGAAATGGTACCTTTTTTCATTAGAAAGCCCCCTGCTGAACACTGACCAAATACATAGCTTTTTCACTTGCTTAAGGTACTATTTAAAAATATATCTATCTGTTCCTTTGCTAGTTATTAGAGAAAAATCACAGTGCTACATCCCTCTTATTCACAGAAGCCGCTCTTAAGACAATGGTGTGCTTGCAGTAGTGGGGAACTGAGATGGCTGCTTTGAGTGAGGGTCTGCCAGGGCCACAAACAGAGAAAGAACCACAGCTACAGCCGGTCCACAGCCATCCAGGTCTGCTTGCCGCCTCAGGGGACCCTCCTAACCTGCCAGCCGGCCTTTACTGATCAAACCAACTTCCCCTAATGGTCCAGCCAGCATTTCAGCCCTGCACAACCGGCCTTGCACTCGACTACGCTGCTGTCACAGTGGACCTCTTGCTCTGGATGAGCACAGCTGTAACCCTTAAAGGGCTTTGGTTTCAAATGTGCTCGAGGGCCGTGTGGGATACCCTGTCTGGCTGTCTGGTATTTCTCAGTCTCAGAGATTATCTCAGCATCCAGAGCCAGAGCAGTTCTCTTGCAAGAGGGTTTAAGGGGCTTTGGTTGTCTAGAATCTGAATTTGAAACCTCCAGACACAGGATCTTGAATCCTGTGTAGGTACCTAGATGAACCTTGCAAAAGAATTGTATGATGACCTCTCTTGTAAGAAATCCTCTTCTGCCTCTAAGGGTGCACATCTCACATTTAGAAAGCCTGTTTTGTGGGTGAATAATGACTCACTGGTGTCCAGGGCTCCCATCTCAAAATATAATTTGCACATCTAGGTCTTAGTTTTCATAGGTGCCAACTGTTTTCTTTCATCACTGGTGCTGATCTTGCACAGTTTGCAAATGCAAATGTATGTAACGCACCCTTCTCTGCCTCACAGTAAGGCAGTCTCTTCTCATAATATTCTGTTTTCCTGGTGTGGAATTGGAGAGAGCATGGGATGATGGCTCTTAAGTTTTCTGAAGGAGAAATTGCTCAAAAACTGAGGTGGTTTTTGCTCCTGACATGTACTCTTAAAAATAACGTGCAGTGGCCAGCACCATGGGGCCACTTCCTCATTCTCGTAAGAAACTCTTACCAGGACTTCTGCAGCCTGGTACATTTCTGCCACTTCCCTGCCTTTTCCCTCTTCCCAAATGTGCAGGTGTTTCTCTGTGGCTGTGTATGTAGAGTTTCTCTCAGGAGCATTGTGTGTTGCATATGTGGCAGTTAAGCACAGATTTAAGTTTTCACTTAATTATTGCTTATCTGTCAGTGGCATCAAAAGTTTGCTTGTATTGACTCTGCAAGTGGTTTCAAGTGTGCTGCAGCAAGAGCAAGAGGACTCTTTAAGCCTTAAGAGTTTTTGAATGTTACTTGACCTGTCTCAGTGCTGCTGAGACCACTTTGGTAACAAATGGATCAATACCTCCCTGTTTGTGTAGAGGTGTCTTAAGTGCTATTGTCATCTGCTGGCGGCTCTGACAAAGCAATTATTACTGTAGGAGTGGTGGGTTTTACATGTGCTGAGCATTAGCCACTGTCAGGTCACCCTGGCTTTTAAGGAAAGCAGCAAATGTCACTTATTACAGTGGCACTGACTCGGTCCTCTCTGCCTAAGGGACTGTTAATAATTCCATTTTCGAGCTGCTATTTTCTGGGGCATGTGGCACTTCCTACAGAAATGGTGGTTGAACTTTGGGTAAGAGTGTATAACCAGTGACACCTGCTACTGTAGCCAGGGTCCCCTCCTCATCTCTGTGTTGGTTAAGCCCATGGCATACTTATTACAGGCCCAGCATTGTCATTTTTAGTGATTGACACTAGTGAAAATAAAAAGCAGTAGCACAGTCAAACTAAAGCTCCAGAGAAAATGGGATTCTGGCGTCTCGGGGAGTTCGTTTCTTCTTTCATTATCTCCTGCCCACTTCCTCCTCCACAATACAGTCCTTGTTTATTTTTCCACCTCGCCTGTTGATTCCATAAAATCCTCTCCTGCCTTACTGTTAAAGTGAGAAGGGTGGCAGGTGTCACACCTGTGTCAGTGCTCACCATGGGAGGCACTAGCTGCTAGGGGGCGAGTTAAGAAATGGAGACAGCGGTGCGAGGACCGTGGCTGTAGCAAGTCTCCACAGGTCTAGCAACTTGACTGTCCTGTCACCACCTCTTACCCAGCTAGCTCCTGCTTGCATTGCAGTCCCAGTAGAGGCTTCCAGAGAGGAAAATAATTTTGCCTTTTTACTACCTTCTCCAACAGTACGAGAGGAGAAGTAAAGCTCTGCCTCAACTGAAAAGCATGGCCTCACTAGTGGTAGAGGGCCACTGGTTGGGTTGCTCTCAGCAGTCCTCAAGGGTTTTGTGTGCCACATCTTTTTATAGCTGCACCTCTCCTTTCTCCATCAAGCTTGATCCAGCCAAGATGTTGGGATGGGGATATGTACAGTGGTGGTCCTTCTGATATTCATAATTGCCTGTGGCAGGTAATTAACAACACAAGGGTACCGGTAATGAGGGAAAAAACAAATGTTGAAATGGCAGCCAGTTTATTCTGCTGCAAGATGTTAATTAAAAAGTCTGTTGCTTTGTGTCAGCCCTACCCTTAGGAAAAAGGGCTCTGCTCCTGCAAGTGTCGCACTCCCACTTAACCCATGACAGCATGAAGTTTAAATTCCTTTGACTACCAGCTCCTTGCAATGTGAACTCCCTGTAATGCAAGCAGCAGCAGTATTTGCTCACAGATCTGCCTGTAGCTCGCAGTGCTACCCTAAATTCAAGCTGTTTGGATGCCTTCTAAAGGAAATGCTTTGTTTGCTCTGCAGGTGTGCCGATGTTATCTGTACAACCCAAAGGGAAGCAGAAGGGCTGTGCTGGCTGCAACCGGAAGATCAAGGACCGGTACCTGCTGAAGGCTCTGGATAAGTATTGGCATGAAGACTGCCTAAAGTGTGCCTGCTGTGACTGTCGTCTTGGAGAGGTTGGATCAACTCTTTACACAAAAGCAAATCTCATTCTTTGCCGCAGAGATTACCTGAGGTAAATATAGGAACGTACTGCGGGCTCTTCCCAAAGCCTCTCAGTGTGCTGCCGGCTGTTTGTCTTTCTAAACCTCCACTATCAAAACATGTACTTGAGCGTGGGCAGCCCTGCCCAGAAGAGGCTGGAGTTTCTGCCTCTGTCTAAGCATGGCTTCTTGTTTGCACATAACATATTTTGTTGTCAGGTTAGGGTAGAAAGAGGAGGACATGACTTAACGCTTTACTGCTATGAACCTACAAGAACAAATAGTAGTTGCTGAGAAAATTAGGAAAAGACTGCTAATTCTTTTTGCTTATCTTTGATGTTATGCTGCTGCATATTGACTAACACCTGACCAAACCTTTAAGCTTTTCTTTCTCAGTCGTAGCTTTTAGATAGACTTCTGGTGCTTATTTTGAGCTCCCTGAGGGCTCTTGTCTCTTCCCTAAGTAAACAGAGCAAAACAGTCCAAAATTACAGATCAACTTCAAAAAGTATTTCTTCTTAAGGAAGTCTGCAGAGACCATCACTAGCTCTGAGTTAGAAATAACCTGTCAGAATGTCTGTAATACATAACAACACATGGGACCTTTTGCCTAATGCGTAAGGAGATCTTGCACAAGATAGTTTAGGTAAACACAGAAGACTTCTAATAAGACAGTAGGGCCCTAACGCAAACATACTTATGAGGGACACACTGCAAAGCACTCTCAAGTTTTGCTTTGTTTTTCCTTTGGAAGGCTATATGGGATCTCCAGCTAATGTGTGTGTTTTCTCTTTTTTCTTAAGTCACTGATGGCATTTCCTATGAAACTTCAACCAGCAAACACACCTGGAGCAATAC
Organism: Tricholaema leucomelas; assembly: GCA_013400475.1. NCBI lineage: Eukaryota > Metazoa > Chordata > Aves > Piciformes > Lybiidae > Tricholaema lacrymosa > Tricholaema leucomelas. The sequence continues at coordinate 757,071 of WAAF01018538.1, read as the reverse complement.
AAACTCAACATGCTGGTTTGAGATAGGGAGGTAAAATGCCATCTAATCTTGCATTGCCCAGAGGCTGGCTAGATTAATCTCAGTGCTCAAAGGCTTTCCACGTGCCTCAGTGTAAAACATATACCTGAAAATCTTCAGGAAGCATTTTCTCAGTAAACTTGAGAAAACAAGTTTCTCCTTCTAAAGATAAGAGATGAAGTGCTGAGACAAAAAAAATCACAAAACAAGTCTCTTAGCAGCCATGTGGCGCTGCCCCCTTGCCATTCAGCCGGGCAGCCTGTCCTGCCCACGTGAAGGACTGAGCTGTAACTCTCCAGGGCACGCATGAAATATTGTCGCTGAAATTCTGCCATGCATGCAGCAGTTGCAGGGCCACACTAGGTTAGCTGGGATGCTTCCCCAAAACGTGAGGAGGAGCTTGGGTAAGGGTGGGACATATCTGAAAGAAAAAGACAGGACAAGCAGCCTTTGCGAAGGCGTAAAGGGTGCAATGCAGAAGGAGTTAACTGTCTTTACTGTCACTGAATAGTTTTTGTACCTTCCACCTTTACTAACGCCACAAGTCACTTGCTCTGGAAGTGTGTTTAGTCCTGTCTGTGCTAAGCTGAAAAACCTGAGCTCCAGAAACTTCTGAAACGCAAAGATTTCTAACTTCAAATTAGCATTTTGGTGCTTCACTGACCTTCCTTGAGCTCAGCTGCACTCTTACTGATGTGTCAATGAAGAACATAATAGCTCTTGATCTGAGATTGCATTTGTTGGTTTTCATCATAGTATCACAATTGGGTGGTGTTAGGTACTAATCACAGGGAATCCCCAAACCTCTCAGGAGAGCTTCTTCCAGGAATCTTCTTCCTTCCAGAAAGCACAGCCTGCATTATTTTCTGGAGTATTTATTTATGCTTTATGTTGTCTACACTTTTTGTCTTGTTTGCATCCAACTTGCCAAACAGTCCAGATCCCTCTATCAGTCATCTTCCTCTTCATGAGTTTGTCATTTGTGCATTGGATAACCAGTGCTGTGTTTGTTGTTTGTTTTTAGTTGGTTTCTTTTTAGTCTAACCTGAAAGGTGGATTCAGCTTACATGTTACAGAACCCAACTAGAAATATTCTGTTGGGCGGTGATTCCTGCTTTTTGAGTCCTATGAGCTGCCCCATGCTTTGTCCATTTAATGAGCACCGTATTGATTTTGGTTTGTTCTGGATTCATAACAGAAATAATGTGCAGCATGAAGTCAGACACGTTGAAGTGCCAAAGAAGAGTAGTACCAATGCTACTAAACTCAGAAGGACCTTTTTATCACTGCAGCTCTAGAGCATTTCTTTCTTTCCTGAGTTTATCCTGAGAATGCTGCTTTAAAGTGGAAAAGTTTAACTGGTGATGTTCTAACTGGCCCCCAAATGGCATAACATTTAGGGGCACACCAGAAGCCTGTGCTGGACATAGGAAAGAAGCCAGGTGTTGGAGACCCCAGGGAACAGCCCATGTCCCGTCTTTGAGAAGAGAGGTAATTCATTATGTGAAAACATTGAAGGCAACAGTTGGGACTGGTGTTTGACCATGTCCGTGCAGCTTCTAGCACAGCAGCAGAGTGTGATCTCTGAAGCAAACTTGTTCTGTGCCAGAAAGAGGTCTTATAGCCCCTCTGCCTCCATTCATTGGGTTAGAACAATCCCCAGCCCACCAAGGGTGACCCCATTGCTATTGGTACAGCATGGTTATGTTGTGGAGGGAAGGCTTAGAAGGCCTGCACATTAAATACTTTCTGGATTTAGTCTGTTATTGCACCTTTAATCGCTGTAAATGTTTCTCACTTGGTTTTTTTTGGTGGAGAAAATGTTGTAATTGTCCAATCCCAGGAGATGTGACCAAGAGTTAGGTAGGAAGGAATAGTATTAATTCTGTAAGACAGCTGTTAACTAGCTGTTAGCCAGCTTTACGACTGGTTTGCCTTCTGGCTAATAAGTTAATTCACATTTATACTGATTTTTTGGAGGTTCTGCCAAACTCAGATTCTGTGTTCTTCATGCTAAAAACCCCTGTCAGGATTCTAGGATAGGCATAAAAGCATTGCTCTGCAGTACCATGTTTAAAGGAAGTATAAAGCTTAATTTTTCTTTTTTTTTTTCTTCTTTAAAACATCTTCTTTTGCCTTCTACACATAATATTTCCTTCTCTTTCCATTGTAACTGTTAGTTCTATTAATAGAAGGAACTAACTTTGCCATCACCATTTTCTCCACTGTCTGTTCACTCCTGGTAATTTGAATTTTTCTTCTTGGAGAATTACCCATTCCCATCATTATATAATTCCTTCACTAATAGTTTTACAGCCTCTTTACCCATCATTTTTAGCTCTTTAAACAACTCACAGTATTTGTTCTACTGGTCAAAATTTAGCAGAATTTGTTCCTAAAAATAAGTTTTCATACTTCACACTGTACTCACACCATCAAGAAAGTACTTTATCTGGAGGACAGTCAAAGGAGTTTATTGTTGGCTACTTCCTTTTGTGCCTTTGAATAAGAACAGGGTGAATGTTGCACTGATATTTAGTAGGTCAACCATGATGTGAACATTTGAAAGGTAGTCTGATTCTGTACCTATAAATCATAGAATCATTAATGTTGGAAAAGACCTCTAAGGTTATCAAGTCCAACCATCAACCCATCATGACCACGACCACTAAAACAGGTCCTGAAGTGCAACGTTTTTTAACACCTCCCGGGACTGTGGCCCCCACTACCTCCTTAGGCAGCCTGTTCCAATGCCTGATCACTCCTTCCTAATATCCAATCTGAACCTCCCCTGGTGCAACTTGAGGCCGCTTCCTCTTGTCCTACCACTAGTTACTTGAGTGACCAATTTCCACCTGGCTCCAACCTCCTTTCAGGTAGTTGTAGAGATCAAGAAGGTCTCCCCTCGGTCTCCTCTTCTGTAGACTAAGCAATCCCAGCTCCCTCAGCTGCTCTTCATAAGGCATGAGGAAATGTAACATATGCATCTTTCATAGTTGAAGTCCCAAAGGAATATTGCTGTGTAATGGCCAGGAGTTAAAATTGGTGTTTTGTAATCTCTGTATAGACCAATGATCATTTGCATTTGGCTGTGAGCTGATGGTGTCATTTAGGAATGCATGCTTCCTTACCTGCTCAGATGTGCTTTCTCCTCCCCTCGCTCAGCCCCCACCTCCAAGCAACCTCTTCCTGCCGGGGGCTGCACAGATCCAGCCATTGCCCCCCAGCACCAGGCAGCAGTATGCAGGTGCTTGGCTACAGACCACGAGGGCTTGGAGAACCACCTGGGCAGCTGAGAAGTTCAGCTGAATGCTTGTCAGTTTGCAAGTCTGGGATGCTGCTTGTGCCACCTCTCCTGTGGACAGGTCCCACTGGGCTGGAGATTGGGGACAGGGATGTACTTCTGGGCTTGTGTCCTCAGCGTGGGGCAGAGTGCTGGGACAGAGCATGGCTGGCTGCTGCCCTGCTGCGTGGGCTTGGCTCTGGAGCCGCCTTCGCACACACTGTGGGCAGCACAGTGGGCTGCCGGCCGCCCGCACCGCTCCTCAGTGGGTTTAGAAGAAATCTTTCAGATGTATTTCAGGAGCTGCTAGCAGACCGTAGCCTGATCATTTGTTTCAAAAGATAAACTGTCGTCATTGGTTGTGAAGGAACATTTGTTAACCTTCACATCTCATAAAACACTTTCTTGCTCATTTTTTAATCATGAAAGATGAAATTGGATCTGGAGTTGTTATCCTTGCGGTATCACCTCAGTCTCCAGCTGTGTCTAGATGTATCTTCCGATGCATTTCATCAGAGCAAATAGATTTACCATTTGTTTCATAATCGCAGTTCCAGCATTCCTACCTCTAATTATTTTTGATAAGCAAGTGCTATTGAAGAAACCACTTCTGGGACAGCGAAGCTTAGCATGCAGCTCTGGTGGTGGCTCCTCACAGGCTCCACGCAGCCATGTGTGTTTGTCCCTAGGCGTAATTAAACCCTTACCAAGCTCCGGTTCACAGGGACGGTTTGAGTGTTGCATCAGGATTTCCCGGGAGGAACTGACAACTTAAATTTCGCTGTGAAGTGCTGATGAAGAACGTGATTTTCCCTTTTTACTCAGCATGGTGCCTTCACGTGAGCAAAGGTGAATCAGGCTCACTTTGACAGGAGCAGAAGTGTCACTTCTGCAGGTTTGATATGATGATGTTGGGAAAGTTTTTCATCATTTAAACTGATCAGGGCCTTAATTAGACTCCAAAGAAAGCTCAAAACCTGCATTAAAAGATGATGGCAAATCAGTAAGAGAGAAGGGTTTTCCAGGACATCCTGATGCTGTTCTCAGTGGGTTTAATGGAGGCTCTTTTCACCCAACTTCCCATGTGCTTTGATCAGTGCTGGAAGCTCAGCATGATATTGGTGCTGCTACCCAAAGATGATGTCAGTGCCTCTGCACAGGAGGAGCTGCCCAGTGCACCCCAGAAGGACTGCCAGCCCCTGGCACTGGCACCCCTCAGTACTGTATTATAGAAGCTTGAACTCCACCCTGGCAGGTCCCAGTCTAAAGAAGTCAGCTGTCTGGTACTGGGGTTCCTAGTTGTTGGATACTGGTTTTCACTGTGCTCTGAATGCCCTCTGAATGTTCTGTTAGTGAATTGCTTTGGAAGCCCTTTAGATGAAGTATTCGGTATCCAGCAAACGTGCAGAGCTTAATTTTGTTGCGAGATGAGAAAAGAATTCTTGCACAAATATGAGTGTCCAGCACAGGAGAATGCAGACAAGTGCCTGCCTGCTGGTGGGCTTCCCCAGGTCAGTAACGGCCCTAAGCCAAACCATTAAACCACAGCTGGATGCGTAAGCACAAGTCTTCAGAAACCACATGCCACAGCTAGCAGAACTCAATTCAATTTCCCAGAGACATCACTAGTACTCTGAATGTAGCTTCAGCCTGCAGAGACTGCAACCCCTTTGGAGCAGCAAGGAGTCTTTGGGCTTTTCCCTGCTGGAGGACTGCAGCATGCATGCATGCCCTGCCTGCCTTTCAAGGGACACATTTAGTGTCAGAGGCACTACAAATGCAGCATGGCTGAACAAATGATATCTGCTTAGAGCTGGAAAATGTTGCTAAATTGAAGTGCTGTTCTTGCATCTCAACAGGGAGTGTCTTGCACGCTATGTAGGGTACCCTCACTTCTGCACTTGCTATCTGTACGGCTATTAATGAGGATTAATTAGGCTCCAAATGCAATGTCTTGTCAACGTTGCTGTGCTGTGTGATGTTAAAGCACAGACTTTTTTTCCCCCTTAGTGGTGAGTCCAGGAGTTTCTCACAGCCTGTGCCTTTCAGCATAAACAAGGAGTGCTTGATTTGTTCATTCACTCTTTCCTCCTTTATTTTTTTGGTTCTTCACAACCTCTCAGTGAGGAGAAAAGTTCATGGGGAATAATTCTGTCCACCTGTGGTACACGAGCACACCTCTAGTGATTTCAGCCTTGCAGTTTTCTGAGTGCTGTGTTTAAACTCCCCTAAGAGGACATTGTTGCATGCATCTTCAGCTTGCCAGAGACGGACAAGATGAGTTTTAAGGTCAGTGGCTTCAGTTATACCATAAGAAAGGCTGGAGCAGGGGAGGAGGGCTTGGAGTTGTCCTACCTAATAAGAGTTTCAACCTCTCTGTAAATGTCGATGGAAAATACAGAGGGAGGGACCAAAAGAGTAAAAATAAGTGTACGTTTGGATGTGTTCTTCAACTGAAAACAGATACCCTTGGGCAGCCTTGAAGTTTATACCCAGTAATCTCTGAACTAGTGCGGTCACTCGACCAGAGGGGGGTTTTGTACTGCGTTGCTTCAACTCCTGCTATGCCATCCATGAATTGCAAACCCTTTGGCATGCACAGTGTAAATTCTTTAGGACTGAACTTGAAGGATTCATAAGAGGACAGCTTGACCAACTTCATTAGGATCAAAATGCATTTCCTTTCCTTCAGCTGACATGACTTCCCACTGCAGCACTGACAACAGTGTCCTGCCCAAGAGGGTGCGGTGGCTAGCATGTATTTACCGTACTGGAACACCTATTGCTAAGGCTTGCTCTGAATATTACACAAAGGCTGATTATAGGGAAGCTGTGACCCTCAAGTCTGAAGTTGCTTTTAAGCTTATTCTTTTTATCTTTGTAAGTGATGCTCAGGCTTTCCTGCAATTACTGGCATGTTCAGTACTTTGGGCAAATCAGACTTGTAGCTCGATTTCTAATGGGAAAAGTACTGCTTGGAGATTGCCGAAAGTCCTCTCCACTGGAGGACTGGTTGAGTGTTTGTTTCAGATGTAGGGACAAAACCTTTCCTTTTAGTGACATAAAGCAAGTCATGTTCTACAATAGATCCCAATGGAGCTAGGAAATCAATAGCATCAGGCATGTAGAGAAGGGTGATCATTAAGGTCCATTCCAACTCAAGGCCTTCTATGATTACCATGATTCTATGAAAACCTTTTTCACCTACTAGCTGGAGAAGATATGAACATGGGCTTTGGTAGCTCTTCCAAAACTTCTGTATACAGATAATCTGGATAGACAAATACAGAGAGGAATATGTAGCTGGGCACATTACCCACAAATGTAGATATTTATCTGTAGGTAAGTGTGTAGTCCTCTTTCAACTCATAATTCTTACCTTTCAGTGTTGACAAAGCCTTTTATTTTGGGGAATTACCAGTCTCAGCTCAACTGTTCAATTTCAACTTGTCTTATTCTTACATTGTTTACAATAAATAAATCCATCTGATACTCCCACCCTATGCTTTCTGTACCACTCGTTATTCCTATGTGCCTGTCTCCTGTGAAGTTAACAGCTCCAAAATTCTTATTCATTCTGTGGAGAGATTTTCTTCCTGTTATTCAATTGCAAGCTGCTAGCTAGTCAGACACCAGGCTAGAGAGAGAAGAAGAAATGGGGACTCCTTTTTTGTAGGCAGTGACTAAGCCAGATTGATGTTTGTAGCAGTGGCAGAAACAGGCAACCAGGTTCTCAGTGTAGCCACTCTGCATATTTTGGTCAGAGAAGCTTAACATCTGTTAAAAGATGCTAAACTTGATGTGTCCATATGAAGTGTTTTTCACTGGTTTCCATACAGTAAGGACTCTTTACCATTCATTTTTAACTCAAAAACCTGCAAGGAGCTGTGCCTGTCCTGTAGTTTGAATTCAAGTGTATTCATAGAGCTGGTGAGGCCCAGATCATCGTGCCCAAGACTAATCTTCAGCCCAGGCGATGTAAGTAGCATCTTCTGGCAGTTGCTACCGCTTCCAGGAGCGCTCCCTTCTTTTCCCATTAATTCATTTGCATTCACTGCTGCTCCTGGATGCCAATTAGCTTTAATTTTTACTATACACACTGACATCAATGGCCAATGAGAACAGCGCATAGCGGGGTTTTTAGTGTGCCTATAAACTACAGAAAATTGTCCTTGGACAAACTCCTGCTTTTAGACTGGCTGACAACAATAGGCATGGTTAAGTTCAGGCTAAGAGCCATTAAACATAATTACTACCACAGGGTAAAAGTTTAATTGTGCTAAATTTTAAATCTGCATAGTCTGTGCTTGTTTACAAGCTGGCTGGATCTTCCTGTTACATAAGGGGGAAATAAATCTCTACTTGAAAATTGTTGCCTTTTAACTTCAAAGGCAGTTAAAAAGGTTGGTTTGTGTTTTTTTAGCAGAAGCAAAACAGCTCCAATCTGAAATCTTTCTGTATTTCTGGCTTCTTTTATGCCAGTGTTTCCAAGCCGGTAAGTAGATGCTGAGCACCTTCTGGTAGGTTTTCCTAATGCACTTCAACTTTGTGTGTGTGAAGGTGCAAGAGAGTACTGCATCTGTTCTGAAGGAGTCTGGTGGTCAGAATGTGTGTGGGGTTATTTTCAATTTAACCACAGATGGGGCTTGAGATGAGAGATTTACCTTCTGTTCCTTGTCTTCTCCTCCTCCTCTGAGAATATTAAGCTCCCCACCTCAGAAGGTTTCAGCTCAAGTAGCTTCTGGGTAAGCAGGTATCAGAGGTGGCAGGTTTTTAGCAAGGGAAGAAAGAAGACAAAAGTCTGTGTTCATTTTGCTTTTTCCTTCCAGCAGATTAAAGAAAAAAAAAAAAGTAATCATGTTGAGTGATCTACAAGTTAGAGCGTATTTTTGGAAGCACGGTGAATATACAAGGCACCAAATCACTCCCTGAAAGGCAGATTAAAATTAGGAAGTGCTAGAATAAGTGTGAAATGTTCATCTGTTGGGAAAGGGAGGCTATGGAGGACTGTGAAACTTGATAGGAGAGGAAAAGATTAGCATGCTGGCTAGCTGGAAGCTACGTTTATGTAGACATTAGACGGCAACACGATTTCAGCTGGACAGAACACATAAGCTTCAGATCTTATGCAAACGGTCAAAGCTGTTTAACAATTGGTTTACCCCTAAAACCCCTGACAGGAGACAGGTGAATACGATGCCAAATACATTTTTCATGTTTCTTAAGCTAACTGTTTAAATAGTTAAGTGAACATCTGTCCAAATTTCCCCATCATTTCCATTTAGAAAAGTCTCCTATTTGAAGGCTGAAGAAAAGCGCCTGCTTAACAATGCAAATGGTGCTGTCTGGGGCCCCTTTATTTTGTTTAATCTAGATTGAGCTCCACACAACTGTGATGCTAATGAATAATGGATATTTTATACTTGTGCATGTAGCAGTGCTGGGCACAGAGCAAATCTAGGATTAACCTCCCAGTTTCCCTGCCTAACGTATTGGACTCATTTTTTGAGTTAGCTGTGACTCAGGTACTCTAAACATGGATTCCTGGGTTTACAGAAAATGGCAAAACCCCAGCAAAAACTGTTAGGTTTTGCTGTGCCCCAGTGAGATGCTGCAGAAGGGACAGCTACACTGGGGGAGGGAGGGATGGATGTTTGTGTTGAGGGCTTGATTTGTGAGCGAGTGCTGAACCAGAGCCAGGGCATTGCAGGGTGGAGGAGACCTGTATTCTTTCCAGGGCCACCTTTTTTGGTCCAGTCTGCTGGCCTTAGGCAGCCAAGCACTCCACTCAATTGTTTCCCTTGCCACTCTTGCCTTCCTGCCTGCAGGAGCAAGACTGAGCCATCCTTGCAGGGAAACAGGGACTACCCCAGTACCTATTACATGGGATGAGTTTGTCAGCACAAACTATATTAGCTGGAATTTTGCCCTGCCTTTCAACCCTCATGTGATGAAGTTGTAAGGGAGGAAATTTTGCTATTCCCTTTGTGATTTTTTTTTCTGTCCTGTACAAGAGTTTCTATTTGGTTTGGATTGCTTAACTTCCAGGGAAAATGAGGTGCTGTCTCTTGATAGGAAGTCTTGGGTCTTTCCAGCCAGGGCTTAATGAAAGACCATTGATATCACTTCCAATGAAAAATAAGGGTAAGCTTTTTTTATAGCTGAAGAGCAAGCTGACTTTGGTAGCACGGCACTGGGGGAGGGTGGGAGACTTGTGTGGAGGTTTCTATAACATTGCTGGGGGTTTTAATTCACAATTACTGGCTAGTAATAATTAGTATTGATTAGCTTGGCAAATTGCAGGTTTAGAAATTGGTTATAGATTTTCCTGATGCTTCTCATCTGAGTGTTGTGGAATCAGACAGAACCAATGGCTTGAAACAAACCTTGAGCCCAAATCTGTCTGCGGGCAGTGAGGCATTGCACACACAGAGCTAATGGTCAGCAGGAGTCGTGTGTCCGGAGGCTCACCGCCCCGAGAACACGACTAGTACCATCTCCTCAGCAAAGGAACTGACCACATGCATAGTGACCACAGCCTGCAGTGGCCTGTTGATTCGTGCCCTGACTGGTTCATGTGGCTTTAATGTTGCAGTGGTGTGCTGGGCCTGGCACGTGCAGGGGTCCGTGGGGACATCTCGGAGAAGGGGACTGGGGAAAGGATGCTGCAGTCTTGGTTAAGTCCCCGGCGGGAGCTGTAACAGCAGCAGACATCTGGGGAGACAGATAGTGAAAGCCAGGATGAAAATGGCAAAGCTTCCAGTGCTGAAGGGCTGTCCTCGAGGACTGGGGAGCTGAAGTGGAACAGCTGAGCATGCTGTTCAGGCCGTGGTGGAAGGGCTTAGCTGGCTCCCGGGAGGGACGCAGAGGCTGGAGGAGGGGTGTGCAGCCAGAGAGGAAGGTTCCTCTCTGAGATGCCTCGCAAGTGCTTGTGTACTCATTGCAAGGGAAACTCTTCCTTTTCATTTCAAACAGCAGGTAAGTCAAGTTCTTCTTGAGCTCTTTTGATAGGGTTGGCAAAGTTTTCTGTGTCTTCTGCATCCCTCTGCAGATGGGGCAGGCACACGTGGAGCAGCTCCAATCACCCACCCCACTGCTGCAGAGGCCGATAGTTTTTGACTGAAATTTTGTGAGCCCCAAAATAGTGCTTGGAGTGTTTAATGCTTTTCTCCATTAGCCAGCAAATTAGCCCTAGGCTCACAAAGCAAATGAAGTTTCAGCTCAACAGTCAGAGCCTGCACACCAGGCAGTTTTATCCCAAGTTCCCGCACACTGGTTGGTCAGTGAAATGGAGACTGCAACTTCTATTTATTGGTGCAATACAGTATTTGATACTGCTAATTACACTTAATTAGTCCTTCCACCATTTAATTAAAATGGCTTCTAATGATTGTGCTTCTTTGGCAGGCTCTTTGGTACCACCGGGAATTGTGCTGCCTGCAGTAAACTGATCCCTGCCTTTGAGATGGTGATGAGGGCCAGAGATAATGTTTACCATTTGGACTGCTTTGCCTGTCAGCTCTGCAACCAGCGGTGAGGACACAGTTATTATACACACAAACACAAACCAATTTATACCTTTGCCTGCAAAATGGGGAAGGTGCTTGATCCACGCTACCTGTCTGAGGCTCACAGTCTGCTGGCGTGGCTCAGGCTGGTTTATTAGGCTGACCTGAGTGATACATGTAAGTACCTGTAGTGCCCTTGCTGCAAATCCCCTTGGAGCTGGTGGGAGTTGGAGGGACAAGCGAGAGCGTAGAGACTGCAGATCTGGCCATGGTTGTATGCAGCACAGCTGCTGCTGCTGAATAAAACTGCTTCAGCGTCCTTTCAGGATCTGCCCTTTTTTGCAGAACACAGATGACAGAGAATGGACCTCCTCTGACAAACTGATGTTATTTTGCTTAAGTCAAGTTTCTGACAGGCTCAAACTGGAAACAGCAAAGAACGAAGAACAGGGACAGAAAGGAGGAAAATATTGTAGATAAGATATTTCCAATGCTAGGAACAAAACTCTTCAGATGTTGTATAATTAATAGGAGATCTTGGTATAATTTTGAGTATATGTCTGCAGTGTTTTACCTGGTGGGAAATGTACTTCAGGGACTGTAATAATGGGTCACACACAAAGTCTTCACTTGGGCTGCTTGTCACCAGCTGAATTTGGGATGGCTGTAAAAAGTCTTCCCAGCACTCTGGTTTTGGTCATTGTAGGCAGAATGCAGGCTCCTAGAGCCAGATGTGATACAGTATTGTCTTGTGATGCATCTGTCCTCTCTTGTCCAAGAGAGGCCACAAAGTGGTTGTTCTTTCTGCTTTTTTAGTCAGTCTGTAGTGACTGCCCAGGGCTGTGCTGCAGTTTCTGTTCTGGATTTGTGGTCGTGTTTTCCAAAGATCAAACTAGGAGACAATGCCCATGTGAAGGTGGGAGAAAGATGACAAAATTCGTGGGAGGATGGAGAACCTAATTCTTCAAAAGTCAAGCTGAAACCCTGACTTAAAATTTCATCACTCACCTTAGAACAAAAGTCACAGTGGCGTCCCTGTCAAGTAGCAATACACAGTGCATATGTGGATCCAAACCTCTCCCACCTTTCCCACTGAACTCAGGAGACCATGGAGTCTGATTCTCCTTCCATGCCCTCTGACAGTGGCTTGGTCCTTGAGGATGAATGGGGTTGTGGTGGCTGGTGCCAGAGCATGCAGGAGGTGACCCGGGTGAACCATTCGCAGCTCAGGCGGCTTTACTCAGTCCCAATACTGAAAGCAGAGGCGGTGTTTGTTGGAGGCGGAAAACTCCTGTTAACACCGGTGTGTCCACGGGCAGGGTGGCAGTGCCGAGGCGGCAGTGACATCTAGTGGCTTCCAGCCTTGGGCTCCTTTCTAGAAGCCACTCTCGTCCTTTCAGTTGCCCAGTTCTGTTTTGCCACTCGGAAGCGCTCCTGCAGCAGCTGCCATTCCCCATCAGCAGTGTGTGGCTGTCTGCAGAGCCAAGGCCTTCCCTCCCCAACATGGGCTCTCCACACAGCTGAAGTTGCTGGTGGTTGGTAGGGTTGTCTCCAGTGCTGGAAGAGTTGCAGGGCACAGCTGGGGCTCAGCCCTCAAGCTCAGCTTTCTGCAGCATGCTGATGAAGGCTGGGCAGGAGAGCGGTGCTCCCAAACTCCATACTGATGCGAGGACTTGAGCATCTCAAAGGTGTCTTCTGGCAGAGGGCTGCACGGGCAGGAGTGCTGGGTTGGGCTTGGAGCCTGTTGTTTGAGTATTTGGAATCAAACCCCTGCTTTACGCTGGCCTCTCTCATGGAAAAGCTTAGTACTGCCTAGTTTTCATTTTCAGGAATTTGTTTTAAGTGTCACTCTTTATTACAAAGGCTCCAAAGCATCTCTCCCTCTTCCCTCTGTGACTGCCAACACCGTTACTGCACTCAGTGTAAAGTGTGGTCCTACTTTGCCCTTAAAACAACCTCCATGTGCTGTCGCAGCCTGGCAGGAAAGCACAGGTAATCCCCCATTCTGGCAGAGTCACGCTTTGATGCACAAAGGATTTGCCCAGTTTGGGAGGAGCAGGGTTTTTCTGAAAGATGGGCTGAGTAGACAGTGCAAATTGTTATTTTTGGCTGAGATCTGAAGGCTACAAACTTTTATGGTTTATCCTCTAGAGATTTTGGCTTGAAAGGGCAGAATGGAAGTGTTTCTGTAATAGATGACATTGGAAGGTGAACCAGGAACTGAGTTTAAGTAACCCTAAAGTAAAAATTGCAGAGGTGCAAAGCTAGTCCCAAATTGGAAACCCCACCTGAAACCTCACCTTGTTCCTTAGCCATGAAAGAAATTGACTATGAAGAACTTTCTGTAGCTTTTTTTCATTCTTGTCCTTCTATAGCTAGACTGTGTAGAGTGTTAAATCCATCAGAGCAAAATCTCTAATATTTTTACCAAGTGTGCAGTGTTTCCATTAGCTTCATTCTCCAAAACATCAGGTTTGCAGCAAGTCCTACAACACTACTCAGCCTGCTGTGCTTTAAACTGTTGTAAGGTCAGCATTGCTTGCCACGATGCTGAATAAAAGTTGGTCACCACTGCAGCTGGCTATAGGTCAGTATTTACAGGGCTTGCACAAAATCTAGCTGCTTGCATTGCTTTATCTAAAATGTGGTTTTGCTCGGAAGAAAAATCACTCTGTGGAAATGGCAGGGTAGGTTCAGCGCCTGCTTCCCACTGCTGCCAGCTGGAACTCCGTCAGCCAGACAGGCTCTGCGGCAGACAGGCTCTGAGCATGGGGCTGGCAGTGCAGTCCCACAGCTCGCTCTGAAGAGAACTGCAGACCAGGACATGTGAAAAGTGGAAGTTGGTAGAAGTTGCCCTCTTAATTCCTCTGTCTCTGGTAGATGCATCAGCTGGAAGGATTCCAGTTTGCTACTGCTTCTGCGGGACTGACAGGTAGAAAGGAAAAGCCACCTTTCCAGCGAGTCGAGCCTTTCTCCCAAACCTTCACAGGGTCTCATCTGTGCACTTCAGCTCCCCTTCCTCCCACCTCCCGCATTCTCCAGTACTTCCTTTGGCTCTTCTAGACCCAAACCAGGTGTGGCAAGAGGCAACTGTTGATGGTGCTAGTGGCAAGAGTAGTTTTTGCATTTCTCTTTCTGGATATTTTATTGTACTTAAGGTAGGAATTAGTAGGAAAAAACAAGCAGCTGTGTCTGCTACTTAGAGTGAGTAAATCTACTGGTGAGGAAGGTGGTGGTAAAGAGAGTGTATGCAGTACAGTTTAACTTAAAAGCTGTTACTGTAAACTGAGATAATTTTTTAGCCTCTTAATATACAAAACTTGAATTTCAGAACTGCTAAAATATGTGTCCCAGAGAAAAGAAGATGGAAGGTCACCAGTGAAGTCACCTAAACTGAGAACCAACATCCAGCTCTGTTTATAGCAACTTGGCAAATTCATCAGCTTCTTTGCAGGTGTTGAGTTGAAGAAAACTTGCAGCCACGTCGGCTATAGAATCACCCCTCCTGTTCTTGTAACAGAAGATCCTTAGTTTTATGGAGATGCAATGCCTGAAGCTGCCCGACTTCCAAATCTAGAAAGCATTTTTGACAAGGGGTAGGCAATATCCTTGCCAAAGCTCTGCCTGTGAGCATAGGATATGGGCATTTGAGGTGTGCTAGTGTCTCCTGAGGGTAGGGTCATCTCCATTGGTCTTCCTCCAAGGCCAAGTAGTGGTTTGGCCTTGCCAGAGACCAGTACCTACCTATTCCATTGGGTTCAGTGCTGCTTTTTGGCTGCACTGCATCTCTGCCTTAGGGACCTGGAGCTGATCTGAGCCTTGGTGCTTTGGGCAGGGAGGCTCAGTCCTGTGCTCTGGCCTGTCATCGCCCCACCAGTGTGATAGACAAAACCTAGCCCCTGCATTGGGTGCAAAGAGCATTATTTGTTATCTTAAGAAGTAAAGATTAGCTTCTAATTCTTGAGCAAGAAGGAAGGGCAAAAAAAGTTATTGGCTGGCAATTCACACCTCTCCGATCTTTTATGTGGAACTTTTTTGACCTTAATGGTCAAATAAAATTGTTAAATATCACAAGCCTCTCTGTCAACTTGCAGACAAACAGAACAATTTACATGGTATATAGAGAGCAGTGCCCTTCGCTCAATGAAGATAAAGGTTAGGAGTGCAGCCACCAGGAAATTTCTATTTGTTGTTCGGCACTGTACACAAGGGGGTGAGGAAGGACTTAATAGCCAGTCCTTGCCTGGAAATTAGTGTAAATACTGCCTCACCCCGGGGAGCCCTGGAGATGTGGATACCAGCACAAACTTCAAATACTCTCCATGTAATATCTCCCTCTTGATTTCCCACTTCTAGAGCCAACATGTCTCGTCTACTGCAGGGATAAATCCCTTCACTGCTGCTGGCCCCCTCCCACTGGTGGCATGGGACCTGGCAGGGACCGGAACATGCTCTCTGGGCTGTTTTGTCCAGCCTTGGCCTGAAAGCTAAGCACCACCACGTTGGAAAGGGAACAGCAAAACCCCGAGGGCCTATACAGAGAAGGAGAGCCAGGGAAGAAGCATGTGGGCTCTCCCAGGGTCCAGCAGCACCGGCAGAGCTGGCAGCTAAAGTCTGGTCCCCAGAGCTGCCTTCAGCCCCAGCCAGCCTCATGCTCCCTTTCTTCTAACCTCCATTCGTTCTTTTTATCTTCCAGGTTCTGTGTGGGAGACAAGTTTTTCCTGAAGAACAACATGATCTTGTGTCAGATGGACTATGAGGAAGGGCAGCTGAACGGGAGCTTCGAGTCCCAGGTTCAATAACAAACCCTGCTTGGCTGAAGCACTGTGGGATGGGCGCTCGGCCGCAGGAGCAGTGAGGGTGCCTGTCAGCTTGCCTGCAATATTTTTTTAATTCTTGGTCCAGAGAGGACTATATACATTGTAGTACTTTCCCCCCCTTCCCCAACACAAAGCAGTTACAATTTTAGGTGTACAGTTGTGCCTGCTTAGCTGAGCACTGCATTGCCTGTATGTGTGTGAGTTCTGGGGGTCTGGGGGAGGGCTCTGTACAGTCTGTTTTCTGTATATAAACTGGAACATTTATTTTATGAAAAATGTAATGCAATTTTATTACTGGTGTGAATTAAAAATTATGAATGTTTCCTGGTCATCGTGGCTGTGGTGTGTTCCCCGTGTGGTGACAGCCTCTGTTTCCTGTGCTGTGATGCTGAGCAGACCGTTAGAAATACACGCATAGATCCCTGCCAACTGCCCGGAGAGCGCAGAGCCAGGAGCTGGCAGGCAGAACCTGAGGTCAGAAATGCTGCCGCAGACCTCTCTGTTTGAACTGCGCAGGCGTTTGTGTCCGAAACCCCTCTGCGTTGCACAGAGGAGGGAACGAGTTGTGGGCAGGGTGCTGGCTGGGGACAGTCGATGTCGCCGACACGGCTGCTGGGCTGTGCTGAACTGAGCTGCTGGCTGAGGCCTCTTGCATTTCACCTCTATCCATTTAGGGCAGTTCCGTGGCTAGGAGTGCTTGCTGGCCAGCTGACATGGTGTCTCCAGGCTGGGCTGCAAGGAACAGACTCGTTTCAGCCCTGCTACAGGTGTCCAGGTATTGATCAGAATATTAATTTTGGAGCTTTAGTAGGCAGTGGGGTTTCCCTGTGGGGCATCACTTGTCCAGGCCTGAGCTGCTGCGAAGGCTGATGTCAGGGTTCAAATGGGAGCGGGCGCTGACGCAGCATCCGTCTTTGCAGCTCTTTTTGCTTACTCTGTGCCAGGTGCTTTGACCTCCCATGTAAGGGAAGAGATCGGATTTGAAACATCTCTCAGAGAAAAGCTCTGAACTGTGTTCCTGCCGCGATGCTTTGTGCAACGATTTTCAAGGTTATGCTATTTGTGTGCAACCCACTGGACTGTACCAAACAAAATTCTGGTGTTTTGTCACTTTAATACAGTGCACCAGTGGCTCTGAAGGATGGCTGCAATTCCATTTATTTTCTCTTGCCTTTCTCTTTTTTTCCAGCCTTATTCCCTTTCCTCTAGTAAACAGGCACCATGCACTGTTTTTTCTGCTGTGACTTAATCAGTTGCTGCTCTTGAGTTGTGTGTGTGTTCTCTGAACTGCAAACACCAAATGCAGTGCAGCTCGGTGCTGTTGTGCCTGTTGCATGAAATGTTTTTTATGTGTATCTGTTGCTGAATAATGGTTAAACAGAAGCAAATCCTCACCAGACACTTAGTGTGGTTTAAAATATTGCCTGTCATCTGCAGCTTTCTCAGACATGTGGATTGCTTGAGTGATTTTTCTTCATGAACAGATGTTTTAGGTTGGGACACCCATTATAAAAGGTATGGCCCCATCCTCATCTATTCTCATGAAAGTGGAATAGCAATTAAAAAGTCACCTATAGCCTCCTATGGATAGGTGGTGTTTTAATGGCTGTTCCATTGTAGTGCTTTTTTGGGTTGGAGAGAAGGGTTTTTTTTTGGGAAACTCTGGAGTTCATGATGCTTTTGTAGAGGCTGTTGCTGGTGGTCACACTTGGGCTGCTGAGGGAACAGCTTTTTACCCAGACATTTGGATTCCTTGCTTTGGACTGGGCTGTCAGATGGTCACTGCCTCTGCCTGTGCCCCAGAGTGATGGCCACACGCTGAGCTTTACTGTAATTCAGCACACAATGGCAGCACATGGATGTTGTCCCATGGTCAGGATAGGAGCAGTCAAAAGAAACCAAAACCCTGCACCAAGCAATCTGGGGCAGGGCTAGGGGGGCACTTTATTCGGATTTAGTTGTGATTCCTTTGGAGGGGTTTGGTAGCAGTTTAAAATTAAGCCCTTTGGAGAACCTTCTAGAAAGAATTTTTACCTCATCTTAGGTGGTCACCTTACATCAGAAGGAAGAGAGGAGGAAAATGTAACTTCTCAGAGCTGCTTGGCTCATGCCACCTAATGGCTCTGCAGCTGCCTATATCTCATGCTTCAGTGGGAAAGACACAGAGGCAGGAGCATGCTGGAGGAGAAGGTCGTTTGAGTGGGAAATCTCCCTCTACCACTGGGTGAGTGAAAATGGCACTTGGTTGGTGTGAGCCATGTCTTACTGTGTACTTCAGTCCCCGCAGTCTGCACGGGAAGTGTAGCAGAGCTGGGCCCGTGTGGATGTATCTGGGGATAAGGCTGGTTTGGTAGGTTTTTTATATGTGGCAATACAACAGGCTGGGTCAGCAAACCTAGCAGAATGATGTCGCAGAAGATAGTCCAGGAACTTGGATAATAAAATGGATGAGAGACTGCTAAATGGGACAGAATAAGCGGTAAGTTGAAACAGCTGTGGAAAGGTCTAGTCTTGGTGGCTGCCATTTATATGGTGCTGCCAGCACAGCAGTGTGGTGTGGTGGAAGCCTGGAGCCAAGGATGAAGGTTAGCAATGTTGGCTAAGAGTGATCACACACAGGTCCAGCAGTCACAGATGTTACCAGAACAACATGAGGCTCTTCTCCTGGAAAGGTAAATGTCAGGGTGATGTATCATGAGGAACTGAGCCCACGTGAAGAGCACCTCTGTCTCCAGGGCATGATGTGAACCAAGCCCTGCATGCCCAAGAGAGAATGACTTCCCTTTCAGTTGTGCACACTAAATGCATGTCCAGCAACATGTTGGTTGGATGCCAACATCTCTTCACCTTGCTGAATGGCTCCTGGTGAGGGCCAGTCTGCAGCCCTCCCTCACTACTGCTGTGGCAGCACGGAGGGACTCGTACCTTGCCAAAACACCTTTCTGTCCAGGGGAGGGTGCCGGTAGTGCGCTTGGTTACACCCTGGGCCATGACCCACATGTGATGTCTCATTGCCTCCCTGCACTTGCCCTTGCTGTGACATGCAGGCAGTGCTTCCCGACAGGTGCCCAGCTATCATTTTCTGATGGGTGGCCCTCTGGAGCTGTCACTGTGCCTGGGGATCCTATTCCTGCTGCTTAACAAGGAATTTCATGATGCTGGTTAATATAAAAGTTCTGGCTGGTGGCTATCTGGGTGGGAGGGAAGGCTGGGACAGGACACAGCTTCTTAGAGTCGAATGAGGTGTGGCAAATGTCCAGTTGTCCTATGTTTAAAAAAAAAAAAAACCAAAACCCCCAAAAAACCAAGGGAGAAACTGTGCAGCATCTGTACCCCTCTATCCTGTGTGTGCAGTGACAGGGCCCACCTGCCACAGCCCATGACCCAGACAGCACTGGTGGTGGGATTGCTTTAAAAATAAAAATCCCAGGAGGACAATGCAATCATGATTTTTTGCCTGAACACTGCAAATTTGCTTAATAGAAACAAGTGCTGGAGAGCAGACCTGCTGGTGAATAATCACTTCCACTCTGCGGAGCAGAGCACGGAAACCTTTTGATGGTGTTAGAGTCATCACTTGGCATAAATATTCATTCAAGGAATCAGAGCAGAGTAAATGGCATTTTAGACTCTAATCATCTAGTATTAGCAGACAGCCTTTTTACTGCTAAAGATAACCACTGCTTAATCAGTTTAGTGACCACTGGCACATAGTATGACATTTAAGCTTGTGCCTCAGTCCCTGCGCTGAGGACACGGCTGCCACTGACCCCTCTTGCTCGAGCCTCCACCCTTCCTAAAGTTGGTCCAGATGCCACCAGCTGCCAGCGGCGCGCCACTGGCATCAGCTTCTGCGCAATCTGCCATTTGCCTCTTTATCTTAGATCAAAGTGATATTTAAAATTCTTATTACAACTGTTAAAATCTAGGATCTTTTCTCTATTTTTGGTTTGGGGTTTTTTCTTTCCCCTTGTAGTCGGGGCTAATGGCTGATCACAGCACAGTCTGATATTGAGATTAAAAACAAGCCAGCATTTAAAGGCAATCAACATCTCAGGCTTCTTCTCCACTCATCTTTAACGCTGGTGTAATTGCTGCACAGATTCTGGCTCTTCCTCCAGCCTTAATTTTTTTTTTCCCTTTTGGTGTGTGCCTCTGTCTGTCAGAGGGATGTTACACTTCCCTGAGCAGCATTAGCGCTGTGGAGCACTCTGCTATCAGCAATCCAGCTCTCACCCCGTTTCGTATCTTGCCAAACAAGTTAATCTAATATTAACAGCGGTTTGTTACCTCGTTGTTAGCTTAATTTCCTTTACAAGAAATGCTATATTTGCATTTCATCCCTCTGTCATTGGCTTGCGATCCCTGCTTCCTGATGCCAAGGAGGGATGGCTCGCACCGTTCTGTGCCAGTCTCTCAGCGTGGCCTTGCCACATGGCAGGGGAGCCATCGCCCCGACCAGCACGTTCCCTAATTGGCTGGGGCGGGGTGGGATGTGGGGAGTTGGAAGGAGGATTTCAGAAGCCATAGAGCAGCAGGTCCTGGAAATGCAGTATTCACAAGAGCACAAACATGCTGCTGCTCTTCCAGTAATAGAGCTGAGTCGTAGACAGTAGTTTTCCCTGGAGGCAGATATACAGTAAATGTCTGTGGTATGGAGATCAGCAGACATATGGGCACAGCAAGCAGACGTTTGCACCACCAACAGGTTCCTCGGGCTTTTAGGGAGTGCTCCTGTGCCAGACTGGCTGATATCTCTCTGCCATCACGGTGAGGCCCTGCACTTCACAAACTGCTGCAGTGGGTGGGGGAAGGGAACTGTGAGTGAAGCCCTCCAAGCAGTTGCTCCAAAGGTGCTCCCCGAAATGACCCAGCTCCTCAGCTGCTCTCAGATGGGAAGGCTTTTCCACAGTGGCCGCATGGAGCCATGCTGGCTGCTGGGCTGGGAGGGATGGTGGGACAGGAGCGGGAAACACTGGCCTTCGCCCGTGGTGCATGCCTGGCAGCCCTTTGGTTTCTCAGTGCTGTACAATGTACGCAGGTCACACCTCATCATTAAGCTGTGCCAAAGCAAGACCACTCAGGCAAACCAGTTCTCCTGGCGCAGGCTGGCCAGGCCAGTGCTGGTTGGGCAGGTGCTGCCCACCATCTGCCTGAAGATGGGCAGCTGGAGCTTGCATCTCCTCCTCTCCCTCGCTGGCAACTGGTAGTACTGCTGGAAAGAGCTGTTGCTAGTTCAGCCTGAGTTTTTATGGGTGGTTTTACTAAGAATGTGACCTTGGGAAGAGCTTTATTATTATTAAATAGAATCAGGTGTTTACTTATAGGTCTTAACATCCCTGTGGAAACTGTAGAAACCTGAGGTTTTTATTTAATGAAAACCAGGCTGTTCCAAACCAGCATTTCACTCAGGGGCTCGCCCTGTGTCCTCATGCAGGCACATCCTGGCAGCGGGTGCCTGTGCGTGCTGCCAGCACTGAGACAGGGAATGCGCTGATTGCCGGTTCTCAATTCCCTCTGGTCTGCTCCTCCCTCTGCAGCTCCCCTGGGTCTTTTTACCCTCAAACTACTTCCTTGTGCACTTTGCCATTGGTGTCCATCCCACACTGGTGCTGCCACAGCAGACTGCTGGAGCTGAGGACAGATGTACAGCCGTGCTGTGGAACTCCACAGCATTTGGGCATGAGGCAAACAATGCCAGTTGCAGCGACCACAGAGACCGTGCCATCCTTACCATCGCTTTTAAGAAGGGCTTTTCAGTAATGTGGTATTTAACATAACACTGTCCCAGTGACAGGACAAGGGGCAATGGGTGGATGTTGAGGCTTAGGAGGCTCCAGGTGAACCTGAGGAAGAATTTTTCCCCTGTGAGAGTGACAGAGCACTGAAACAGGCTGCCCAGGGAGCTTGTGGAGTCTCCCTCTCTGGAGATAGTCAAGAACTGTCTGGATGTGTTCCAGTGAGATCTGCTCTGGGTGATCCTGCTCTGGCAGGGGGGCTGGCCCAGATGGTTTTTTGAGGTCCCTTCCAGCCCCTGACATTCTAAGACTCCATGATTCTATGATTCTGCGATAACCCCTTTAATGCTCAGCACTCCAATTCTCTCTGTAATAATGGCACTGCAGTATTGAAATTTCACTGAAGGCAGAAAGGGGACATCTCTTTGTGGTGTGGCTTCCTGAAACAGCATACCTTTGTCTTTGTCTGTCCTAATTTATTTTAATTATTGTTTCTTCAATTCTTGCCAAAGGCAGCCCAGCGATTCTGTGAAAGGCTTTGCCTGGGTAGCACACAGACCGCAGTAACAGGAGCCCTGAGGGCCCTCTCTTCTGCCTGCCACGCAGGAAGGGGAAAGGCATCCCCAACATTCTTGTGGGAGCACAAAGGTTCAGGACACGACATCCTCCAGAGCAGGGCATTTTGTCTCTGCACCCAAGGAAACTCTGGGAACCCTTAGCCTTTGGCAAGAAAGCAGCATCCACATTGCTGCTCAGCCATGCTCTGGCAGGCTCGGGGCTGCCACCAGCCACGCCACGCTGCGTCCCCTCACCCCGGTGGGGAGCAGCAGCTGCAGAAATAATTCCTGAGTGTAATGGCAATGTTGTAAAACATGAATATTTAGTGCATGCATAATAGTTGTTTATTCAGACTTAAATGTCAGCTGGTAAAAATATATTTAAAAGACTCCCTTCCCAGGGAAGCAGAAAGTGCTGGAGGAGATGGCTCTGAAAAGTCACATCCTTTCTTGCCATGCCCTGGCTGGAGTGATGGACCCTTGCCATTCTACAGCTGTGTCATGACTCTGCTTGCTGGAGACCAGACCTACAGGAGCCACCACCATCACACTCTCACCAGCTCCATCTTCCACTGACAGAGGGGTTTGTACTTTTCTTAGGGATAAATGTGGATGAACTATGCCAGTTCTCCTGGTATGCTTGTGTAACCAACATGGTTGAGCTGTGGGGATGCTGGTGGGGCGGGGTGTGAATGCATCCCATCATGGGCTGTGTGGAAGTGGACATTCTGCAGGACAGGGCTGCTGCAACGGTGGATACAGGGATGCAGCTAAGGCGGCAGGCAGGGCGAGGTGGAGGGAGAGTGCCCACCACTTGCCCACTGCCTGCTGCCTGCCCGCTCATGCTCACTACTAGCATGAACATTCAGCGCTTGGGAAGGGAGGAAAAAAAATTGAGCTGGTGAGAAATACATTATCAGCAAAGTAAAGCAACACAAACTTATGAAGGACAATTTTTTGTCACTGTCAATACACACAAAGAGGCAAAAATTGGAAGCTTTTGAGGAAAAGAAATGCGTCTGAACTTCTGAGTGAAAGAGAAAGTACTGAAAAGCCCTGCACTGCCGAGCTCCTCTGAGGTAACTTCTGTGCTTGGAGAGAATATTTCAGAAGACATTTTATTCTTTAGAAGATGCCAAAAACGCAAGACTTGGCACTTTAACAAAACAGAAAAAGGAAAACACATAATCTTCTTAACTAGTAAGTCTTTGAGCCCAGGATCACATTGTTGCCATATAATAAAAAGGGATGTTATGCAGTAATTTGGGCAGTTAAGAATTCTGTGCATACTCAAAATCATGACATTTCAAGGACAATAAAGTTGGCTGGCTCGTGGCCATTGCCCATACGAAGAGAAAACAAAAAAGCGGATTGTCAGCTGGTTATTCATACCGCATTACAAAACAAGCCTCCCAACAGGCAAACACTCTTTATTGCTTGTGGTTTTTTTGCTCCAGAAATATATTTTTTAATTAAAAACAAAACAAAAAGAAGAAAGAAAGAAAGAAAGTTCTCGCAGCATTCATCTTACAAATGTTAACCCCTTAAAAGACGATTCTGACATACTTTGCCGCTGGCTTTTCCACTTTATAAATGTTCTACAGACAAGGAGAAAATTAGAAAGAAAAAATTATTTCTCACACGGCACAAGCTGTCTGTTTCTTTATGGGAAAAGAGGGGGGAAAGGAAGAAGGACAACCAAGGCGCTCAAGGCAACTTTTTTGCTATTAATCATGTGGGTTGCTTGATTTTGGGGGCATCCGACTTGAAACAGCACTTAAGGACTCATTTTTCTAGATAAAACATGTGAAATCCATGAGCGTGTGCCCAGTGGTGCCCCCAAACCTGCAGCCAGGGCTGAGGATGGCCCCAGTTTGGTGAAGGGTTGTTGTGCAGAGCTGGTGGTGTTGGCACACTGGGGAGATGGAGGGGTCAGGCCCTGCTCAGCCAGAGCTGGTGGCTGGGCATGGCACAGCAGGGAAGGGCAGCCACTGTGGGCAGGGTGCTTTTTGACTTGTGGGTGAATGTCACTTTACTGGGTCATGCAGGCTTCCCTGCTGCCTGTGCTGGTGCACAGGTGACCATCTCTTTCCCAGAGGCTTTATGAACCTTGTCAGGAGATGCCATTTGTCTGTTCAGCCTGCACCTCCCAGGCACCCTGCTCTGGAGACCTCAACCAGGAGGAGGAGTAACTTCTTCAGCATGAGAGTGGTGAGAGCATGGAATGGGTTGCTCAGGGAGGTGGTTGAGGGCCCATCCCTGGAGATGTTTAAGGCCAGGCTGGATGAGGCTCTGGCCAACCTGGTCTAGGGTAGGGTGTCCCTGCCCATGGCAGGTGGGTTAGAACTAGATGATCCTTGTGGTCCCTTCCAACCCTGACTGATTCTGTGAGCCAGGAAAGCCAAGCTCTGAGCAACACACTGCCTAGCCCCACACTCTCATACTTCTGTGGCTCTTTATTTCCATGATTTAATTTCTCCCTAAATAACTTTATTCTGGCTCTTAAATAAAGAATGAGCTTTCTAATAAGTCCTTTCTTGAGAGTCACTGTATTTCTGGAAACACCTGAAGCACTGTGATTAGCACATCACTGGATAGAACTGTGAAACCACAGAATCATGGAAGGACAGAAGCTGGAAGGGACCTCTTGAGACTGTCTAGTCCACACCTCCCACACCCCCACACCCCCTTCCCAGCCAGAGCAGGTTCACCTAGAGCAGGTTGAAGAGGATGGCTTCCGGATGGGCTTTGAATGACTCCCAAGATAAGCCTCCAATATGTCTCTGGGCAGCCTGTTCCAGTGCTCCACCACCTTCAACATAAAGAAGTTCCTCCTTATGTTTGCATGGGGCTGCAGGAGAAAGACCAATCCATGTCACTGTGGTGGGAGCTTCCCCTCCCATCATCTGAGTAAGTACCTCCTGACCACAGCTTAAGGGAGATGCTTGGCCAGCAAGCTTTTGTAAGTGTTTTTTGGGGGGATTGCCTGTTTGTGGAAATGCACCAGGGTAGATTCTGCTCCCAAATCCTCCAAAGCAGCTCATGCTTTCTGTGTCACCGGTGTCTACCCACTGCTTTGCTCATTCTTTGCATTTTTCCTCCTCACAAGTTCTTGAGCATCTCTATTTGCAGTGTGATTTAATCCACGTTGGTCTCTTCGCTGGCTCTGCCTATATCTGTTGTTGGCTCTATTTACCTTGTTTTGATAGCGCATTCTCAGGACAAAGCACAATGATGCCATTTTGTGGATAATTAAATCTGCCTGGTGGTGGTCCAGCCAGCAGGACAACCCTTGTCACGGAGCATGGAAGGGTATAAACTGCCCAGATTTGCATGCAGCCTCTGTCATCTGCAGTGAATCATTTTGGAATGCCTTTGCAAGAGAGAAACCTCTTAAAAATAAATTGTATTGTATTAGGCTAATGGAAGACAGTAAATATCTCTGGTCTTTTAACTTGAAATTCATCAATGTCTGGAGCTGGAAGGGAGGAAGAAGCTGGAGGACATCAAGCCACTGGGCAATTGATGGCCAGGAGCTTGGCACTTGCCAGGCTGTTGCCATGCCCAGCTGTGTCACAGTGCTCTGGTGGCAGGAGGACAGTATCAGCATTAAACTCCTATTAAAAAGGCAAAACCTACAAAAAAAAAATTAAATCCTCTAAACATCATTTAGCAAGAATCAAAGTCTGCTCTTACTGCAAAACCCAAAACCTTTCAATTATCAAAGCCTTTCAACCCTGGTGACGTCTTCTATCCTCTCCCTATCCCCTGTGTTACAGCAGGGGAAGCCCTTGGTTTTGGGTAGAACTTCCCCAAGATCTGTATACATTGGCTCCATGCTGACTTTGGCCAGCAATGGGGGTTCCTGGGACAGGGCTGCCTTGTGGGGTTGCCCTTCGGCCCTGTGCTGGCTGTGGGGGTGCCACAGGGAAGGAACCTGTGGTGGGAGATGAGCTGCTGCTTGGAAAAACAGCACCAGCTCTCCACTTGGTTTTACACTTATTCCTGGGCATCACCACCTGCTCTGAGCACCAGAGTCCCTCTCCTCTGTCCCACCACGTTCCCCAGCATATGCTCCCTTTGGTTTCCCACTCTGAAATGGCTGCAGACAGACCGTGGCACCAGGTGGCTCCGGCATTGCTCCAAGAGAGCATCCCC
Source organism: Tricholaema leucomelas (assembly GCA_013400475.1). Classification (NCBI taxonomy): domain Eukaryota; kingdom Metazoa; phylum Chordata; class Aves; order Piciformes; family Lybiidae; genus Tricholaema lacrymosa; species Tricholaema leucomelas. The sequence goes on along the minus strand of WAAF01018538.1, from coordinate 730,989 downwards.
AGGGCACAACAGCCTGTGACAGTAAGCCCAGGGCTGCGGCAGAGGCTCCTCGTCTGTGCAAAGATCTGAGAGATCTTCCCTCACCCCCATTTTAAGGGGGCTGGCACCGTTGTACGTTCGGGGTGACTCTGCTAATACCTGCAGAGCACAGCCTGGTTGATACCCAAGCATGTGGGAGGAGAGGTGAGCATGAGACATTGGGGAAACAGCTCATTAGTAGAGAAAATAATTCACAGAGAATAATTTCTTCAGCAAACATGGCTTCTATTTCTGACTGTCTGTGAAGGGGCTGCTGCATTGCTTCTTGTTTAAGCTTCCTGGAGCCCAAAAAGCCCAACACTTTGGAAAGAAAGCCCCCACTTCGGAAAGAAAGGAAGGAGTTGTACAGAGTGAAAAGGGGTAAAACACCCAGAGAAAACTCTTGCTTCAATTTGGAAGTCAAAAGAAAAACTTTAACAACAAATAAAAGGTATTTAAAGTAAGAGGAGCTATAAAAAGGTACAGGAAAGGGGAAACCAGGTACAAAAGTATATGCACGACCGGATTGAGAGCCATGGATGAAGGTAGATTCAGGAGGTGGTTGTTGCACCGTGTGGTAGGGTGGCCACACGGCAAAAAGCAGGAGGAGCAGCAGGAACCAGGGTGCTGCTGGCAGGCAGGTCAAAAAGAGAGAGAGAGAGAGAAAGAAAGAAGCTGTTCTTCTGTTTTTATAGAGGCTCCAGAGAGGAAGTGGGAGTGTGCTAACCACTACACCTGGGGTCAGGTTCAGACCAGGCCCAGCGAAGAGTCGGGAGGATCTGGGGTCAGGTTCAGGCCAAAGCCACCCCCAGGAGGGTCAATGCTTTACAGCTGTGCTTACCCTGAACCTGCTGGTGTCCAGCATTAATGGCTTTTGCTTTTGTCCTTTTGGTTTGGAATGAGGGAGAGCATGCTGGCTGTGCTCAGGCTGTGCTGGCAAACTGCAATGGCTCACACCTGTTGCCCCTTTAGTGCCTCATCAGAGCACCCCAGCACTCTGCCTCTCTGACCAGCTGTATATAGGAGGAGTTCTAGAAGCTGCCCTTCTCCAAGATGCAAGGCCTCTCGCTACAAGAGAGACATTGAGTGGCTGGAGAGCGTTCAGAGAAGGACAACAAAGCTGCTGAGGAGTCTGAAGAACGGGTCTGGTAAGGAGTGTCTGGGGGAACTGGGGTTGTTTATCTTGCAGAAAAGAAGGCCAAGGAGAGACTTTCTTGTTCTCTACAGCCAGCTGAAAGGGGGTTGTAGTAAGGTGGGGGTCTCTCTCTTCTCCCTAGCAATAGGATAAGAGGAAATGGCTTCAGGTCGCACCAGGGAAGGTTTGGATTGCATACAAGGAAAAAAAATGATTTACTGAAGGAGTGGTCAGGCATTGGAACAGGCTGCCCAGGAAGGTGGTGAGATTTCCCTGGAGGTGTTCAAGAAACATATTGATGTGTTACGTTGGGATGCTGTTTAGTGGACATGCTGATGGTTAGACTTGATGATCTTAGAAGTCTTTCTGTCCTTAATGATCCTATGACTTTACAATCCTATGGCTTGTGTGGACAGGCTTAATATTCATCTGACGTAAAAAAGCATGTAGGCAAACCTTGCTTATTGGTAGAAGACAAATGTGTGACTTTAGGACATGGTTTAATGGCCAGGGTGGTGTTGGTCAAGTGGTTGGACTTGATGACCACAAAGGTCTTTTCCAACCAAAACAACAATTCGATAATTCCTTTCTATGATCTAAGCAGGGCTGCTGCAACCTCACATGTAAACTCAGCAGGGTGTTTGAGAGAATGCCTTGGGTACATCTGCCTGATCACTTTTCACTTCATGTGTTTGCCCCAATACGATTGGCAGTTTTCTTTTGCATCTTCAGCTGGGCAGGAGGAGAGGGGAGCCAGGGATGTAATTTATGTCAGGAAAAGCTGCAGCAATCAGATGTTTTGTCCTCTAGAAAGCACTCCTGCCACTTAACCAAAAGTACCATTCAAGAAGTGAGCACTTACGTCATTTGCTGGCTTCGTAAGCAGCTTCCTCCAAAAACTGACTTGGAGCAAAGGTGTATTTTAAGAACTGTATGTGTGTGGTCTGGACTCTGCTGTTACAAGTGCTCAGGCTCTGGGTCCTGGAAACTCAATTGCCCTGTTGCTGGTAACATGACCTAGCAGTGCTCCTGAAGTCTGCCTCTCACTCCCCATGGCCCAAATCTCCTGATGTAAGATGAAGGCTGTGAGAAAGCTGCCATGCTTTGAACTGTTGTCCTTCCTTGTACACTGATCACAGCTGGTACTGGTCTGGCCAGAGTTAACTCTGCCCATTGCTGACCCCCTCTTCCCAAACCAGAGAGACAACTTGGGTAGAGGCTTATTCATCAGGCAGGTGTGATGGGCAACACCTGCTGGTGTGTGTGTGTGCTGGTGGCTGCCTACACCAGGCAGGTAAAATAAGCTCAGATCTTCTCTTCCTTAAGCAATGCCTCAGACCAGCACATCTTTGCTGTAGCTTGTGATGGGCTGATGCACGAGTGGGTTCCAGGACTGCTGAGAAAGGGAGGGATTTGGAGTGAGAGGTTTTGTGCTCCCAGGTCCTTCCCCAAGCCTTTCATCCCTCTGCATAGCCTCTGCCATGAGTTTTGCAGGGCTCTTTTGCACAGCCTCTCCTGGTGACTTCCTTGTTGCAGCCCAAAGCTTAGCAGAATGACTGCCCCCTCCCCAGCACCACACCACTTCTCTTAGCCTGCGTTGGCAGCACAAGAGCTATATCCAGGGGCTGCACAGCAGATAAATCTGTGCCTGTGGATGAGGGCGTGACTGTCCTGGTAAATTGTGCTGCTCACAAGTTCACTAGATTAACTTTCTAGTCATCCCAGGTCTTTTAAAGAGTTCTGTTTTATTATCCAATTAACTATACTTGTTAATAAGAAATTTTCTTTTCTATAAAATCATGCTGAATTTTTTTTTTCCTCTGCCTGGAGTGACATAAATAGACCTCTTCACATATAACTTCAGTGTCCTGGGACTGATTTGTGGATATATATTGCTGCTTAGAAAGACTGTAATTTACAGGTGATTGTTTGGAGGACTTCAAATTACCACCACTCATATATATGGATATATAAATAAAAAATGAAGCTTCTCAGGAGATTCTGCATAAACAATTTTCTTGGGAAGAAAAAGGATTCTCAATAAAAAAACCCAACACACAGTATTTTTTATATCTCTGCCACTGCATAAAGTATGGGTAGATTATTTCAGCCCTTCATTTCTATTTCAGCATTTCAGGACCATTTCCTCTAGCGTTTTATCTTTTCTCTTCCATCATATAAATCCTCCTATATTCTGCTCTGGGAGGAAGGGGCAGGTTTGGGGTCCAGCCCTGCCTGAGAAGAATAGGGATGGGAAGGATTAGCTCCAGCTACCTTAATGAAATATCACTTCAGATCCTAAGTCTCTCTCTCAGAAAAATGTACACACACACACAAAGAGGAATACTTTTGGAAGCTGCTTGTGCTTTTATATTGCCTTGCTGCTAGGGAAGCTCCACTGGTTGCAGCTTGCAGGCACCTCTGCTGCTGGGAGCTGCTGACACTGCCTGCTCTCAGCAATCAAGCTTGTTGCTAAAGTTTGGTACCCTAAAGTCACAGTTTCACTTTGGAAGTTATTCATATAAAGTTTGCTTCCTCTGGCCCACCACAGAGCCATGGCTCACCCAAATCAGGACTGGAGCAATGAAGCAGGTCTGTAAGAGCAGCCCAGAAGCGATGACCACCCAGGGCTGTGCAGCTCCTGGTCGCATTTTTCCAGCCTCCTGTGCTTTGGGAGCAGCTCTAAGGAAGAGTTGTATAGTAGCCCTTGAGGGACCTTTTCTGCCATCAATTCATCCAGTAGCTGCCTTCCCCCCCCCCCACCCTGCCCCCCCTTTTTCTTCTTTAATGCATCTGAACCTTTGGCTGTCTGTAGCACAGGATTGTGTGATTTTATTTTTTTTACTATATTTTTTCCCTGATTTTATTTCCAAGCTGTAAACAGATAAATGAAAGTCTCTATGACTTTACATGACCTGAAAGTCAGTCATTTAGTGGTAGTTACTGATGGGTGGGAAGGAGCACTAAACAAGTTGTTTCCAGTCCTCTCATTAAAGCTAGCAACAAAATCTGCCCTTGGCTGCCAGCGTACGTTTCCAGTATAATGAAGGGGTTTAACAGTGGGCACAAGTTGTGTGGAGGGAAAGAGATCTCTACCTAAAAAGAACCATGCCTTTAATTGAGATTGGGTGATCTGCATTCCACTAACAAATCTGTCCTGTGGCCACTGTCCCTGCACAGCCAGGTGGGATTTATCGGTCTCGGCACTCACAGGCTCCCTTGTGCTGCTGCTCTCCCAGGGAGCCGTGAGAGGAGCAAGGCAGGACGGACTGCTCTATATCACCCATCTCCTGGTCGCCAAATGATGATTCAGATTCACACCGAGATCTATAAAAGTCAGTGGTTTATTGCTGACTTGTATTTCTGTATTAACCACCTCATTATCATCCCAAATGGAGCATAAATCCAAGGGTATCCAGTTGCTCCAGCCTGCGTGCTGGCACTCCCCCACCTCCTGCCATATAAATCTCAGTTCTGGTAACGGGAGGGACCCTGCGGTTTCCCAGGCAGTGTTTATAGAGGATGAGTTTCCTCTGCCCAGGGACAGGCCAGGCAGCACTCTGTGCTTCTCTTGGCCATGCACCTCTGCTCCCATGGTTGAGCCACTGGAGCAGTGGCAGTGGTGCTCGTGGGGATAATGCGGGCAGGAAGCTCTCCTTTCTGCCGCTCCGTGTCTTGCCCCTGTACATCTGGGAGGTGTGCTGGTCCCTTGGACAATGGTCTGTCTCTGGAGATGGGCTTTTCAGGTGTGGAGTGATTTTGTTCAGTCCCATGGTTGCCAGTGCAAAGGCGGTTTAAAAGTGGTTGAGAGCCAGTTGGGATGAGCTCTGACATCCCAGCCTTGGCCACATGGCACTTGCACAGGAACCTGGTTCAGTGTCCTTCCCAGCTACTCCATGTTTGCATCATTACAGTTTGATTTGATGGAAACTCCAGGTGGGAGAAGAGATTTGATGGAAACTCCAGGTGGGAGAAGACCGAGGACTGAAGCTGCTGGTATGGCAGTTACACATCTGTATGATTCCATATGGAAACAGTGGGCCAAGGTGTGCAGCTTCTCTCGGAGGGCTTTTTCTTTTTGTCTAGAGGGAGGAGACTAAATGAACAATAGGGAACACAGTTATTTTTCTGTTTCTGTGCAATACAGTAGCTGCCTCTCTTAACATGTGCACATCACCACAGGCTATTTCTGCTGCAAGTTCCTGTCCAATGCAAAGTGATGACTTCCCAGAATTTGATAAATTACAGCCCTCCTTTGCACATCATTCTCCTTCCATCTCCCGGCACCTCTGCCCTTGACACACGTGTGCGAGAGGGTGATGAGCTTTTAAACCTCATTTAGCACTCCCACCCAGGAGGTGCAGAGTTGTCTGGGTTCCTCAGAGGCCAGGTATGTTTCTCACACTCTGTGTGCAAGCACTAGTTTAGTTTATATTGTTATTATTTTCATCACAATGCATGTGCTGGGCAGGGATATCTGCCACTCCAGCATCCTACAGTCACACCCTGCTCTGGAAATGCAGGGGAAGGCTGGGGGGGTGTGCACTGACCTTTGGAATTAGGAGTTTAACTGGGAGATGTTATTTGAGCGGGTCTTTTGGAAATCCATGCTCACAAGTACAGTCTCATGCATTTCAAAGCCCCGGTCTTGTTGCTGTATTTTAGGCTCCCGAGGCCAAGTCAGGGTAAGAAGAAAGGAATATAATCAGGCATGAAGACATTTCCCCAAGCCTTCATCCATTTTTGGGGTGTACAATTGTTGGAGTGTCCCTACCAGCATGCTCAGCATTGCTCTGGTCACTGTAGACTCCTCTAGACGAAGATGACTCACCCCTGACTTTGGATCTGTTGCAAATGAAAGGCACTTAACAAATGTTTCCGAACTAAGAAAGCCTCTGTCCTCTTCTCCTTGTCATTCATTTTCAAATTGATAAGTTAAATACTGTACTCCAGCATAAACATTTCTCAGGGACAAAGTATAAACATTTCTAGTGGAGTGCACTTAATAGAGTTTTGTTTGCCAAGTGGCGCTGTCTCCTCCCAAGCTATGACTGCGAGAGGGTTTTATTTAAATGGAGATATAAATTAATTGCACTCAGCACAGCCTCTCATCCCAGCTCTCTTCTGCATCCGTGCCCTTGGACTCTCTGAAGGAAAGAGCAGGTGGGAGCTGCTGGGGCACAGCCTTGCTGAAATGCTGGCAGGACGCTGCTGCAGCCACTTCCCTTGCCTCCCCAAGACAATTTTTTCCCCTCCATTACAAGAGATGTGCCTGGGTTTGCTTTAGTTAGATGAGCACAGATGCAATTTGATAGAAGATATCCTTTCCAAGGCAAGGGTTAATGCAATGTTTTGTGACCTGGCAGTACAGAAGTGAGTGACACTGACTCTGAGACAGGTGGATTAGATTGATGTAGGTTAGATATTTTAAGGTTCCATTCAGGGGAAGAAAGGCTAATTTTAGACTTTGATTGAAAGCCCATCTTGGTAATAGCACAGCTAATTTCCTTCCAAAATCGACAAAATTTAAGTTTCAACAATGTCTTAAATTGGGTTCAGCTACTAACAAGCCTGAGCAAGTCCATCTCTCTGTCCTTTCTCCACTTGAATTCCTGTTTGGGTGCAAATGATACAGAAGTTGGTGAAACCCGTTTCTCCTCTGATTCCTGCTCACATATGTACTTGGCTCATCCCTGGGATGCCTCCCACATCCCCAGAGGAAGGTGAGCAGTCATAAGCTTAATAAGTGTTTTGGAGATGGTTTTGTTTTCTGTGAGATGCTGAGGTTGCTACCTCGAGGATTTGGGCAAAAAGATTTCCTTCACAGAGATATGATCTGCTCACCACAAAACCAAGAAGAGGCTCAGGGCAAGGGATGGAGGTTTCAGCTCAAGTACTGGAGGGTCCTGAGGACTTGAGGGTGCTTGAGGGCTCTCTGACGTTCTGCCCAGCAGTGGTTCCACTCTTCCCTATGAGGAGAGGCCACCTGTAAAGGCTGCAGGAACAATCTTGTTCTCAAAACACAGAGCAGTAATTTCATGCAAAAGGAGAGACGTACAGCCAGGGTCTTGGTGCTCATCAGAAGGCTGGCAGTTACCTTTTGTATGACTATTGCTTTCTCTCACCTCTTTATTTTTTTCCTTTCTTACCTTTAAGATTAAAAACCTCCCAGAGAAGGCTCACAAGGTTTATGGTAGAGGGATAGGAGAAGCAAATTAAAATTCCATAAATATATTTGCTGGCTAAAATTTATATATGCTGTATTCCTCGGGTATCTAATTAGAGCCAAGAAGAAAATAGCCCTGCAAAGGAGAGGCATTTTGTTCAAATCATTTTAAAAAATTGAGCTAAATAATGGCCATTTTATACTGCACACAATATAATTGTTCTTCTTGTATTGGGGAGCAGTTATAAATTATCTGGTATCCCATTCAGCCTCGTTGCCACGCCGAGCACCAAACAATTGTGAATGTAGTTGCTGGGCACGTAAATTCTCAGCTTTCTGACAGCTCCAGCGTTATTGCCGCCGCTAACTAACCTTCTGCATAAAAAATGCAATCCCTGGGAAAGAAGGAGCATTTATCTAAGTGCTGACATTGAAACATTCTGAATAACTCTTTGAATCATTTGTACTATTATGGGTAGAAAATGTAATTATTGTAATCAGCCTTGAGTCTCAGGCCATGTTGCTTCAAAAAAACAAAAAAAGTTGGGGGGGGACAGGGGGACAGAGAGGGGAAAACCAGATCTGAACAACGAAAATGAACCTTGATAATGCAGCAGCCTTGAATTCCACTTCATTTATCACACTAATGGATGTCAAGATGACCTCAATCAAACATTTTGTTTTACAGTTTTAAGCAATGGAAAAATGTTTGGGTTGGTTTTTTTTCTTCGGGGGGAAAAAAAAAGAAGTTATTTAAATTGTTCCTAGTAATTACATTAGAGTAGAAGGTCAAAGTCAATATGAAATAATACCCACCAACCTTTTGATGGGTCTAGTCCAGACTCTTTACTGGCACAGTTCACTTCTCTCTATAATACTAGTGCAAGTCTTCTGTTTCTCCCTCCCTGTTTCTTATGGGTTTATATTTAAATAGAAATTGCATTTCTTGGTGTTTTTATTACTTTTCATTTGGAGTCCCAGTAGGATTTCACCTAATATTTTGAAGTAAACCATCCATGTGCTTTAAAAAGTACCTCCCTGACAGGATAGGATATAGCTGTACAAGAGGCAGAGAAAGATAAATGAAAATAAGCTTATGACAGCAGCACTTCATTAAAATGTCCTGATTCACCTAGACCAGAATACTTCATGGGACTTGAGGTAGATCCTGGGCAAAACGTTGTAAACATGGGGCTTGTATCCAGATTTGAGCCTTTCAGTTTGGTTATATCTCTGTGATGGAAAAGAGCATCCAGACACCAGCACTTCTGCTTCCCACAACTGATCAAACTGTTGGCTGGATCGATACTTAGCCAGGGCTCAGAGCTGCCTCTGCCGGCTTGTATAACTGGGTTGTGCAGCTTAGCTCTGGACATCGAGCCAAAGTGACTGCCTGCCCCTCAGAAAAGGGGTGACAACTGGTTATTCAAGTCACTGTGCAAGTGTGCTCTCTGCTCTGGTGTCACCTGTAACGCTCAAAAGCCACCCTCAACGTGCGCGTTTTGACGCGTTTAATTCAGCCCACCAGCGTGTCTGTGGATGCACACGGTGTCTGGAGTCATCAAGGACCTGCTTCACAGCTTGCTTTCCAAACATGACTAGGAGCTGTAGAAGTCTGAATTCCATAGAAGCTACAAATTCTTTCATTGAACACTAGCAGTCTCATCTGGGGAAAAACCAACCAACCAGCCCACAATATTCATCAGTCTGAGGAAGAAACTATCTGTGAGCATTCACCACCCTTGAACCCACCTGTAGCTGTGGCAGGTACAAGCTTGTCCCTGTTGTAATCTCATCTGTCTGTGCAGGATGAGGCAAATGTGGTTTCACTTCTGTGAGTACCAAAAGGCTTTTCAGCAGGAGGTCTCTCTTTGTGTGTGTGCGTGTGTAATTTTTAACCAGATGGAGTTGTCTCAATGGTTGGAAAACGAGAAAATATGTGCCCTAAAAGAAGACACTGTTAGAAGGTCCAGGTCTCAGTTTTGAGCCATGCTTGCTACAGCAGATTATGCAAATCCTTGATTTGGACACCAGAAGTAGCCCTGAGTCCAGGTGTATGGATTTACTCGATCTACATGCTTTCTTGCACCATATAAATCGTGTTTTCTGTTCTGAACACAATATTAGTTCTGTCTTTTCTACTTCTAGAGAGATAATGATGTTCTCTGTTGACATTTTCCACTTCAGCTTGTAACATTGTAAGAATATGTAGATTTTTTAACTCTGGAACTTTAAAGAGTGCTTACCTTAATGTCTGTGGACAGCAGTCACAAAGATACCATGCTTTATTTCAGTGGCAGTCTGCTTCTTGAGAAAAAGACACACGGCAGTAAATGATCCATAGAAAACCTGCACCAAACCCTCCACTTCAGTGGCAGCGTCATGCAGGCCCTTCCTCACTTAGGTATGAGGCTCTTGGGGGAGTTTGTGGCAAATAAACTTTTTGCAACTGTTAGAAATCCCCCATGTGGTAAAATACCATCTTGCCTCTCTTTACCAATAACTCAGTATTTAGAAAAATCCCACTGAGTAAAAAACTGTACTTGGTTGGTGTCTGCAAAGCACCCTCCTGCAGGAAGGTCAGAGACCAGCACATAGAATCATAGAATCAACCAGGTTGGAAGAGACCTCCCAAGATCATCCAGTGCAACCTAGCACCCAACCCTGTCCAATCAACTAGACCAAGTGCCTCATCCAGTCTGTTTTTTAACACCTCCAGGGATGGTGACTCCACCACTTCCCTGTTCTCCTGCCCTCCCCAGCTGGGCACAAAGTACTTGCATGGTAGACAAGGGCAGAAGGAAACAGGTAATACGAGAGGAAGGATACACAGTGCTCAAAAGGACGTAAAGAGGGTCAGGGCACAGACCTCAGTGTCTTTCCCAGGAATAATAGTGCAGTGAGGAGTAACCTCAGGCTAAAAGAAAGACCAGTGAATCATAGCAGTTGTGTGGGGGGGGAAGCCTGGATATTTTTAAGTTAAGCTTTTAAGAATAAATAAATCTGTAGAATGCAACATAAATCAGCTGCCTTTACCCCTCCTTTCCTCCCCCACCCCCAAATGCTCACTAAAGCGATTGGAAACATTTGGGTCTGGGNAATTGCCTCTCCAGAAATTGCGTGGAACAATAAATCTGTTAATTAGCTAATTAATATTCAATTGGGGTCAGTGGGCTTAATAGAACCTTTTTCTGAGACCCGAGAAATGTTCCAATCGCAATGTTAAGTCTGCCCACTTTCATTATCATCTAAGCGCAGGCAGCCCTTATCTGGCCGCCAGGCGCCCAGGAACAATGCGGCACCATTATCATCTCGGCGCAGTGGGTGCGGGTACCACAGTCGGATGTTGCAGGCTGTGAAGGAAAAAATGCTTGAGCATTTAGGGTAATTGATATATGGGTTCTGCTGTATTGTTTAGGGCTGTTTGTTTGCTCTGCTGGTATTTAAGGCAGCGGAGCATCAGAAGATTGATTTTCATTGGCTGTTGGGGTTTTATGTTTTATTGAACGCAATCAATGACAAGTTGTCAGCGTGGGGCCCAGACCAATAGTAGCTGGCAGGTCCGTCCCATGGTGCCAGGGCTGCCATCAGCCGGGGCACAGAGTTGCTGGGGCAGCGTGCTCCTCGTGCCTTCCTCTGGATCTTGTCTGGCTGAGATACTGAGCCAACGCTCGCCTCTGCGGGGCAGACACTTAAACCTGCATGGCTACAAGGCAAGACACATTTAAATCAGCATCACTGCCAAAAAGGACAGAATGCAAGATCTGTGTTGTCAATGGTGGTGGCTGCTTTTATTTGTTGGTTGGTTTTTTTTTTCATGGGACTGCCATTTTCTGCTGTTAAGACCTGTTTATCTGTTTCTCCTCTTGATATCAAAATATGGAAGAGGGGACTGTTTGGTTTGGGTCCCCTCACTGGCCTCCAGGTTAAGAGAAAGCTGTAGATCACAGCTTTTGGAGTTCACTGGGCTGAACACTGTTGTTTATGGTATTCCACAACGTTTCATAAAACAGTTTGTGACTGAAATTACATTTGTTGTGTGGCTGGTAGTAAATCCTTTGGGTTAGCTTTGAAAGGCCATCGAGGTCCAAGCGATTTGACACAGACTCCTTAAATCACTGTCCCAGGCCCCTGGCATCTACCATACTCTTCTGATGATAAGGTTGTAAATGAAAAATACAATTGGCATTAACTCTACAGAATGGGGACATGATCTGCAGGACCCACCTGCTCCTCCACTTCTTCACGGAGCTTCATTTCAATGCGCTATTGCAACTTAGAATCATAGAATAATAGAATGGTTTAGGTTGGAAGGGACCTCAAGGATCATCCAGCTCCAACCCCCTGCCATAGGCAGGGACACCTCCCACTAGAGCAGGCTGCTCAAGGCCTCATCCAGCCTGGCCTTAAACGCCTCCAGGGAGGAAGCATCCACAACCTCCCTGGGCAACCTGTGCCAGTGCCTTACCACCCTCACTGTAAAGAACTTCCTCCTAACATCCAGTCTGAATCTCCTCTCTTCCAGCTTAAACCCATTCCCCCTTGTCCTAACATTACTAAACCATGTAAATAGTCCCTCCCCAGCCTTCCTGTAGGCTCCCTTCAGATACTGGAAAGCCACTATAAGGTCTCCTCGAAGCCTTCTCTTCTCCAGGCTGAAGAGCCCCAACTCTCTCAGCCTGTCCTTACTTAACACCAGCGAGGGTGGCAGCTAACTGAACACTTTGTAGTTGCCTAATTCAACTCCTTAAAGTTCCTACAAAAACTTTTCCATGAAGGAGCAATTCTGCTTTCCCCGCCTTGCAGGGCTCCCTCACTGGCCCCTGGGAGATGATCTTCGAAAAAGAGGATTCTCACTGAAAATCTGGAGACTGGGAAATCCTTTTTCTTGCCTTCTTTCTCTCTTATCCCTTTCTTGCAAAGGATCCCTGTTGCTGATGGTCAGGGGAGAACATAATTACTTCAAAAGAAGAACTGAGAATTTTGCAGGTATTTCCCAGGTGGTGTGCCTGCCAGTTATTTGTGTGCTTAACTTGAAACTAGACACTCCTGCCTCTGGGTGGCTTATCCCCAGATCTGCTGGACAAGAACATTACAGGTGATTGCTTGCCAGGGAAGCTGTAGGTTAAACGATTTTCAGGTGCTGGCCTTTCATGCTGGTATCTCCTCTGCCTGCTGCACCCTCAGAAAGTTTCCTACCAGAGGTGTCAGGAGGATGCAGGTGTTTTTTGGACAGGGAGATCTCTGGAGGAGAAGGGAATGTGCTGTACACTGGGGACGCCATCAGCCCCTCCACGCTGACAGGCGGATGCTTGCATTCGCAGTTCAGCCTTCCTGTGGTTCCTTGGTTAGCTTTTCCAGCCTCACTTCACAGGGCTCTCAAACTTCATTTTTAGGGACACGGGCTGGGGAATGGGAAATGAACGTTTTTTTCTTTTTTTCTTTTTCCTTCAACTTTCTTGCAAGTCATTGGACTTTCATGTTTCTTTCCTGGGTAGCCTCTCTGCAATTATTCTGATTAGATCCCACTCGCCATCTCTCCGCTGTAGCGCACGCACACCCGAAACCTTGAAAGGAAAATAAAAGCTGCTAGTTCCTATTTTCATAAGTGAAAAGATGTTTCAAGTATTGGGAGACACTGAAAGAAATTCTGCAGTTTGAAGATACTTCAACTTAACTACTAATTGCAGAGGACCAGTGGGCGTAATTTTGGCACTATATTAGCTTTGCCACTCCATGAATAATTTGCATACAGAATGCTTTATTTTGGCAATCTATTAAAGAGCTATACAGTATTTGTGGCTTATCGCGTTCACGCAGGAAGCAGGATCCTTGGCCATCTCGTTAAATTCTGTTGATGCATAACAATTTAAAGCATGGCACAAGCTGGTATGACATTTAAAGATGCCTTCACTTAATTATATTACACAAATATTGGGTTGTTTATCCTTGGGAATAAAGTCTTTTTGAAGTCAAAGTTGGCATGCGTATAAAGGAGTAAATTTTAACTGATCCCTCAAGTGGGCCTCCTAGCTGCAAATTGGGGTTCTTGCATTTTTTAAATTATTTGTGATAAGAAGCATTACACTTTGAATAGAGTCACTGGAGTTTGTTTGGTGCTCTCCCCCCACCCCCCTTCTCCTCTACCAGAAGATACGCTCTTTAGCAATAAATTGTCACATGAAACCAGAGGGGTAAGCGTAGGCTGGGGGGAGAGCTGGGGCAAACAGTGGTGATCCACAGCAGTTTGTGGCTGTTTAAAAAAAAAAAAAAAAACCAAAAAAAAAAAACAAACAAAACTCATTTTGGTCTTCAAGAGGAGGCAAAAGTTGTGTGACTGTGTCTACAGATGGTTTGCATAGAGACAATGGGGATCTTAAAGAAAAAATGATGCTTGTTTTAATTCCTAGAAGGATAATCAGCATGAAGCAAATGGTGGAGTTTGGGTTTCTCTGTAGATGTTAAATTGGAAGGCTGCAAATCTCAAATTCTCCTTGTTCACTTCACTGGGGTGGTTGCATTTTCTTCAGTGGTAAAGGATACTTTTATATATGTCACATGCTGGAGCTGAAGGGGAAAAAGACTGAGAATGGGCTGGCCAGAGGGGTCTCTAGCCCAGTAAAATGCACATACCTGAAGACTCTAGAAAACAAAATCAAAATAAATCCATTCATTTGCCAGTGCTGGGAAGAAGCTGTGATTATGTTGCTCTGTATATAATGCTAACAGTAGAGAATTAATCAGATTTTGACTTACTGGTCAGTAAAAGGGAAGACTGCTGTGTGAATCCCTGACAGTCATACAGGACAGTGGGAGTTAGCATCACTGCAACAGAGGCAGAGCTGCTCTTTTTACTCCAAGGCAAGTTTGGGTCCTCAATCTTCTTTTGGCTTTGTTGTATGTCCCCCTTTTATAATTAACGAACTAATGAGCTGATGTGAAGTAATTTTCTGTATCATGGACTATTGATAAAACTAGTATTAAGTATAGTAGCGATTAGGAAGCGAGAGGATGTTAAGAATCCTTAAGTCCAATAAAGTGCTATGATTTAAATTACTGTCCTCCCATTATCCTCTGTTTCAATCTATAAACTGTCCCTTATTGATGATGGATGTGTATAGATGCACTCCGGCAGATGCTACACTATGTCTTGGACTATCTGCCAGTGCAGCAGGTTGGATCCAATCACAGGCACTCCGTCCCAAGTGCCAACCACCTGGTCAGCCAGATTCAGCCATCTAAATGTCTTCAAATGCACAAGCCTCCTTAGCCTAAATCCCATTGATTTTTGGCAAGACTTAAAGAGCCCAGCTTTGTCCACAATGTCATGAGCGCTGGCACATCTGGTCAGTGTCTGTGGTCAAAAACACAGAGCCATGCTCCTGAAATGGGGAGACATGGAGCGGGTTTCAGTACTGCTAGTGACCCCAAGTGGTATGGCCCCACCAAGGTGGCCTCAAAGCCAGCATGAGACTGGCTTGGGTGCTCTGTAAATTAGCTAGCCACATTTCAAAACCTGGCCCTGAGTGCCTTTAACTGGTCATGGCATTTGCAACAACTGGATCACGGGTGACCGACTCCCAGTGGTGTGACTTTTTAATGGGAGTTGGACATTACTTAACTGTAAGGCTCTGTGCCAAAGGACTGGCTCAGATTGCTGTCTGGAAGTACATTGAGTATTTTCAACCACTCATTTGTCTGTAAACTATTGGAAGACTAATCTGTTACTAAACTGAAAAAGGTACTGCTTTTCAGTTCTTAGAAGGAAAAATAACCAAACAAGTTTTGCACACAAATAGTCTTAATTATCAGAGAGGAAAAATGTGTTTAAAGCTGTGGTCTACAGCAATGCAGTGAGGTCTCCTCTTGTGATCACTTGGACACAATCTAAACAGCATTCACCTCTACCCTGCTAAACAGCATTTCCTTTACTGTTTCTATCAAGTGCAGCCCTAATATTTATCTTCTACTTTCTATTTGTTGTGCGATTCGGTTGAATAAATTTTAGCTCCATAATAAACATCTCTGGGAGTTAATGGACCAGCAGAGAGGCTGCTGAGCTCCAAGCTGCACCAGCGACTCCCAGGGAATTACTTGCAGGTGCAGGTACTTGGCAGTGCCTGGGGCTTGCCAAATGCAGGCAGTTAACGAGTGGTATAAAAGTTTGGCTGTTGTGTTTGATGAGCTGGGCACGCTGCTATGCCAGGGCTTGCAGCTCAGCACCCAGCTCGGCAGCGGTTCCACCAGACATCCATCTGCCATCAGGACCTCGTCACTGTAGTTCTAACACCCCGGACAGCAGGCTGAGGCACCATGTGATGCTCTGCAGCGCAGTCTGAGGACCCGATGAGGATGACTGGGGAAAGAAAGGAAAACCTGCAGCATCAGCTTATGCTCAGTGTAAGGTTTTCTCCAGGGAGATTTTCTCTTCTTGGTTTCCTTTTCTCTCTTTCTATCATGTAATGTAAAAGGCAGAGCACCAGATTTTGTGCCTACATCAATTCTGAGTTCGAAGAAGTCAGGAAACACAAGATGTTACTTGTCCCTGCTGTGTGAGCCCCAGCCTAGAAGCCCTCACAGCCATACCGAGCTGCAGGGCAGCTGCCTGCCCTTTTCAGGTTTTTAAGAACAGTCATCTAGGGCACACCTGTGCCACAGCAGTGCCAGTCTTGGTCCTCATGGGATCAGCTAACTGCCTGTCTCTGGGTGTTTTTCAGTGTAGCTGCATGTGTGAGCAGGACCAAATGTGTGAGGGTCAGTCTGAGTTGCCAGCACCATAGCTAATAGAGAGGGCAGGACAAGCAAGAGATGGGGAGGTGGGAAGCTGCTTGGGGAAGACAATTACAGTGTGACTGCCAGACCACACAGCTGGGCTCATCTTGTGCTCCTCAGGGGCTTTTCCATTTCAGTGGAGGATGCCTGATTCGAAGGTAGAATTTGTGCCTTTGGGCTAATTTTATTTAATCTTACAAGACCTCCTGAGAGATTTCTAATGGGAACTCTGTATTAACTGTCCCTGTAGCTGCACATCCAAAGATTATTTAAACTCGAGTCTCTTCTCAGCCTTTAACACTGAAAATCACAAGCTACCATTTCCGTCCTTTTTTCCAAACCTTTCATTCCTCCTTCATCCCTATGTTTTTGCAGCAACAGTGTCTCTCTTTGAGGCTCCTTTCACAGCTTCTGAGAGTGGGACTTTGTACTCCTTTTCTCATTTGTGGGCACCATCCACCAGCAGTAGCAATACTGTTGTGTTCAGACACTTCAACCAAGTTCTAAACATATAAAGTGGGAACCACAGGTAAGGCCTGCTAGCCACTGGAGCAAACCAGTAAAAATACATGGAAAGTAAGTAACTATCCCAGATATAACAAGCCCTGTGTGACCATTTTTTAATGTTCTGTTCCTTGGTCTGCCTGTCTTCTGGTAACTTGTTCGACCTGCACTGCAGAGCAGCAGAGGGATGATGTGTTGTAGGGAGTTGGGCTCTCCACAACTTTATTGCATAAGAATAATTGCATTTTAACCACATCCCAGAGTAATCTGCACTTGAACTTGTGTGGGAGGTGCCTGTGCCTTCAAAGGTGTAGGGCTTCACTTCTGAAAATCACCTTGGCGATAACAGATGACTTGTGCACATCCCCTTGGTCTTACTCTTCTAGCTTGTTTGCAGCTCTGTCATTGTTGAGGAGAGGATTCCTCCAGGATCTCCTTGGGGTTTATGGTCTGTGCATCTGTGTGCTGTCAGGTACGTGCATGAGAAGTGTTTTACCCCTGACGTTTGGCTGCTTTTCATGTGTGGCAGAAACTTGCCGTGTTCTCTTTCCCTGGTTCTGGAGCCTCACACTCTGCAAGTACCTGTCCTGTTTAGTTATCATGCTGAAATGTGCTCCAGTATTAGCTGGTTGTTGTTCCTGTGTACAGAGTTACACCTCTGAGCAATATGATCTGTGACACTTGTGCTGGCATTGCTTACATTAATGACAGCATTTCATACAAGCACTGAATTAAATCCTGAGTGGATATAAAACAAGGAGGCTCTACTCACTTGCAGTTTTCAAGCTCTGCCTACTTAACTTCTTACCCACCAGCAGAGAGTCCTATGATGGAATTCACAAGGCTGGTTGGAGTGCTGTTTAGTCAGAAATGAGCATGATTTGTATTCTTCTTCTTTTCTAACATGATAGGACCTCAGCTTCTTTCCGATTAGCTCTTAAGTGTTGACCTGTCCTAGAGGTGCACAGCTTAACATGTGGAATATTATACTTGAAAAGCCATAATTTAAATGCCTCCTTTACTTAAATTGTCGTAAAGTCTATGCAATAAATTGCAAAGCATAAATAATGGGGAGGTTCTCCACAGCACACATCAACTTGCTGATGTTTTTATCACCTGTGTAATGCACAGTACCATTACCAGTTACTCTCCCAGCATCATTCACCCTGCAAATGCAGAGTAACTGATATATATTGTTATGCAACACCTGCATTTCCTTCTTGTACCTTGGCTACCTCCACCACCACAAATGTTACGTGTGAAATGTGTGGTGAGTGTTGGGTGACACATTCTCATGCAGCGTGGGGACAGGTTTTGGCAGCATCTAGGAGGGATGTAAATGGTGTAGCGTGCACACTTTGAGGCTGTGAGGAGCACCAGTGTGCTGCTGCTGTTACGATAAATGAGACTGCTGTTGACACAGCTTTCCACAAATTCCTATGACTTGCAAAAGGTGATGCTGACCAGCCAATTACATTGTATTACCACTGACTATGAAACAAGGATCTAATCTGAGTCTCACTGGTGCTAATGAACAGTTTTACACTGACTTCAAAAGGTGCTGCTGGATCAAGCAGCAAATTATTTTCCTCCGGGGCGCTCCAATTTTCATCGTGTCCCACAAAACCAGAATCTCTCGGGTCTAATGAGCAGTGTGTAACTCTTGCCCTGTTACAAGGAAAACGTAGAGGCTGCCATTGATGAAAGAAGGTGGATCTTTCCTTCTGCCAGCTATTTGACAGTTGCGACAAATTGTCTTCTGCCGTGAGTTCCTACTAGAGACTCGGTTGTCGGTGCGGAGGGCAGGGTCAGCAGTATAAACTTTCAGAGCTTCAAAAAAAAACCCCAACCACAAGGTGTTTCTATAAAGCACGTATTTCTGGCCTACTTGAATCCAGCTGTGTGACTTTCAGGTCAGGAAGAGGAATTACAATACAATCTTCACTAACTTTTGATTCCCCACAAAAGGTCTTAACAAAATTGGATGAGGTTTATATGAATATGTTAGCAGGGTGTAGAATAACTCTTTGCTTGCCTTCCTCTCACTGAACTGGTAGGTAGCCTTTCTAGTGTGAATAGAGACCTTCTTTTTTTTCTTTTTGGTAATGAAAGACTTAGGAAAATATAATAAATGAATGGAAAGAGAAGCACAGCAAGTTCTGCATCTGTTCACTGATCTGGTATTTTTAGTAAATCGCATGTAATCATAACACAAAACCTCAGGAATGTGACGTGACGAAAATAATCAGAAATCAAGCTCAACCTGAAATTAGAGGCATCAGCTCACACAGTTCATGAGAAAGCAGGAATATATTTCAGATGGTCTAGTTAGCAGCTTGCAATCTACTTAGCAATGTAGTTAGCACACCACTGCATCTGGTGCAGTACTGTGTTCCTTATTAATTTTCAGTACGTTTATTCTCTCGTTTTATACTTCAGATCTGCCAGCTGCTGCCAGATGTGCCGTGCCATCTCCTCAGATTGAATCCAGGGTTTACTGCCTACTTGTCTGCTACTCCAGCTCTTGCAACACCTGTGCTTATCCCAGGTAGGGGCAGAGATGGGTGTTAGGAGGGCAGTCCGAGATCCAGTGTGAGCACGTGAAGCAAAAATTAATTATAGCATATACTGTATGTGATAGAAATGAGTTACTGCCTAATTATGTCTCCTGTTTCCATTCAGATGAATTAACGTTTGTTGTGAGCCCTTGGGAAACCAGACACACTTTAAAGTTGTAATGAGTGCTATCATTATTGCTTTTGACAGTCATTGAAGTATAATTATCTGATCATCTATTAAAAAAAAAAATCCAACTTGTTACATATGAGTTCTGAGCTGGCAAATTACAGAGCAGTCACCTTAGGAGCTCTGCTATTTTCTGTAGTGGTACTGCCATCTCCTGGAAAAATAGAAGTTGTGCTTCCAAATTTTTCACCTTGAGATAAAACTTTTTAAGAGCAAGAAGTCCGAAAGCCAGCAACTCCTAAAATTTAAGGTGTAAAGAGTTGCTGAGATACATGGAAGTGGCTGCACAGCTCTCTGTTACCAACGGGGTTTCCTAGGGAACAAGAATGGATGTCATGTTTGGGCTGTTGTGGACTAGTCCTAGCAAAAAGAGATGGTATGAACAAGTAGTGGTTTGGTGTTGCTTTACAGAACATGAATTGCCCACCAAGAAACGGTGCAGTATTACTTCACTTGCTGTCAGTGACCCAGAAACAGAAATTCTCAGATGATGGGATTTTTGCAGTATCATCCTTGGCTCCTCTGTACTACTTCACATCATGCTTAATAGAACTAGACATGTATCTATTCACTCTGACCCAAAAACTAATACAGTCATACAGCCCATTCTTTTTGTTCATCAGCCAGTTGTCTGCTGGAGGAGGCTACAAGATGATTGAGCTCAGCAGGAGCTCAGCAGGCACAAAAAAATGGCTTCCTAGGGAGACTGTAAGGCTGGTGCTGCTGGTCTGTCAGCTCAGAGTCCCCAGGCACAGCAGCTGGGCAGATGTGCAAGGCACAGAGAGCATTTACAGGGACGTGGGCACAGATTTTCCACAACTATCCTGCGAGGGAGGTTTCACTGTTTCAGATGCTATGCTGTGCAGCTGAAACCCGAAAGACTCTTCTGGCTGTCACAGCACTCCTCAAACTAATACTGACATCAACCAAGTACCTCAAAAACCAGTGGGGACTCTTTGCACCAGGGGATGATTTGGTCCAAGGAATCTCCATTTTCATTTCTTTCTCAAGTCTGGGGCTTTGTTGTTGTTGGGAGTTTTTTGCTTTTTCTGTACTGCTTTCACCTGAGATTCTGAATCTTCAGATCCACAATGTAAAACTCTGTGAAAGCAAAACATTACGAACCTCACCTAGCTGCTAATGTTTGGTATTTTCTTTGGCACTTCCTGAATGAATTGATGTGCTCCACAGACAGGGGTTTGTGTAGCTTCTGCGTTGGTGGCATTCACATCTACAGGTGACCATCAATCTCCAGGTAAGGCGCTCACTGCACCACTTTTTTGTTAAGGGAGGAAAATATAGTGTGAGCTATCACATGTGAATTATACTTTAAAGTACCAGTTTCCCTCTGATCAAGACAAATCTAAATGTGTATGCCACAAGAATCTGAAGCCAGTGACATGAGTTCACTTCTTCAGTCCTATTCTCACACAACCCCCAGCATTTCTATTGCCTTGTTCTCCTTGGCTTCCCACAGTAAAGGATGCCCCCTAAAATTGGCTATGTGGTCTCAATTTTAACCATTTCTGCCAGTCCAGCACATGAGAAATGCTGATCCCGGTCATACACCCAGGGGGTAATCTGAAACATCTCTGTATTGAAGTTCTGTTGACTTCAGGGAGAATTAAGACATAGTTCAAGTAAGCTGGGGTCCATCCAGGTGCACTTCCTAAAGACACTTAAGCTCATCTCACATCTGACTCTGCCTACAGCTACCAAAAGAGGATGTCTTTGTAAGGCTGGCACCTTCCTCTGTACAGAGTCTTCTCTAAGGGAGGCTTTGCAATGCAGTTAGCTCAATAAACACTCCCTGGATTTATCTGTACTGAGCCACAAAGAAATCAATTCGGGATGAATAACTTTCATGTCTAAGTAAAGGGAAAGTTTTGCCTGGTGATAGATAAAATTATAGTTTAACTAGCCCTAAAGGTGGCTGGCATGTAGTAAAGAGGCCGTGTTCTCTGGTTCCCACTGTACTAAATGCATCCTCTAGCTGAAAGAAAACAGTGATTATCAGAAAGTCAATTGTCATTCTGCCTCTTTAGAAAAATTCCCATTAAAGATAAAGCCAATTTTAATTAGATTAAGTATCCAATTACTGTAATTACATTTTTAAAAAATTCACATCATGAGGATGACCCTTTTAAAAAGGGTTACAAGAATAATTAGTGTATTCATATTAACCAAAATGTATTGGATAATATTTATACCCAGAAGGCAAAGTACATTACACATATTTCACCTTTGGGGAAAGCTTGCAAATGTTTTGGCAGTGGTATGAATATTTATAGGGAAGAGCGTGCTTTAGCAAGATTATAGGAGGAAGCATTTATATGCTCACAAATTTTTACCCAGGGGTAAAGTATACATAAAATGTAGCGCAGAGATTATGGATATGCAAAGTACGATTTAAGCGGCGAATTTATATCAGTTTGTTTAATTAATTGGAGCAGAAAGCTACATCCCTTATTTTATTTTTGTGACAGAAGGGCCCACAGAATTCAAGTCTGAGCTTGCTCTCCACTGATCAACAGCAGGAAGAAAGGCGCAGGGAAAGAGTCTTGGCTCTGCAAGGCACCACCTTGTCCACAGGTTAAGCTGTCCCCTGATCGCACTGCGTAAGCAACCCCATTTGTTCATTCATTC
This sequence comes from Tricholaema leucomelas, assembly GCA_013400475.1. NCBI lineage: Eukaryota > Metazoa > Chordata > Aves > Piciformes > Lybiidae > Tricholaema lacrymosa > Tricholaema leucomelas. Next base: position 709,003 of record WAAF01018538.1, on the reverse strand, counting down.
ATAGAATGGTTTAGGTTGGAAGGGACCTCAAGGATCATCCAGCTCCAACCCCCTGCCATAGGCAGGGACACCTCCCGCTAGAGCAGGCTGCTCAAGGTCTCATCCAGCCTGGCCTTAAACGCCTCCAGGGAGGAAGCATCCACAACCTCCTTGGGCAACCTGTGCCAGTGTCTTACCACCCTCACTGTAAAGAACTTCCTCCTAACATCCAGTCTGAATCTCCCCTCTTCCAGTTTAAACCCATTCCCCCTCATCCTGACATTACCTTACCAACTCGCCACAGAGCTTGATAATACAAAGGCAACCTCTAGTCAATACTGCTCATTTAGGGGCAAATCCAACTCTCAGTATGGAGAAAACTTTGAGGATATGCCAAGCTATTGATATTAGGAGGAAGTTCTTCACAGAGAGAGTGATTTGCCATTGGAATGGGCTGCCCAGGGCGGTGGAGTTGCCATCCCTGGAGGTGTTCAAGAGAAGACTGGATGAGGCACTTAGTGCCATGGTCTAGTTCAGAGGTCTTCAAACTTTTTAAACGGGGGAGCGGTTCACTGTCCTTCAGACACTGTCGGGGGCCAAACTATAGTTTGTTGGGGGCTGGACTATAGTTTGGTTCTAGCCCAGTAGTGTCGGAGGCTGGACTATAGTTCGGTTCCAGCCCAGTCCCGGCGGGTGCTTGGGGGCTGTGGATGCTGGTGAGTGCATAAAGTGGCAGGAAGTGGCTGCTTGTTTTTTCCCCCCCAAGCCCCGGTGGAGGGGTTCTGTGAATACCAGCAGGCCAGATTGAGGACCCTGGGGGGCCATATCCCACCCGCAGGCTGTAGTTTGAGGACCCCTGGTCTAGCTGATTGGCTAGGGCTGGGTGGTAGGTTGGACTGGATGATCTTGGAGGTCTCTTCCAACCTGGTTGATTCTATGGTACATTTATAAAGATTGTTCATTTTTCTAGCAATTTATGTGTGACCAGTGAAGAATGAGCAGATAAACAATAACAAAAAAAGAAAGGCTTAAACTTATTCATTCATTCCAGTTCTTTCACATCGATTTGCTTTTCACTGAATTATCAGCAACTGGACTCAAGCATTCTTGTCTTTCTTGGCTCTTGGTTTTCAGAATTGTTGAACATTGCTTTAAATAATCCATAGTTTAGCAGTCATTAAGCCACAGAGTGTGGCTTACGCAGATCTTTAGGCACATGAAAAAGGCTCTAGCTTCTGAAGCTGACCCTCCTCTTAAAGAAGTTACAATAAGTGGCAAATATATGTGCAAATGGACAGTAGCTTCAATGCTGATATTGCCAGCATGGATAATAGCAGGAACATGTACAATTTCCTCAGTTGATGCTGTTGTTTCCTGGGTTTTGAGCTTTCTTGCAAAATACAGTAGCCTAAGGACATCCTCGGGAGGAAAAAAAAATGAAAAGGAGAAAAACAAGGAAAAAAAAAGGTCTTTAAAAAGCTTTTCTCAACATTTGTCCCATGATAAGGAGAAACTGGGAAAATTGGTAAAGCATGGGACACTAAAGAGGCAGGCACTTGGCAGGCTATCTGGGTTAAATTAATAGGAAGAAAATGAAATTAATTTCTAATGTTCCCTTCTAGAAGTTCAAAAGAAATCATTTGTTGGAGATTGCTGCTGATACCTGCTGGATAGCTGTTGTAGTACCTGGAAGGCATTCTACCATGGAAGTGCTGGTTTTGAATACTATAAAGGCTGTACTTATATAAGCTTGGAAGCATAAATCAGGGAAGACATTTATGAATACTGACACTTACGAGAGAATCATTCCATGAAAACATATCTTTCTGTGTGATAAGAGACACGATTCAAAGCAATCTAAATACAGCAAAATCCACTTCACAAGGGTGACCTTTTTGAGGCCCATGTGAGCAAGCAGTGCATTTGGGGTACCCAGACTGTGGTCTGATAACACACATACTCGGATCAGAGTATTCTTCTCTTTCCAGGAAGTAAGATTATCTAAACCATCCTCTTCATCTTCTTTGTCAGGAAGCTCTGTTCAACAGTTGTTTTATATGACTAGATAACACTCCACAGCAAGTCAAACCAGGAGAATTTCACGGGTGACTTCCACGAAGGACTGGACCTGTCCCTTTTGTGAAGCCTAACATTTCTGCCCTAGGATTCCCCTGCAGGAGTTCTGTATTTGGCTGCAGAAGAACAACAGGTTTATCAAGGACTCCTTTTTAAAAAGGGTAACTCCTGATGATTGAAAACTGCACAAGAAGCTGTTACAAGTATGTAGTCTTTATGTGTAATCCCAGTGTGAAATGTCTTGCTTTGACTTTGAGTCGTTGTAGGCTTCTTGACTGGCCATGGAGCAAGTGTCTTGCTGGTCTCCCCATTCCTCCTTGGCTTCGAATGGTAAGGGCAAAAATATTTTTTTCTTCTTTTTAATGTCATAAGCATTTGCTTCTTCCAATGACCTTCTTAGGAACAGGACAGGATGGAAAGGTAATTTGATTCATCCAGACCTATTCACCGAGGCAGCTCCTAAATACCAGTGTTTTGGGTGGATTGCCTTGATGGCACCTGTGACACTTAGAATGGTTAAATGATCCTCTGACAACTGCAGCTAATGCCTGAAAGGCTCAGCTGGTGGCACAACTCTCCCAGTTGCTGTTTGTCCTTCCTGGACAATGGAAAGAGAAATTACTCCCTAGAAGTGCTGTGCCAGGCCAGTTTCCAGGCCAGTCCCCTGTGGAGATAGGAAGTAATTTTGCCTTTGACTGAAGAACTGATGCTTTGGGTAACTTCAGCATCATCAGACGCTGTCTTAAGCAGCTGCAAAGTCTCACCACTGTACTACGCTTAAAGTTTTCCATCCTGAATGAAGGAACAAAAGCTGCTGCTCGTGGTAAAACATCGTGACCAGACAACAGCAATGTATTTTTCATGACTTATTGAATGAATTGTTCTTGCTAGTAGAGTGATGACTCATTTCCAATCAGGATGATGCTCCTTTTCATGCCCCAACCTTCTAACTTTGCCATTGCAGGCATCAAGAGCTGCTGGCAAGTTTAGGAGAGACATAGCCACTGAAGCAACAGTTCCCACAATTCTTACTTCTAGGAGCAGAATTAGGAGCCTCAGAAGTCCTAATATGAGTCACCTGAGAATGCTGAATGAGTGGTGGGTAAAGGAGCTGTGGAAGGAGACAGTCCAGCCTGGTTAGTCCAGAAATGGATGGTAGAATCTTGCCAAGGGCTGCCACCTCCCTGGGGCTGAAGTGCTCAGTAAGAACAATTTCTGGAATCATCCATCCAGTTCCAGTTGTTCAGACAGCAATCACCCCTTTGTCAAGTGTCCGTGATATTTTGCTGCAGCAGTGGTCTGCAGCGTTAGTCAAAGAAATTCCTCTCTCAGATCAATTCTACTTAAGAGTAGCTCTTGTGTAAAGTGAGTTAAATTCAGCACTCACAGCCCAGACCCCATGGAAAATAGTCTAATTAAACTACAGGAATAGAGTGTGACATAAATATAATGGAAATACAAACCCATATAATTTAATTTGACATGACTGGCAGTTTTTTTGCTTAAGTTGGTAAAAATGAGCGAGTGCAAACAATGAACTTTCCTATTTCCTTTTATCTTTTATTGTCAATACAGTAGGAAGGTGGTTTCAGAATGACTTCCCACAGCAGCAACCTAAACAAATGTAACAGTGAACAGACTTCAAGCTCTCTTTTTGTTGTTGTTTTGAAAACCCGTGCACATATACAATTTCTACATTTCCTAGGCACTTAGAGCAAATTGAATTAATTTTAAATACGGTCTAAACTTTGTCCCATGTGTTCAGACAGACCATTCCACGTTGAATATAGCAGCTGTTCGATCGTCGGTTAGGCTCTGCCCAGGGTCAGAGCATCCCGGTACCCGCTGGCGCTACTGAAACCTGATGCAGCTCTCAGCACCCGGCTCCCACCTGTTCACCTGCTCCGTCCTGCCACCAGCAGAGACCACTTGTGACAACAATGAAAACCCTTCGCTGGGCGGAAAAAAAAAGTTTAACTTTTTTCCTTCCCCCCGCCCCGGTAAGCTTGCAACGCTGTAACCAAGTGAGGACGTAGTCTGGGAAACACTTATGACGGGACGAAGAAAGGGGTTCCAGATGCCTCCTCCTGCCCTGTGTTTTGGGAGTTCGGGGCCGTTTCCATAGGAACCCAACGCACACGGGGAGCTTCCCACTCCGCAGCCCTGTCTGCGCGAGAAGAGCCCCCCACCGGGTGCCCGCGCCAAGCCTTCCTCCTGCCCGCCGCCGCGCTGCGCCGCGCTTGCGCCCTGCCCGCACCTGCGCAGAGGCCGGCGGTGCGGTACCGGCACGGTGACAGCTCTGCGCCATGGCGTACTCGACGTGCTGCAGAGTGGCCATGGTCTCCTGCCTGGTGCTTTGTGTCTCCCTCCTCCTGCCGCGGACCTTCTTGTCTCGGGGCGGCGGGAGGCAGGAGCCCGGGGCCGCGCCGCTCGCAGCGCCCGCGCCGCCGGAGGGTAAGAGGCTGCCGCGGGCCCTGCCGCCGGCGGCTCCGCTGAGGCGATGGAGGGTCGCTCCTCGCCGTCCGTCCCCACCGTCCCTGAACTGGCGAAGTCTTTGTCGGCCGTTGTTCAGGGGCCGAGCGTAAAGCGAGGGCGGTGGTTTACGGTGAGGCCGGGGCGGGCTGGCCGAGCGCTCGGCTGTGGGCCGCGCTGCGGCGGGCCCTGAGCGTCGCCGCCCCGGGGTGCTGCTGCCGCTGGTCGGGCGGTGTGTGGGCGAGCTTGGGCTGCACAGAGCGCCTGTGCCGCCGGCTGTGAAACCGTAGTGTAGCTCGTTCTTCCCGTGACTGGCACCCAGGTCATTCGCTCATACTGTCACCATAGTGATGCGTGGCGTGGCACAGACTGGTTTGAGAGTAGCGGTGATTTACCTCTTCGTTTTGCTTTAAACCCCTGTTAGTTTAAAATCTACAAATTTAACTTGTTTGGTTTATGCAAGTGAGCTATTGAACAGAGGCATACTGTTTTTTTTCCCCCCTATTGCAATACATCACTTTTTATTTGAAAGCTTTGTTATTTTGTTGTTTTCCTGTGTGGGATGCTGTTATTGCATATGAAATAAAAGTTCATTTTAGTTGTCTTCATTGTTCAGTTTCCTATTCTAGCATTTTCAGCTTGCCTTTCATGCACCAGTTTCTCCTAAAGATGTGCCGCTTGGTAATTCATTTAGAGTCATATCCATACAGTCCTGTTTCCCTGTCCTTCCTTTCCCCATGTCCCCTCTTAAGTTCTTAAGGATGGGTTCATACAAGCATATGCCATTCTTTTCATGCCCATTGCCTTTTAACGTGTGTTTTTTCTACCCAAGACACTTCGCGCAAGTTTGTAGTGTCATAGCCTCACGTCTTGGCAGAGAAGGAGTTTTGCCCAAGGGCTGGCTGCAAGGCCGAGGTGAGGCTGGTGGAAGTACAGAGAACTTTGAGCTTGTGGTGGATACTGGCCCACAGGGTCCCATGTTTGGTGGCTTCATCTTTGGCAGGCTTGTGGCAGCTGGTTCTTGCATGATCATGTGCTTCTATGATAGAGATTTCATTTGGCCAGGGTCTTTTAGGACATTGAAGCTGAAGTTACTGCTGAAAACAATGTTACGTAGAACTGAAATACATGACTGCTATAGTATGACTGCTTTTCCGTGGTGGCTGTTTTCATTCCTCGTCTTTAAGAACTTGAATAGAGGTTGTAATAATGGAAGACTGGTAAGGAGGATTCTAAACAATCTCAAGTAACTTGCTACTGAGATGTAGAAAACCGCAGGTGTCATACTAGTGTTTGTTTGCTGCTTGACAAGTAAAACATGGTGAGGTAGGTCTGTGATAGACTTCAAGCAGCCTGTTGAACATGCTTTATATTCTTGCCCTGCTGTGGGCCAGAGCACAGTGGTAAGTTACACTTGTGTGAAGCTGTGGGCCAGAGCACAGTGGTAAGTTACTCTTGTGTAAATCCTGATAAAAGGTGGAAAGAGCAGGTTTGGTGATCCTCTAGCATTGACCACCATGTCCTGTGTTGCCTGCGTCCCTGCTTGTGTGCCTCTGATGTGGTATTGCTTCAAGGATCCCTTGGTTGGCAAGGTAATGATGAATTTACTCTGCCTTTCATCCATGGTTTGCCATTGCTCCTGTGTCCTGCTGGTGCTGGCTCATAGATAGGTTCACTAGCGCTGTACATCTACATGTTTGTAGTTTCATTGCAGAATTTTCTAATGCTGAAAAGCTGGATGCTAGCTGATTTTTTTTTTTTTTTTTTGACAGCATATTGAGCAATACAGTGAAGGACGCTATAAAGGCCCAGCAGAGAAGCACAAGGGCTGGGGACTCACCTGCCAAAAGCAGGGATGGGAGCTGATGCTCTGGAAGGTGATACTGGCTCTCTTGTAACTTGTGCCCAGGGTGCTCCTCTGCTGCACCCCAGCACCTGTCTTTGACTGAGGACATAATACCTCACCTCAGCTGCTCCGTTTCAGATGAGAATTTATAGTCCGTATTTTCAATTTAATAGCAAGAATTTCATTACACCTGCTCTGTAGAACAAACTTTATTTCACCTGAAGTTATTTTTTTATTGGAAGAATAAATCTTGATTGAGCGGTTCAGTTCATATCTCTGTCATTAGTTGTCCTCTTCAGTGAATTGATAACTGCGGTTACCTGACAGAAGTTTCAGAGGCTTGAGGTAATCATGTCATTCTTAAAGTTAATAAAGTGCTTATTGTAGTCTTGGGGGCAAAATGCCTCTGAATAAAACATTCTTAAAGTTTACTACCATTTGTTAGAACTCAGTGTTAACAGAAGGCTTTTTATTGAGACAGGCTTTAAGCGTGGGAATGCTTCTCTAATAAAGCCATTTTCCAAGGTCTCTTTTAGGAAGGTGGTGAGCATAGCACTATAGGAGTTAATATTACCTTGCAGACAGGGTTCTTCTTTTTTCCCAGTAATCGTTTCATGTATATGAAAGACTTTATTTAAAGAACTTATTGTGAATGTATCACATTTGTCATTTACTTCACGGGCAGGCATTAGAATTTTAGTTTTTAAGAATCTTTTGGAAAAGGGGAAAAAAAATGAAAGAGAGCTACTGGCAGTTTAAAAAGTTCTTTTAAGTCTAATGTTCATAAATATATGCCACACGTTTTGTAAAGCTCCCCTCCAAGTCGGTAGTTTGAGAAGAACCTTACAGCTCTGTGACAATAGGGGTATAGTCTGTCTGCATTCTTGGGAACAATCAAGTAGCATCAGCTTTATGAGGAAAAAAATGCATGGCTCTTCAGGGGACACCTCTGCCCAGCTTGGATTTGTGCAGTGCACACATCAATTGCCACCAGGAGTCCTTATTCAAGAAAATTAAGGCATTCCTGGTTTGGGTAGCTTTTTTATGTGTGCGGTGGAGGTTTTTTTTGTTTGTTTGTGTGGGTTTTTTTTAACTTCACCTGCAATGCTTAATTAAAAATGCTCAAGTATTTGACTGTCCATTAAGAGCAGCTGCACAGTGGTTTAAAGTCAGGGTTTCAAACCTGTCATTCCTTCTGACCTTCTCTGGGTAGGTTTCTGCAGTTGTGTTGTCAGGAAGGCAGCTAGAGCTATTCTGTAAATGTCAGTAAAAGAGCAAGAGCTAAACAAACGCATACTGTTTGTCCAGTTCTCATCTTGGTGTTACACTGTCTGCCAGAATTGGAAGTATTTATAACAAAGATTTAGAAGCAGAAAAATATAAGTGACCACAAATGTGAGAAATCTAAACCGTGGCTCTTGTGGTGGTGTGTAACACTGAAGCAGAGTGGCCTCCGCGCTGCACCAAATGTGAACTGGTACTGTATAAAATGGACTCATTGCTTGGGCTTTCTGTGGGAAGATGTGTTGGGGAAATTAGAGGGTTTTAAAGAATAGCAGCAGAAATTATATAGTGGGTTGAAAGAGAATTTAGATTAAATGTCAGGAACATAGTGTCTGTATAGAGCTATTACATTAAACGTGGTGGCTATGCAAGAAAACCTAGGAGGAGACTTCCAGTCTGAAGAACAAGTTAGTTTATCCTGGCATCCATGTTTGTTTCTGTCTGTTGTCACTTGCAGATTTAGAACCCTTTGGCCAATTCGTCTCACTGAAGCAGGAGACAAAATAAATGCTTTATGATAATATGCTGCTGAGAGAGGCTAAAGATTGATTGAAGTGTCCTGAGGCAGAGGCTTCAGTATGACTGTGTCTTTATTGGCACCTACCAGAGAGAGGAGTCTCGCATATCCTACCTAACACCGGCTTTGCTTAAAGCACACATCTTCCTTAAATATCAAGCCTGGCAGCTCAGGGGAGAAAAAATGTTGTCTGAGTTCTGGTTGTCACAGGAGCGTGTGCCGTTTCTGATCCCTGTGACCGTCAGGAGAGGCAGCGGTTTGCTTTTTCAGTCACTGCAATGAACGTTTTTAGCAGGAAAATGTAAATGGCACCTCAGCATCCCTAATCGTAGGAGCCAGAGTTTGAAGATCAGTTTGAGGACTGGAATTTGCATTGCTGAGCCAGGAGGATAGTTCTGTGTCCCTCTAGTATGTGTTTTTCAAGTTGGAGCTTTTGTGGACTGTCCAGCTGCTTTGCTATTGGACTGTGGGTTTGTTGTTTAGCTGGTTTTGTATGCTCAGTAAGGAATAGTAAATGCCTCAGAAAACCCCATGATGCTAGCGTTTCCAGACCAAAGCACTGTAACCATGGTGTTGGGATGGGGGGAAAGGAAAAGGGCAGAGCTCCTCCTTGGAGAGTACAAGCTGAACTGTGGGTGCTGTCCCACTCAGGAGCAGCTTGGGTGAGGCTTGAGGAGGAAGGAGAAGAGTATCCTTTGCTGTCAGCTTGGACAACACACAGTTCCCAGGCTGCGATTTCTTATCTGTAACCCTCCTCTTAGACTTACTGGAGTCTGAAGAACAGGCACATTGTATACATGAAATCTTGTATCACAGATCTCCTGATGAATGGAGTGAGAATTTGATGTAGCAACAGCTCGTGTCTACTGCATGTCAAAGTTTCCCTTTTACTGTGTATCTCTGTGTGTAGCCTAGCTTTTTACAGCTGTCCAGATACTGCAGACATATTATCCAGACAAAGAGCCAAGGCTAAAAAACTTTATAGTCAAATTGGACTCAGTAGCAATTTCTGAATTTCATTAGGTAGAAGTTGTAACAGCTGTCTTGGCAAATAAAGGTACTTGGATGGTCTGAATATGACGAGCTGGTTAGCTGTTGTGTTAGGTGTGCTATAAATAAGCTTTTTAAGATTGGCTTTTTGGAGCTGAGTGTTAATATTGTTAAATGGTTTTTAAAAATTAGTACTTCTGAGGTGATACTGCTATAAAGGACTTCGTCTGGATTTAGAGACCTACAGTCTCTTAACACAGATGTCAGCTAGGATATAATTTCATTTTTTGATTTAAAGCTGTGTGAAGGGACAGGATAAGACAAAGCATGCTGTGCTTGCCCTCTAGCTGGTTTCCAAAGTTGACTGAAGGATTAAGCTGACAAATTATTAAACATGTTGGGTAAACCTTAGGTGAAAAGATTGCGAAGCCAGGCAGGGTGAGTTTGGTGAGGTTACTGTATGCAGCAGTCAGGTCTGCGAGAAGGCAACCCTCAGGCTGTCACGGGGCAACTGAGAAACATTTCAAAATCAGAGCAGCACTGTGACATCCTTCAAAGCTAAATGGAAGTTAGTGCTCTGCCTTCCCAACAGCGTGGAAAATGTCCTGCTGAAGCACTCACCATCCACCCTGGCAGCTGGATGGTGCAGCAAACACTTCTCTAAAGAGAATTATCTGCATTTAAGAATAAAAATCTCAAAAAAGGAGATATGTGGAGAGATTTTTGCAAACAGGACATGAAATGATAAATATGAGCACCCGTGCTGGGAAGTGTCCTTGAGTCCATCTTGAGCTTAAGATACCAGGCACTGAGTGGCGCCCCTCACATGCAGCTGCAAGGGGGCTGGGTTAGCCGGCCCAGGAGCTGATCTTGCAGGATTGGTATTGGTAGCCACTCTGTCTGTACCGCACACACAATCCTAAGCCAAAGAGGGACTGAACATGTGCCCTTCCGTGCTTGCATGGAAGTGTGCCTTGATTTTATTGGTAGAAGAGACGTGGTTGTCTCCATCTGAAATTGGTTTGTTTCTTCCCTGGATATGTGGAATCCAGTCACATCACCTACCAGTGTGCGTGCTAGGGTTGGCTTTTTTAACAGCACAGGTTATCTTGTTTAATTGACAGTGGCATCCAAATGGCTCTACATTGCTGTTTCTATACTGTGTATTTGACAGCTTTGTGTGTATGGTGCTTTTAAGTTGCCTGTGCCAGCAATTTCCTTGATAATTTTCATGGGTTCTATTAAAAAAAAAAAAGCTATGGAAAATAATATTCTTTAAAAAATGAAATCATTATAAAACTTTAAAGATAAAACTAGGAGCCATGAAATTCTCCTTTAAAAATGTTTTGATACAAAAATTACTCTTGTGTGCCTCTTTGGCCTCATTAATTGAATTGAATGTTATAAAGCACAGTTGAGACCTTGTGGATAACGTAGAAAACTATTCCCTTTACATATAGTTTCACCTCTGTCTTTTATTTTCTGCTTTCTTCTTTCTTTTTCTTTTTTTCCCTTTCCTTTATTTTTTTTAAATAGAGAGTGTTTGCATGAGGTACTTTCCTGTTGAGGTTTATCTACCCTGCTGTTTCATCCCCATTTCAGTGATACCGCTCACTACACGACACCACGCTTATTTCCACAGTCACCGACTGCCACAAGGCATTCCTGCTGCAGCAGTGAGACTCTCTTGTAAATAAGATGCTATGCTTTCCAACATACTTTGAATAATTCCCTGAAATTGAAGTGCAGCTAACAGCTTTCTCAAAGTTAAGCCTGAGCTGATTTGAGTGGGTTTGGTCAGTCGTGGTACACCTGGGCAGTTTCATGAGTATTGATTACACTCCCTAGTAAGTATTCACTGGCATTTCCTGTTGGATTAAATTGTCCACAGCACTGTTTCAGGCTCTGTGCATACTTCAGCATCCATGCATGAATTTATGATCACTCCCTTGTCTCGTTTCAAATTATCTCTGCCTCTCTCAAGACTGGAAACCATTTTTTCCCATCTGAAATGCCAAAGATACTATGTCCCAGGCTATAGTCCATATCCTCTCGTAACAGTGCTTTATCTCATGCATTTTTAAGGAGAGCAGTTTGAGATGCACCACTTTGTTTCAATACTCATTTGGTAAAAATCAGGTAAAGTACTACTACTTACGGCAATAGCCATGCCAACAGCCATAGCTGCACTGGGCAAACACTGCAGTCTTGTATCAGGATGTTTGGTGGGTAGTGGTTTATACATTGACATGCCTTTGTGTAATACTGTGAGATCCCACTCACAGCAGAAAACAGGTGATATGTTGGGGTGCTTTTTTTGGAGTAGAGGACCAGAGTTTGCAGACTTCTTAATTATAGTTATACAAGTTACTTATTCACCAGTAGGGGTGCATTAAAAAGTAGAAGTAATAGATCAGCTACACTTGCTGCAGTTGTAGAAAACAGAGAAGTAACAGAAGGTATTAATGTTTGTGTGTTTCTTTGCAGGGAAGCTGGGTCGCTTTCCACCAAGGATGCATTACCAGGCCACTCCAAGCAGTCCAGCTGCTCCTCACTTTCCAAGGTCTCACCTTGCTGAAGCAGTTGCCAAAGCCAAGGCTGGTGGAGGTGGTAGCGGAAGTGCTGGTGGAAGTGGGAGAGGTCTTGTGGGGCAGATTATCCCTATATATGGATTTGGCATCTTCTTATATATCTTGTACATTCTATTCAAGGTAAGACCAACATAAATTGAAAACTCAGGGAAATAACTGAAATAAATCTTGAAACAGAAATGATAGTCTCATTTTTGTACATGGTTTCATTTCAGCCATGATCAAAATACAACAACTTCTGCTGGACCTTTGACTGATGTGTCCTGTGGCTTTTGCTTTTGCAAAGACTGGAGCTGAGAAAGCAGGCATGGGTGATTGTGGTCCTGTATTAACTTCTGGCCTCTTGCTGTATTTTTAAGGACTTTTGTTTCCCCCTGGAAAATGTGCATGTCTAGAACAATGTTATATTAATTTTGGATATACACATAGTCTTATTTTCCTGTTAGGTGTGACTATATATTATGTATACTGTATATATCACATACTGTGTTAGACATTGAAAGTGAAAGAGTTCTTGCATACCTTCTGGAACACCACCACGTTGCTGAATGGGAGTTCGTTAGGTTTTATTTGCCATGCTGGAACTACCTCAGCTGAGGAGCTGGTTGAAATGTAGCTTAAAAACACCCGCACATCCAAATTCCCCTCAGGTTGTTTTTCACACGTATTTCCCACATCCAAATTCCCCTCAGGTTGTTTTTCACACGTATTTCCCACATCCAAATTCCCCTCAGGTTGTCACATCCAAATTCCCCTCAGGTTGTTTTTCACACGTATTTTGAACTTCTCACAGCTTTTTGTTACAGAGATGTGACTTGCCTTTTGGCAATGACGGTCATCTGTGTGGAAGGAGGGAAAAGTGGACTTGTGGAAATGTTCCTTCCTTTGAGTGGGAGTCCAGAATGGGCAATGTCCAAACAGTTAAGCCTGCTTTGGTCTGACAGAGGCAAGGACAAAGTGAATTGGGTAAAGTGATCAAACACAGAGAAGACAAAAGGCACGGACGTCCTACATCTGCTCTATAGAGCCAGGCAGTGTCTTTGCTGCAGTTAGAAAGTTGGTAAGGAATAATGGCAGAAAGCCCTGCAGGAGAGACAAGCAGGGTCACATAATTCCTTCAGGACCTGCCTCTTGTTCCACAATAACTGCCCAGTGTGGTGTTGGGTGGTGGTGTTGTTTTTTTTTTTTTCCCTTCCTATACACAGAAAAATTGAACAGATAAATAATTCTGAAGCCAAGTTATTTTTATGAGCTATGTCTTCACTGTGCTTAAAAATTTAATTTATTCCAAGGTGTTTCAGGAGTTTTCAGCTGGTGATACTTCCCAGGCATTTTTCATGGTCATCTGATTTCACTGCTGGGTATGCTTTTCTGTGGTTACTTTCTGGCATATTTTAGGGTTTTTAATCCTTTTATTCTGTTGCCTTTGGGGCTTATATATTACTATGTTGGTAACTCATAGAAGGGTCATCTGTTTTCACTGACCAGCTGGCTTCCAAGGGAAAAACTACTGCTGGAGAGAGGAAATGCCCTACTGCTGCACCTGGAAATGCCAAGAGGAAAATCAGTGAGTATGACTTGTGAGGTATGATATAGCTGTGTAGCTCTTGACTCTGTAGAGACATGGTCCAGACAGGTTCTTCAAGTTCTGGGCACACTGTGAAGCTGGTGTTCTGTCCCATAAAGAGCAACCCAGAAGCTTCTGTGATGGAATGAGCAAGATTTCAAGTGAATTACTGTGTGGTCACTTTCTAATCTCATTCAGCTAACAGTATTCTGCAACAGTAGCCTGATCTCAATCCCTCCTGAAAGCAGTTGCTTTTCATGAAGTTCACTGAATTAACTCAGTGGATTTGCTGAAAAGCTGTGTAGCTGATAGTTGAAAATGGATAATAGGATGTCCATCTATAATTATTCCATAATCCATAATAGTATATAAAGATATTACTAAAAGCTACCTTCATCCGTTTGAATTTGTGAATTCTTAGCCATCACCAGCCATTTCCCTACCTTTTTCCTTCCCTTTTTGCAATGCTCAGAGTTTTCATAAGTGCAATAAAGCAAGCAAATAGTATTGGGAAATGTTATTTTGATTTTACTTAAACATCAGTGGGATAGATTCAACTATTTGTAGACATTCATTAGATAAATTAAAAAGCTTACTATTGAAGATTGAATAAGTAGTGAAGATTGGCTGTGGTGTTTAGCTGGCTAAATTGTAATAGGGAAGAAAAGTACTTAGGGCTTTATGAAAGTGCTAACAGTAAGGTAATTCTCTTAACATAGCTGTAATTATCTTGACATTAATGCGTATATTAGGAATAGCTAATGTACTCAGTGCTATAGATTGTCTTCTCAGTGCACTTACACTGCACTGCCTGGCAATTTTATGCAATTTATTAGCAATGGTAATTGTATTTTTTTCCTCTAATGCTTAGTAAGAGAAACTAACTTTGCAGTAAGTTAAACATTTACCATCATTATAACGCAGAGAATTAGTGATGACAATTATTCTGCCTTTTTATAATGCTCTTCATTTGTATTCCTAAAGCATTTGTGGCAAGCTGTAGCAGAGCAGAGGCCAAGCCACCTGAAGGCTGAGTAACCACTTAGTGACTTGAATAGAATAACTTCTCTTTGCTGTGCTTCCTCTATTTTTGAAGTCTGAGACATGCAATACTATGATGTCAGCGATACATGAAGTGATGGCATTCTCTGCCAGAATGAGATCTTTCTAAAGGCAGGGTGCTTGTTGGATGTCTTTTTCCATTCCCACAATATTTGGTTTCAGTTATATCTTTGTGCTGTTAAAATCAGTGCACCTGGAGCAACTGTTTCACTAACCTGGGCTGGTTCATTTTCGTCTGCAGTAGGGAACAGCAAAGTACAGGGTTTCAAGTGTGAACTACAAAAGTCAAACAAGAAGCTCAAGCATTTCTGTGGATGTCCATGCTGCTTTATGCTAAATTAAAGCTAGTCTAGTATTGTGTTCTGTTTTGGGCACTGCAGTCCAAGAGAGATGTGAAGGTTCTGGAGCAGGTCCAGAGGAGGGCAATGAAACTGGTGAAGGGCCTAGAGAATAAATCTTGCAAGGAGTGACTGAGGGAGCTGGAGATGGCTAGTTTGAGTAAGAGGAGGCTGAGAGGAGACCTCATTGCTGTCTGCAACTACCTGAAGGGAAGTTGTGAAGAGGCTGCTGCTGGTCTCTTCTCACAGGTAATTGGAGACAGAACAAGGAGGGATGTCCTCAAGCTGAGGCTGGTATGTTTAGATTGGATATTAGGAAAAAGTTTTTCATGGAGAGAGTGGTCAGGCACTAGAGTGAGCTGCTCAGGGAGGTGGTTGAGTCACCCACCTTGGATGTGTTTAAGGGTCATTTGGATGTGGTGCTTAGGGATATAGTTTAAGGTAGGGTTAAAGGTTGGACTTGGTGATCCTGAGGGCCTTTTCCAACCTGGATGTTTCTGTGATTCAGTGGCCCTGTCACTGCTTACTGGGAGGTTGCACAGTGCTTCAGTTTCTTCACAGCCAGTTTGGTTCAGCACAGCATGTGCTGCCTGTGAGAATGGCACAGGGATACACGTTCAAAGTTCCTAATGACAGTTCTTGGCACTTTGCTTATTTTACAGCTGATTATGAGCTCAATCAACTCCAGGAAAAATTGAAAGAGACAGAAGAAGCTATGGAAAAATTAATCAGCAGAGTGGGACCTAACTGTGACAGGTATGCTTCAAATGATGGCATTTTAAGGAGAGATTCTGTTCTGCTTAGAAATTAAACTTATGTACATTGGCTGTATTTAATTAGTGTTTCTGTTTCTACTTCAAAATGCAGAATTCAGATTTTACACATGACAGTTTTTGTTCTGTAGGTTTTCTCTTTTCTGTGTCTATACCCAAAATAAATAGGCTTTTTACAACTTCATTTTCCTTAAACAGAATTGCAACTATCCCTACCTTCCACCTTGGTACAGTGCCTTATGTGGAGGGTCGTGATAGGTGTGTGTAGACAGGGAATAGACCATCTACACTTAAAGTATATAAACTGGCCTGTCATGCGTGTCCTAGGTGATATTTTGAATGATTCCTAAGAGACTCGTTTGTTTTATGTTCTGTTCCCCTTCTCTGGATTATTTTTCTAAATAGAAATGCTGCTATAATCTATGCAATGCCTGTTAGAATACCCATAAATGTTTCTTTAAGAGCAGAATTGTATAATAATCTGATTCCCTGTTAGTTCTAACCCACAACTAGTAAATCCATGCATTTGCTTCTAAAAATGAAAGAAAAAAGAGAGTAGTAAAATCAGAACTTAAAAATTTATTATGTTCATTAATACTTGCTATAAATCTGAAGTCACTGTTCTACGTGATAGAAAGACTGGAAACAAGTCTGTGCTTTTCATAAGGGGTGGAACAATGCACAGCTGCAGTGTTGGCAAATTTAAATACCATGAATATTAAGGTGACATTTGCAAGGAAAAAAGCTGTTCAGGTTGTAACACGTTAACGTTGGCTGGCTCAATCAGTGCCTGTTGTAACTTGTTTTGTGGGAATGGTTCTGTGCTGAACTTGCACATTACGTTCACTCAAACTTCAGAAGGCGTTCTCTTGGAGCCTGTAGTTTTGCCCACTTTGCACTATGCCCTACATAGCAGCTGCACTTGTCTTGGCAAGACCAGGTGCCAGACCTGTCTGTGTTAGGCCAGGTTCCAGAGGGAGAACCCCTAAGCTGCCCTGGTTTTGCTAGTTGAATAGAAGGATGCGGTTTCGACTGTGGCTCATCTTTCTTTTGGAGCACTGACTCGGTGCTCTACAGATACCTTTAAGCTGCCAGAAACAGGCTTGTGAGCTGCCCAGATACTCTGTTAACTCAGGATAGGATATTATTTTACTGAGAAAATGGGTTTAGGGTCTGATCCAGTATTTGTTCCACTCAGTGTTATTGGCTTGAAGCCCCTATTTAGTCAAACTTCCCTTCTTTGTTCACCAAACTATATATATAGGTGGATCTAAAGGTCTCAGGGGAAATCAAATCCTGATTCTAATAAAGAGTTTTATATGTAGCCTCTGTGAAGAGAAGGGGAAAAGCACCTCTAGATGGAGCAAATAGCTGTTTTTCAAATACACCCAGGCTTAGAAGTTTTCTTAATCTATGTTGTGAACTTGTTAAGTTCTGTAGTACTGGATGAATGTCTTAAAATAAAATGCATGGTTAGGAGCAGAGTACAGGGTTAGGATTATTCAACCTGGGTGTTGATAGGCTTAAACAAAAAGGAAACAGGAAAAGAACAAGAATTACTTTAAGCTGAATTTATTAATATACAGCTAAACAGAAATCTTTACAACAGAGAAGTCAGAGAAAGAAACCTGGTATCAAATTTGAGGTAACACTGAAAGACCCAAGGTGAGACCATGGCCCATTATTCTGGATATGGCAGAATGACTCCCAGCCTGGCCAGATAATCATCAGTAACCAGTGACTCAGTATAGTTCAGCAGCATTCTCCTCCTGGCTGAACTGCTCCAGGATTCATCCTGGCTTGCTTTTTCTGGTGACAATTCTTAGACTCCAGAGACTTTCTAATATTGTGTATTTTCTTTAAAAAGAGAAAAAAAAAAAAAAAAAGCTTTTCAAATCCAGCTGAGATTGGCAGGACAGTTACAAATAAATAATGTACACTGTCCTGTGTGATTTTATTCTGCTTTCTTCTGTAGTGAGCATGTGTGTTGCTTTCTTGTCCTGCTTTAGCCTGTCCTGCTCTTTCCCTTAAAGCATCTGAATGAAGTAAAGCTGGAAGAACTCTCAATATTGTTAGCTGCTTTTGACAGCCCTGTGCTGTAGAAGGTGGGCAGACAGAAACTTAGATTTGGTGGAGTTGGGTACATAAGACTTCCCTATCATTCTCACAGATGTCTTTTCACTGGTGTCTGTATGCGGTGTTATGAAACCCTGTTCATTTGAAGTATATTAGTAAATACTTCTCTCAGTGGGAGGACTGTACAAACCCTCCTCATTTTCTGGTAATTAGGTAAGAAAAAAAAAAAGCTCAAACACCTGTTTTTCAAGTCCTGTTTACCAG
This sequence comes from Tricholaema leucomelas, assembly GCA_013400475.1. Taxonomy (NCBI): domain Eukaryota; kingdom Metazoa; phylum Chordata; class Aves; order Piciformes; family Lybiidae; genus Tricholaema lacrymosa; species Tricholaema leucomelas. The sequence continues at coordinate 691,168 of WAAF01018538.1, read as the reverse complement.
GCTGTCAGTTGGCAAAAATTGCTTTTTATCATAGACTTTGCAAATGTGGCGGTGGGGAGGAAGAAGAGTAATGGGGGAGATGAAGGCTGTACTCTGCAAGGTGTCATTTTAAAGCTATAGCTGCATTGTAATAGTTAAGTATTTTAAGATCATGAAGCAGAAACACACAGGTTGATATGTCTGAGATACCAAATTAGATTATGAAATTTTCTTTGCAGTCATGATAGCTCTTTAGGAAATGTTCTGATTAAAGTGTAAGAATAAGAAACCTTCATTATACCTATGGCCAAGCACTTTGGGACTCTACAAAGTGTAAGTATTATGAAAGCAGCTGTGTTAAAACTACTACTGACTATAACTATTTTCCATCTGTTCACTTGGTATGCCTAAGTGCATCATGCCCTGGTAAACCTCCCATTAGCAAGCAGTGAGATCTTAACACATTGCCAGCATCCTACAGTAACTCTTCTTGGAGGCCGTAGAGGAAGTAGAAAGCATGGGCTTGGGTTTCTCCGTCTCGGCAGGGAAATTGGTCTTTCAAGCAAGGTATCTGGAGGAGGAATACTCTGAGAAACCTTGTGTTGCAGTAAGACAGCAGCACTTCCTAATGAGGCTATTCCATGTATTAAGAATTTTCCTGTATGAAGTGCCAGAGCATTGCAGCTGTGTTGATTGATCCCATTATCGGACCTTGCCTATCTCCCCATTGCTCTAGAGAGAGCTCTCTGTCTGCATCCAGGTGATACCTCTTCAAATTACATACACCTGTCTATGAAAGGAGGATTTGTGTGGCAGTTTTATTACAGCTTCTGTCAAAGACAGCAAGCTGATGAAAGCATCAGCATTTGTCTGCCTCTTAACACACAGATTCTATAGTTGCATAACCCAGGCTTTCGAAAAGTTACTGCCTTAAACCTGTGCTTGTTCTGTGGAACAAACTGCCACCACAAATTGAGGATGTTCACTGCAGCCTCCCCGTACTGTTGGTATGTATCAACATTTCAAAGTGTTAGGCAAAATTCCACTCATAAGAAGTGCACAGGAGGGATATTTAACTGATTTCAGTCAGACTGCTTAATCTGGGTAACTGCTACTTAAACCAGTGGGCCTGCTCCTTAGCGAAGTTCACTTAGAAAAAAACTGCAGCCCTGCACAAAATCTAGCCCATGGTCAGCATATGTGGTAATGCATGCCTTTGGTTATGCAGTAATTAGCGGTAATGGCCAGCTTTGCGTACGCGGTAATTCGCGGTAACACGTACCTTTGCGTACGCGGTAATTCGCGGTAACGCGTACCTTTGCGTACGCGGTAATTAGCGGTAACGCGTGCCTTTGCGTACGCGGTAATTAGCGGTAACACGTACCTTTGCGTACGCGGTAATTCGCGGTAACGCGTACCTTTGCGTACGCGGTAATTAGCGGTAACGCGTGCCTTTGCGTACGCGGTAATTAGCGGTAACGCGTACCTTTGCGTACGCGGTAATTAGCGGTAACACGTACCTTTGCGTACGCGGTAATTAGCGGTAACGCATGCCTTTGCGTACGCGGTAATTAGCGGTAACACGTACCTTTGCGTACGCGGTAATTAGCGGTAACGCGTACCTTTGCGTACGCGGTAATTAGCGGTAACACGTACCTTTGCGTACGCGGTAATTAGCGGTAACGCGTACCTTTGCGTACGCGGTAATTAGCGGTAACGCGTGCCTTTGCGTACGCGGTAATTAGCGGTAACGCGTACCTTTGCGTACGCGGTAATTAGCGGTAACGCGTGCCTTTGCGTACGCGGTAATTAGCGGTAACGCGTACCTTTGCGTACGCGGTAATTCGCGGTAACGCGTGCCTTTGCGTACGCGGTAATTAGCGGTAACGCGTGCCTTTGCGTACGCGGTAATTAGCGGTAACGCGTGCCTTTGCGTACGCGGTAATTAGCGGTAACACGTACCTTTGCGTACGCGGTAATTCGCGGTAACGCGTGCCTTTGCGTACGCGGTAATTCGCGGTAACGCGTGCCTTTGCGTACGCGGTAATTAGCGGTAACACGTACCTTTGCGTACGCGGTAATTAGCGGTAACTCGTACCTTTGCGTACGCGGTAATTAGTGGTAATGACCAGCTTTGCGTACGCGGTAATTAGCGGTAACACGTACCTTTGCGTACGCGGTAATTCGCGGTAACGCGTGCCTTTGCGTACGCGGTAATTAGCGGTAACGCGTACCTTTGCGTACGCGGTAATTCGCGGTAACGCGTGACTTTGCGCACGCGGTAATTCGCGGTAACGCGTGACTTTGCGCACGCGGCAATTCGCGGTAACGCGTGCCTTTGCGTACGCGGCAATTCGCGGTAACGCGTGCCTTTGCGTACGCGGTAATTCGCGGTAACGCGTACCTTTGCGTACGCGGTAATTCACGGTAATTCAGAGTTTTGCATACGCGTGTCTTTGTGTCCATGCTGATTAGCAGTAATGCGTATATCTGTTGTTTTGTGTACACACATTTGTGTATTTTACGTATGCGCACGTTGTCGCTCATGCTTGTCTTTGTGTATGCAGTCATTAGCGGTCTCCTGTGTCTTTGTGTTTGTGCATGTTCACACACACGCATCTGTGGGTAGCGTGGGTGGTAATTGTTATGTTTTTGGCTTTCTCTTGTCTTTCATGGATTAACTGTCATATCACCATCACTTCCCTACCTGTATCAGAAAGTGCCTAATGAAATGCTGCTCTAGTTATGACAGTAGGAGGGTGGAAAAAATGAAGATGGATTCTGCATTTTTACCTAAACTTTGTTTCTGAAACTAGAGATACCTATCACCTAAATCCAAAATCCTTCTTCTGCTTTCAGCTCATCTCTTCCCATCTCACCCCTGAGATGAAACAGCAGATGTCTAATTTCAGAAATTATCTATGTGAGGGGCTGGAGATCACCAGCGTTCATCTGCCTGACCTCCCATACCACCTTCAGCATCATTCTGCATGTGCTGAGGGCCAGCCTCTCTGAGAAACTACAGGCAATTGCTCCTACCTAAAAAACAGTGACATATGAAAGACTTCCAGAGTAGGGCTGCAGGCCTCTGAGAGGTTTGAACTGGCACTTACACAGAGACCGAACACTTGCTCAAGATGAGCTTGAACCTCAAGATCAAAGCAGCACAACAGTCAGAACCAGAACTTGAGCCAGTCTGTTTATTATTCTGACTTATTGAGTGAGAGAGCAGAGGTCAGATCACCAAATATTTTTATTTTGTCCATATATTTTTAGGAGACTGTTTTATTTCCAGAGAGAATAACATATAACGGCTACATCATCTTACCTGTTGGAAGCCTTTTTGCAACAGAAGTAAGCAACAGTATTACTTGAGCAGTGGCAATTGCTAGAAGCAGCAGTGTAGAACCGAAGTTATAGTTTGCTTTCAATCTGATAAAAAGATCAGTCCTCTCCCACCACCCTCCTGGGCAGCATTGTTGACTCTCTGACCAGATGAACTGTCCAACTGACATATCTTAATGAGGCTCTGCAGATTTAATACCTTTAATGGTAATAATTAGAGATCATTAGACTCTTAAGGCTCATGTCTGTGTTAGACGTTTTCATCAGGCCCCAGCTGTTTTAAATGTAGTACAGGTTCTGAATTACATTTCCTTCTAATACATCAAGCAGGACATGGCCCTCTAATGGTCTCTTACCACTCTTGAAAGGCCAGAAATTTCTCCAGTGTCTTTTGTCCCTTAAATCTTGCTTGTGTGTCATTTTCCTCACACTCCCTCATTGTGTCTGCCTGCTTCCTTTGCCTGTTTTAAGTTTGCAGGCTTTCTGGATAGACAGATATACCTTTATACCAAGCTGCAGTGCACACCATATGCAGATACTGAATAGTAGTCATACTACTACATACTATTCAGATTGTGCTGCTGGGATGGACCAAACAGTTGGGTTCAAACTCTGCTCATAGTTTGTAATAATAGCGAGCTGAATGCTGGTGTCTAATATTTTCTAGCAGGACTCAAAATGTTACAACAGACCAGGAAAAAAAGTTACTTCAGCAGCTCCGAGAAATTACTAGAGTTATGAAAGAAGGAAAATTCATAGATGGCATCTCTCCTGAGAAGGAAGCTGAAGAAGCTCCTTACATGGAGGACTGGGAAGGTAAGCAGGAGCCTTTCTTATCATTACCTTGGTGAGAAAACACTGAGGAAGGCCTACCCTTTCAATTTGTGTTGCTAAATTTATCCTTCCTTTTCAGAAGTCAGTGTTCAAAACTTTACAAGAGGTGGTTTGTTTTCTCAACCGTAAGAGAAAGAAAATAGATTTTGAGACACTGAACATTTCCTGTAGCATAAACACTACGCTATCTGCTGCCAAAATGGCATATGAATATTCAGATATGCTCCATCTGCTGCTGGGTCTTGGCTGATGTAGGTTTCTCTCTTTCCCTTTCTCTGCTGGGCTAAATTTCCTGCAAAATCATAGAATCATAAAACCCTTGGAAATCAGACTCAGTATGTTTTTGATAACTTACAGTTTTTACTTTTGATTAGTCATTCTTTCTTCGCTCCAATATTGTGAAAGTCAACTCCAGGAACTCTTGTCTTCTAAAAACTATCCATTTTCATGTCCTTTCCATTCTGTAGTGTTTATGTGTCACATGAATGTGTTTTCAAGCTAGTTTTCAACTAGGAAGTTGAGCTGCTCACTACCATAATTTCCAATGCAGACTTAATTTCTTGCCTTTTAAGACGCTTTCAAAAAGGATCCAAAACATACAGCACAAACAGTGGCCTTGAGCTCTGTTTTTGCACATCAGGTTTCATTTTCTAAAATGAAATGCACCAAGTCAGTTGTTGAGATACTGGTTTTTCAACTTTATGTACAATGTTGTTTATAGCAAAAGTCTTCAAAATGTTAATCAGACAATCAGTAGACAGAAACAAAACAAACAAAAGAAGTATCTATTTAAAGATCAAAGACACATATTTTCACCTGCTAGCTCCCATAGCTTTCAGCAAAGCTCTGTCACTCCTGAAATTCAGAGTTGATACCATTTAGTTGCTCCCTAAAAATAAGTGGGATTTTCTCATCACCTCCCAAGAAATCCTATTTTGCCATGTCTTGTCATTGATTTAACACTGTGACATACGCATGGCATTAAATATATGACACTTACACTGGCAGTGCAAACAATAACTGCTCTGACAAACTTGTACATCCAGCAAAAGTCAGTACTACTTCTAGATGCTGTTAACACTTCAACCTGCATTATCACTTTGCTCCTAAGGTTATCCAGAAGAGACCTACCCTGTCTATGATAATTCTGATTGCTTCAAGCGCAAGCAGGACACCATCCTTGTAGATTACCCTGACCTGAGCCAGCCCTCTGCAGAAGAGCTGGCAGAAAGAATGGAGGGCATGGAAGAGGAGTATCTGTGCAATGAAGGCCTGCAATCTGATCTCACCATGGGAAGAGTCAGTCATGATCTAATGCAGAAAAAGGATGAGGTAACTGGCATCAGTGAAGAGGAGAAGGACCTTCAGCACAGCCAAAGCTCTGAGGAGTGCTGCTGTTATTATGAGGATGATGATCCTGCCATCCTAGCAGAGAATGCTGGATTCCACTCTGAAAGCTGCAGTGAAGCAGAAGAGTCAGACCAAGAGGATCTGTCTTTGGAGTCAGAAAATGAAAATGCAGCATTGAAAAAGCAGAAAGGCAGGGATTCAGAGGGAACAGGCATGCTGAGAAAGCGCAACATGAAGGCACTTGAGTAGTAGGGACAATAGCAGATGTTGTTTAGATTGTGAAGGCAGAGATCACACACTGTCATTCCTGTGGGTCTTGTTCCCAAAGATTTCTCTGTATTTGTCTCCTTGTACCAATTTCATTCCCATGGTAACAGTCAGTCACAGCACCTACCTGAACTCAAGCTGTTGAAGGACTGCCTTCAGTCCACTCCAAGTAATATTATCTGTCCATCCTTTCTGTCTCTGTAATAGTGCTTTCACAATACAAACACTCCCAAAAGCCACGAGTGGACAGACGGAGGCAAAGGATGTGAAGACAGACAGTTTTTGTTCATCTGTAGAAACAGCCAGGCTGGGTAGATTCATACAGCTGTGTGACTTGGCAAGCATACAGGCTGCCTTTATCCCATGCCAATGGTTTATCATCTCTATGTCCCATGGCTGCTGCAAGTGGAGCAATAGTCAAGCCCATCACCATGAGAAAGGTAGATGCCATCTCGGGTCTGCTGCAGCCAACAAAGGTGGACTCACAGAATTTTACCTATCTATACAAATACGTGCTTATGATGTACTTCAAATTCCTGCTGCTTTTAAAGGTATGTGAAGCTTAAAACGTTTGGCTGTCTTCATTTGGGCAAATTTGTGTATTTAATTTTGTACAAGAGATGTTGCAAAAGCATGAAAAAGTGGCCTTCTTTATTAAATATGAGATAGAGTTTTTAAGCAGCTATTTTCATCCATTAAGAAGCTAAAACACATAAATGGTTGTGAATAACAAAAAGGTCCACTGTCCAATAATATTAAGACTACCACAGGCTGCATCCTAAGTCAAACCTGGGTTTTGACCTTCCCATCTTCCAGCCAATTTCTTTTCAGGCCCCTTAGCATAGGTAATTCCAGAATTCAGCTGTGTCCTCCTGAGTGAATCTGGTGGGCCACTGCAGTCCTCACAGACACAGCAAGCACATGCCACACTGGGGGGCAAGACAAGAAATGATTCTGTCACAGCACTACGAAATTAAAAACCAACAAATTCTCCTTTAGTAACACAAAGACCAGTTTTAAAATTTCCCTTAAAAACCTGTGGCAGAGCTAAAGATTTCATATTTCTCTGCATCACCAAAGGAGAAAATTATACTAGGTGAAGGTTGATTACTTGATGTCAAAGAGACTCAACAGCTCAGGCCTGAGGTCCCAATTGGCTTTGCAGCTCCACCCCAGGTACCAGTAAGTGTCCACTGTATGTAGCTAGCCATAACTTGTACAGCAGCTTACCAACAGCCTTCAAACTGATATTCCTCCTCTTCATACAACTCTTCCTTTTCTCACTTGGCTTCAGCTTTCCCCTCTCTGAAACGTCATCTTGTATGCGATGCAAACACACGAAAATATCTTTGAAAAGCCACATGCCCCACGTTTTGCCTTCAGGAGGAGATCTTTCTTCCATAGTAGGAGAGCTGTGTCTTAGAGGCTTCAGTTTTGCAGGTTTTTTTCCTAAGCTTCCATGCACATCTTTCCATTTTGCCCTCTAACTGATGACAAGCACACAGAGTGGGGAACAGAACACGGGGAGAAACATGCCCTGCTACACAGCAGGTGACAGCAAGCATGTAAGGGTTGCATTGCTTAATGGTAAACCTGTTCATAATAAACCTGGCCTGTATCTTGGCTGCTTGCGTGAATGCTGAGAGCGGCTCTCATCTCCAGAGCCAGGCAGATAGAAACGAAGAAGAAAATGAGAAGGGAAGATTTCCTGAGAAACAAGCATAGCTCTGATGAGCACTGTACAAGTAAGCCTAGTTGCACCGGCATCATTTACACCATGCTCCTAGCATCAAGCTTTGCTATACTACTGAAGCAGTTGCTTTCAGCATACAGCCCTTAGCTCCTGAGCATCCACAAAATCCAAAGCAAGCAGGCTTTTGGCAGGAAGCTTTAATCCATCAAACACGTAGCAATAAATCAAAGCACGCTGAAAACCACTGCAGTAGAAAACAAGGACTTCAGAAAGGTGGTCCTTAGCCTGTAGATGCTGAGCACTGCAAGTAACAGTTTAAGGAGCTAACTGTTGGAAATGCTGCCCTCTAAGTCAGAATGGCCACCCTGAGAATGCAGAAGGGTAAATCTTTTATGTATGCTCATCACTGTCTTGGTGAGAAGCTGAACAACCTTGAAGTGCACAATGCAATTAATTCCCCCCCTGGAGGATTACGCAAGCAAAATTGAAGGCCACCCTACTTTGAAATGGGAACATATACAGAGGGATTTAATACACTTTAATTCATAGGTTTCACTGACTTAGCTTTCTGGAGTGTCCCCATATGGAAAAAAAAAACAAACCTGGACATGTTTTACACAAGAGGAAATTATCCACAGGAAAAACAAGGAGCTTAAAATAACACATATTACTAAGAAGCTGAGAAACATCTACTACCTCCAAGAAAGTATTTGAGGTGATACCAAACAAAATTCATCCTCATGGTCTTGTGCTGTGTAGTCCAAAAGACAGAATAACCAGTGCTTTTGAAAACAGGGTTGAGTTTTTAGGGAGAAAATTTAAAACAACCAACCAACCAACAAACCAAGGCAAAGCAAAGCAACAGCAAAAGCCCTTGCCATTGTGTCAAACTTGAGAATCCACCACAGCTGAAGAGCCATATTTCACAACCAGCTTAAGACAACAGCATTAGAAAATTTATGTCAGTGCTGTTGCTCTGCTTTAAACCAGAAATGAGAATTAACAGTATCCGGCTCTTGTGTATCTTCAGCCTACATTGTAAAACACTGACTCTCCAGTTAAAAATAGAGCCCTGTTGGTTTTCCACTTAGGAAAAGTCAGTGGGCCTGACTGAAGATACTTGCCAAGCAACGTTGCAGTTCCTGACACTTGCACTGCACCCTCACGTTTGTTCTGGGCCATCCTGAAGAGTTCATGTGCATGAAACTGTAGTAATGCTGGTCTTCCAGTATTGCAAGCTGAAGTCAAACAGTTTATGCCGCACAATAAAGTTCAAAACAGTTTATTCTGCACAATAAAGTTCAACTGTCTAATAGTTGATGGCAGTGGTTAGAATACAGGTTTAGGACTAAGAATTTAATTTTAGTGCCAGCTCTAAAAAGAACTCTTTGCTTGTTTTTGCTGTTTGCTTTTGTAAGCTGCAAATCACAGCCTCACTACCATTCAAAGGGTAACGATACTTACCTGCTGCTCCTGGACTGCTTGCTGTGAGGCTTTACTAGCTGATGTGTAGCCTCCTTGTGAAGCGTTGGGTTGAGTCTGTGGATGTTTAAGGCTGATACTTACTAACTTAGCCACAGATTGGCCCCAAGATGGAAGAGACTGCCCTAAGCATGTAAGAATGAGCAGAAGCAACCCCACTCCCCCCCCCAAAAAAAAGGAGAGTGGTGCCACTTTGGACCAGGTCCTCAAAATAGCACATGTAAGGCAGCAGAAAACGAAGCAGAGACATGAGTAGAAAACACTCCTCTATTTGTGTTTAGCACTGTAAGCACTGACCTGGAGAAATAAACAGTGTTGCACAGAGAGCAGTATGGTTAAGGCAAACCCAAGGAAGCACACTGCAAGAGCTACATCAGCTTTCCACAGCAGGACTATCAAGCACTGCTCTATGTCAGCTGAGAAAACTGCTGGACTAGGCAGCTGCCTCTCAACCAAATCATCTTGCTACACCTATAGCTACTTCAAAGACTGTCTCCTCTGAGCTCAAACTATATCTTGAGAGCATTTTTAAATCACTAGCAAAATACTGTAATGCTGATAGACACATCAGGGTCAATACAGCTCTACTTACAGCTGGTAAGCACAAGAGATGAACCCTAGGGAAGAGAACAGGATTGTAATGATTACATCATCTGATGTCCCCGGACTGGAATGAAAACCTGTTAGGAGGTGTCAGAGCTCACCAAGTTGTCTGAACTTCATAGCCTGAGCAGTGCTCAAAGCCCACTGTCAGAAAACATACTGTCCTCTTGTACTTGTGAGATTTTCTGCACTGGCAAAATAAGCTGCCTCACGACACAATTTGGTAAGACATCTGAAGCACAGCCAACAACGCACGACTTGGTGAAGAAAATCTATCAGATGGATTGCCCTTACTTTTTGCTTTGTTTTCCCCCACACATTTAATGATCAAAAGTGATCCTAGGTAAAAAAAAAAAATCCAGTCCTCACTGAAATCATTGACTAGATTTCCCAAGAGTCCAACAGTGCCAAGATTTGGCCCTAGGAGACAGCTTAGCTATTCAATTCCTACCTCAGTGGCAGGAAACTCTTCATATATTACTGTAGTTCCTTCAGTGAGTATTATAGGATACTTAGAATGCCAACACCACCTGCCACCCACCAGCCTCATAACACTCCTGAGAAGCCTCTCAGCAGCACAGGGACGGACACAGACAGGTCTGACAACTATTATTTCTATTCAATTCCTTGGAACTGAGGCACAAAAGAGGGTACAAGACTTGCATCAGCTGTTGGCCAGCCTAAAAGGCTAGGCTGGTTTTATCACAGATATGTGAATCTTCAGCACTTTTTTTAGAAGCAGAGACTACTTAAGCACAGAGTAGATGCAGGAGAATTCACTGTCCCTCACTAAGTTCCGACCCGCAAGTAGGACTTCATTCCAGTTCACATGCTAGCAAGCTTCGATCAGAGCGATTTTCAAACAGATGTTGTAGACCTAAATAAAACTGTGACAAGCTTTCAGTGTCACTGTGCAATCCAGTAACAGGGATTAAGAAGGGTTTCTTCTCAAAAATGCAAGCATATTTTTTCAGAACCGTGTCCTCTTCCTAAAGCAATTTAGCTAACCAGTGTAGTGGTTCCATTAGGCAGTCACAAGGGAGGCAGTTAATTCGAGTCTCCTCAGTGACAGCCTCACTGAAAAAGGGCAATTCAAATAAAATGCCTTTTCATCCAATGCAGAGGCATTTGTGAGTATCAGCTACTGAGCTGTAGTTCACAGCAAAAACACCAAAACATGGAGACGGTTGTTGCACAACAGAAGGAATCCTGGAAGGTGTATTTCACACAGGGAGAGTGACAGACCCATTTTCATTAAGTAGCACATACAAGAGAGGCTCACAGCTCTACAGCCAGAGTAATTCTAGAGCAAGACTGATATGTTTAAAGCTGTGTTAGTCATGAAAACGGAGCCTTTTGAGAAATCTGAGAGCCAACAGCCTGTAACGCTAACAAAGGTCCCATGTGCTGTCCTTATTTGCCAAGCAAAGATGTTCTGTTGGTGAGTACACACTTCTCTAAAGCCAGGGGAAATCTTGCAAATTATGTTTCAGGTGAGTAATAGGATACTATGGGGGAACTAGTCAGGGTAACACAGAAGCAAAACCAAAATCTGCCCTCTGATAACTGCCACACAAGAATAGAAACTCTCTCTGCCCAAAACACCAGGCAAGCCTCTGTCTTACCCTACCACAACAAAGACAGAATATTCTGATACTAGTCTAGAGGGGTCATCTCTTCAGGACAAAAGCTCTTTGTCACCATGTGGCAAAATCTCCAGTAAGTAAATAATAAAATTTGTAAAAAACTAAGACACAAGCACTTGGGAGCAGTTTTCTCTACTAAGGTCCAAGTTGGCTTCCCTCTTTTTTAATGCGCAGCACTCAGGTTGGGGTAAGATATTTTTAGGTAGAAAAGTAGGTCTAACACTCAGTACTCACTGATGTCTCTGCTTGGTCAAAGTCTCTGCTTCCCTTCATCAAAAGGGAGAAAAAAAACCCAGGAAGTTCCAAGTGATGGCATTGGTTCACCGTGACTGGTACAACTCAGTTGTGTCCTTTGACTCCACAATGGTTTTTGATACTACAGTTACCAGGTTTTATTACAGAGCTCTTTTACTAAAGCTCCTTCCATTCCAGTACCTCATGAGGACAGCCAGCTGGGAACGCCACCACTATATAAAGCAACTTGAATAGTGAGAGACTTGCCCAGGAACTGTTACAGAATCATTCTCTCAGACTTCTTTGCATCAGAATTTGCAAGTGGCCTGCGACATTACTGTTTTATGTGGCATATATTATCCTACCAAAGGAGTAGAGGGGATGTCTGGCTTCTGAAAACTAAACTCTATTTTAGGGCACCAACACACAATCACTTTCACCTTTTGAAAAAGGAAAAATAAGGCAAGACTACAAAGGGAATCTGTCTAACAGTCTGCCTCCAGGCCTGTGGACAGTTCTGCTCACTGATTTGCAGCCAATGGTTTGCAAACTGATTATGGAATGTTGACCGAGAAAAATTCTGATTACATTTTAGGTAAGGTTTGTGTTTTTTTAATCTGCTACCTTTTAATGTGTTAATTCACTCTACTAAAAAGCCAACGGGCCAAATTCACCCCTCTGATAAGGCTTCTATTGTAGAAGCATCACTGGATGAGCACTGAAGGCATTATTCATCTGTGGACAGATCATGGAGTAATGTCAAACACTTTTGAGTTGCACAACCTTGAAGAAAAGATAAAGGGATTGTGAAGAGAATGAGAAGGAAAAGAGCATCAGAGATGAAGAAAATTAGATAAAGTGCCAGGAAGAAACTGTTTGATGTAAACAGAGTGACAAGTTGCATTAAGAACTCTCATTAAAGCATGCAGTATTTGCCTATAAGCAATTCAGGCAGGGAATTTGTTTACAAGCCTCTGCCAAAATCAACAGCAGCTGCAAAAAAAATCATCAATATCTGACTTTTAAATAAATGGACTGTATCTAAATACTCACTGGGACTATGTGAAGGAAATACACAGCTCAGTGCCATTCTATTCTTTGTCAGACTAAGAAAACAAGGTTATGTCCTGTTGCACATTAACATGTGGGCCCTGCAGAAGCTGCTACCAATACGAGCATGCCACTAACCAGCTACTCCTTGTTCACTTTAGTATGCACAGTGCCAGGGTTTTACTGCTGTGCCAAGTTTGCTCAAGCCTGATTTTGTGAGGACAGTGTAATCTCAGCTATGCCTCTACGTTAAGATAGAACCTGCTGTGCCTTTATCAAGTTAGGAAAACAAGGTTTGGAAACGCCCATCAGAAATTATACAGATGCTAGATCAAAAGCAGGTGAAGTGAAAAGAACACAATACCTTGCTCAGAGACAGTGAGAAATTAGTATTTGGGCAAAGGCCACTAGATACAAATCCTGTTGTAACTGGACTAGCTTTAATGAGAGCTCCTCATGTCCCAGGTTAACATCCCCCTCTAGTGATCCCAGTTTATGGTGGGGAATTTTTCCCTTAGCAGCTAATTGGCTGGTAGCCCTCTGCGATTCTCTTAAGACGATGGGAATGTGAGTCACCCTTTCCTCCTGGCATGCTTACAGGTTAAAAAAATACCTGGCTGGGAAGCACATGCAGTGAGAGTGAAGTCACACAATGTGCTGGCAGCAAAACTGTCCCAAGAAGCTGAATGCTCTGCCTTTCCTCAGCCCCTTGTTCTCACCCTTGTGCAGGAGTTCACTGCACACAAGCTTCCTTTTCGTGCCAGCTCCCTGTGGGGCCGTGACACAGGTCAGGCCATTGTTAGGACCCACATTAAAAATAACCCTTCCTGAAGCAACTCCACTCCTCGAGCCAACAGATTGTATATTTGCACTGTAAGACACTTAGTTCCTTTGACGCAGCGTTGTGCACAGAGAGAGGCAGAAAACTATGTCAGGTGCCACTCTCTCGGGCTTTAAATGGGTGACCGGTGAGCCACTGAATTAAAGCCAGACTCAATGAAGCCCATGCTGCAGAGCTCTTGAAATCCACATCACACCTGAAGACAGGCAGTGGGAATTCCTGTCTGCTTCTCCAGCAGTCTAAACACAAAAAATCTGGTTACCATTGCAGCTAGTTTTTGAAGACCGACACGAGGTAACGAAAAGAGTAAGACCCTGCTCTGTTACAGTCCAAAGTGAGTTTACAGATGGAGACGTGAAGTGGTGGGAAACCACCAACTGCAGAGAAAAACAAAGCACCCATGTGCAGAGCCAAAGTATCACACTGCAGCTCATGACTCATTGTTTCGGTAGTTCACGAGGGAACTGACTGCTCATTTCTCAAACAAAAGGTGTCTTTCCATTTTATGCCACTGCGTGGAAGGGCTTCCTGCAAAAAGGTCTGAGAAAAAGGTCTGTTGTTTAAAGATGACATTTGACAGGCTGACTCCATCAAACTAACACTGTTCAAAGCCCGCAGATTCATTTTTTTCCCATGGATATAGACACACATATATTTTAAATAGCAAAAATGCTGTCAAACAGTTATTTCCACCTCTTACCTGAAATTGCCTTTTCCCTATACTGGTAAGAAGACCCGGAGGCAGATATGAAGAAGTGACGCAGTCCAAACGGCACAGCCTCTCTTTATGTAGTCAAAAAGGGACTGACAGCTATGAGACAAGTAGGTCTGATCTCATTTTCTCATTACATAATCTTTGGTTGTGCAATGCAAGAGTCTATAAAGAATAAAAAGGAGGCTCTGAAAACAAGGGTATAGAACACAGCTCCTTCACTCACATTTCAAGACCCTTCTGGTGAACTACATATGAATCCTATGACTCCGTGTGCCGTTCAGGATAACATTGCACAGAACAATAGGAGAAAGGCAGACTTCTAAAGGTGTTTTACAGTGCGCTTTCAGTTGCAGCTCTTGGCTTTTGAGATGTTCAGAAGAGAAGGGAACGGCTTGTTCTTCGTTTCTGCTTTGAAATGGCATTTGTTTATATATTCCAGATTAAAAAAGAAACAACCCCCCCCAGACTATTTTAAGGTATTTTCTGCCCTGCCAGTGTCTCATTTGTATGCAGCATACGCTAGAATTGCCTAGAAGGATTTAGCTCAGTAGCTGGCACATTTACATTAGAGGACAACATAGCCAGTCTGGATCGATAACCAAGCGTTCTTACAACGGGAAATAAATATTCAGGTGGTTGTAGCTGAAAGTTCAAAAAATGCAATCAACAAATTGTAAAATCGCAAAGGCCAGACAAATTTAATAAAATAGTTCCGTCCACCTTCCTCAGCTTTACACAGTCTGTCCAAAATAGTAAGACTCTCTGCAGAGAGCCTTTATCCAACTGTTTATATCACTTCATACAAAATATGTGTCTGAATTCCCACAGCAATACAAGGATATAAATTCCCAACACGCTCAAGCCAAATTCGACATAAGTTATGCTTTCCTGGCATCTAGACGGTTTCCTTTTCCTTCTCTCTACTCCAAATACACTTTCATCCCAAACAAAATTAAAAAGCATGTAGATGTTAAAACATAATGACAGCTTAGAATTCAAGTGACTTGTGCAACATTGTTTTGTGCTTTCTACTTCTCCATTTCCTCCTACTGCGATTACAATTCCTCATGCCCTACCACGTACACAACAGCAATGCATCGAGCTCAGTCCCGTATAGGTTTTCTACCTTCAGCCTTGGCTTTCTGCTACGTGAGATCCTCGCACATTCCAAAAAGTGCATCTTTTCTTGTCATCTGTCCTTTACGTTGGATGATGTGAAGCTCTGATTAGTCGATGTAGGAGTGCAACCTGGATGTACGACTGCAGCCTTGGAATAATTCTTAAGATGTAAAAAGGAATTGTGTGAGCGTGCACGCTCCTTCTGGATTTAAAAAAGGCACCATTTCTAATGGTGCTGCTAGAGCCACGCTACAGTACATCATGGCACATCTCCATAACATAATCAAGGACATGAGAGAGAACTATTTACACAAATTGATGCCACTTCCAGAAAAATATGACAGGAAAAAAAAAAAAAGGAAAATATTATTTCCTGAATGTCCTGATTTTTTAGAAGTCTCCTTCTACTTTCTCTTCAGCAAGAGTTGTCCTCCACAACTGTGTTTTCCCTGACCTGTTTAGCATGAACCATACATGACACCAGCAGGAACTGGGAATCATATGGCTAACTGCTTCCTTTGAAAGGATGCTCACCCATGCCCTTTTACTCACAAGCCAGCTTGCTGTCAAAACTGGAGAGGGCAATAGCAAAGGCTTGTAGTGCACACATTGGGTAGTTGTAGTCCATGGTGAACACATCCTCAGCCACGCGGCCAAACTGCATCACTATATAGTCAGCTGCAAGAAAGGTCACAAAAGGTGACATAGCATTAATTTTGGTTGTGGCCCTTACTAAATAATTATGCATCCAACATCATGCCCTGGGCCCAATAAACCACAAACTATGCTCGCTCATCAAAATCCACAACACTTATGCGAGTGGGTGTGCTGCTATCAGAGAGAGAAGCAAGGAGAGCTTATGCAAGTAACAGCCGAGTGATGAAGGATTGCAAGACTTAGTGTCAAAAAAATTACATACATTAAAAAGTGGCTTCTGCAAGCAGAGAGAAAAAAACTGCTTCTGTGCAGGCTGCTCAAACCTCTTATAGAGACCTAGTACCAAGCTTCACATGTGCCAATAACAAATTACTTCTCTTCCTGTTTAACTTCAGACTAGTGGACAAGCAAGGACAACGGGGGAAGAGAAGACACAACTGCAATCTAGACCTAATCATGTCTGTTTTATCATATTCAAATTTTTTTCCTCTGTTCCCTTTTGTACTCTTTGTCAGCAAGAGGAAATCTCAGCCTCCTTCACAGTTTGAACTGTTACTGTAGAAGCAGGTGTAATTGTTTCAGCTTCTAAAAGGCAGCGAATGCACAGCAGAATTCCTCAAATTCAGTGTTGCTCTCGGGGAGAGTGGCACAGCCACTCTCATCACTTTGCACTCGTCCCTTACAGTCTAAGCATAGTGCTGGTGTAGTCCAATGTGCTCCAGCACAAGTGACTATGCCTGCCTGAAGGGAGTGTAAAGTAGGGCAGCATCACTCTACTCATGCACATGTCTTTAACCCTGTTTCAAGAAGTGTACTTAAACTTGAAAACAAAAGAGGCTGTACACTGCTGGCAGAGAACCACACTGGTAAGCTCCTAGCAGTAGTGTCAAAAGCAGTCCTGACATTTTCAGGGTGTTCTGCGAGGCTAAGGATACAAAGGCCAACAATGGCAAAGTGGATGTGCAGTGGGACCAGTTTGACTGCCACTGTCTCCAGCAGAGCAGGGTGCCAGAGTGAACCAAAACACCAAGGCAGGATACAAGTGCTTGAGCAGATACCGCCCTATGGTCCTGCTGACTGGGAGTACCACAGCTCTGAGAGCATGAAAGACTCCAGAGTGTTCACCAGTTCACAAGCTGAGCAGCCAAGGGAGAAAACTATGATAGCATATAGCAGAATCAGCTGCCTCAAGCATGAGCATTTAAACACTCAACTTGCATCACTGTCTCAGCCACAAGGCAGAGCAGCATTAAGCTGGACCCACATAGCAAATTAAACGTGCTCAAGTAACACCAGCGAGAGCAGAATCTCTGCGAGGCTGTGCATGCAGTGCTGGGTTTGCACATCACAGACTGAGAGCTGTACTTACGATCATTGTCATGAATGATTTGGAAGTTTTTCACTGAGGCCTGTGTGACTCGTCCATGGAAATTTAAAACATAGGACTGGGTGTCATCATTCCAGACTGGTGTTTTGTTATGCAGCTCAATCACGCTCTCTGTGTTTTTGTTCTGCCATCTTGCAAGGAGTGTCTCATGTTCCTGTACACACCACAGACACATCATTCAATTGAACACTCTTGCAAGACAAAGAAAGAAATTCACAAAAAAAGCCCAAAACATTCATAAATCCTAGATCAAAGGTTAATTGATCACCCTCAACCCCCAAAACTGCATCACTGAATGAAACAGCGTGCTCTGAGTCTAATGTGAAATGTGCATTGGGATCCTTTGCACAGCTTGGAAAAGGTTAATCGCATCTTTTGTTGGGAAAAGACATTATTTGTAGTGCTTTTTGTGAGTCTTACCTCCCATTGTCCTGCAACTGTTCAAATACTCTCTCTTTTTTTAAGCTCTAACCCTTTGGAAATGCAAAAGCCCCACATTTCACTGAAAAAGACTTCGAGTACGTTTCACTGTTGGCTGATGGCAGGACTTACATTTCGTGGTCTGATGGAAACTCTTTCATGGTCCATATTCATTCCTGGTATGATCACACTCATTTTACGAGGTCCTTTAAACCCCAAGACATTTGTTTCCTGAAAATGTTTAGAAAAGAGTTCATCATGTTCTGTATTTTTAAAGCTTCCATAGAGAGGCACAGTGACAGGCCATGGAACTTATTTTTAAGTCAACTCAAAACAAACCATCTTGAAACTCCTACCTACACCAGCAGTGCCAACCATTCTAGCTTTGTCTTAGAAGCTCCAGCAACAGGAAAAATGGAAATAGAGAGGTTTCCAAAAACACTCCTAGCACTGACTGCCAGCAACCTTAATACATTTTAATTTTTTTTTTTAATCTCTTTGTTTAAAAAAGGATATGAACTAAGCAGATTGCTTGGCTACTGCTAGATCCCAAAATAAAGCTGCTATAATTTAAAAATCATAAAATGCAATCACACATTTTGATGAGAGACAAAATTAAATAGATGGAACCAACTCCATTTATTCCAGAGCCAGCAGAAAAGCAAACAGGGAGAAGCTGCCAGTAAGAGCATCTGTTAGCAGTGCTGTGGTTTTCAAAGTCTTCAGATTATGTTATGCTTAGAGATGGTCATGGTAAAAAACAAACACATTAGCATGAATGTAAATTTTCAAGCTATGAAGGCAGGGAAAGTAAAATAAAAAAATAACATAAGCAGCAAAAATAAATGCATGGAATGCACAAGTTCTTCCAGCAGTGCTTCAGTATTGCACTGTCCTCTCAAAACACAGCCACTAAAACCTACACAGGCCTAAAGTATTCATTTTATGTAGCACTGCCTTCCACTCAGTAGAACCCCTTGGCCTCTTTTAGCATTAACTCTAGTAAATGAACCAGCGACACCTCTGAAAGTCCATCTCCTCATGGTCTGTGCTTTGCTTTTTTCAGTCACATGCATTTTTTCCCCCTCCACCTGTCCGCAGTGAAGAGCCATGGACACACACTAAGGCGTCTCAGGTAGGGAAGTTCCCATTGGCATATTCTCAACAACATAACCACCGAATGCCATGAACTGGACACCCCTAGGCTCCAGCTGGTGCAGCTCTCCACCAGGATATTTCGAACTAAGATCTTCAGATCTTTCTGCTTTCATATATTTAATTAAAATGTCTTGGTCTTAAAGCAAATTAAACATTTAAAACCACCTCTACTTTTGCAAGTAAAGACCCACAGAACTCACTGGCAGCATCTGAAAATACCCACCTAAAATTTAGCTTTGGCATCCATCAGACCTTCAAAACAGCTTTGGTTGTTGCACCAAATCAACTGAAGCTTTTAACGCAATTCACTAAAGATTTTAATGCATGCAAGAAAATTTCCACTGAGAGTTACTTCACTGAATACTGCTGAAGCAGTCCTGGTATATCCATACAGGTTCAGAGCTGTGCATTAAAGGGGAGATTCTGTCTCTTTTCTGCATCATTTATGTCATGGCCTTTGGCAGAGTAAACCAGTATTATCAATCCATCTGGAAGTGTATACTTGGATCTGCATCACAGTGAGACTCAAACTAAAATGACTGCCAGCAGATTTTGTAAGAGAGACTCAGCATAGCAGAGGACCATTTCTAAGCAAAGACTCATGCTTATGCTTGTTTTCTACTAACTGCTGCTCAGTTTGGTCTTCTCTGTAATGCCTTGCAAGCTTTTCCTCTCATCAAGCTGCAATTAGGCTGCATACAATTAATTTAGATGCTGATGGGTTGGAGACATTGTTCAAGGTAAAACTAAGTAACAGTGCTGAAGCACTTCCCTCCCAACAAGCACTGTTATCACTTCGAAAAAAACAGTGTACACTGTTTGGGTTTACTCAGAAACACTACAATCAGTACTTCTGCCAAGTGATGAGGGAATGGTTTCTAGCTGCACATCACATCAATCACCAATTATATCAATCACCAATTATATCAATCCTACCCTTTTGCTACAATCAAGGTACAGAACTGAAATTCTACAGACACACAACAGTGGAGGAAAACAGCTGGGACAAAAGAGAAGCTTTAAATAAAAGCAGACCTTTCCAATCTGCCTGCATCCAAATAAAATTAATTCTCCTTATCTCCTGTCTCATTCTCTGCTTCTGTTTTATTTCCCTCTTCAATTATTTTGTGTACTTAACTTCAAGACTACGCATGGCATTAGCAGGGGAAGGCAGGCCAAATTCTGATTTCACGCTATTTTAGTGCCACTGAGAATCCTGGTTTACATGGGAACTCAAACTAAGTATTGTTAGCTGGCAGAGCCCTGCTGACTCAACCAGCATGCTAACGATTTACATCAGCTAAGGACTTGGCCCAGCATTGCTTAGAATGCAGTACTAGCTGCATTCTCCGCCTTAGCCCCACCAGTAAGCTGCTCTGTGAGCAGGTGTCACAATAAACTGAAGGAACATAGAGCTTCTCCCCAGAGCTGCTTCTAAAATCTCACACACATTCATAACATTCTGCAAGTATTTTGCCATGGTGGCAGGAGCTGCCACGAGAGAAGCAGCAAGGTGTGTATCCCAGCAGCTCCCAGGAGATGCACAATTTAGCCTCGTTTTCCTTCAGCCATGTCCCTGTCTGGACGTGATTTACACAGCTGTGCCTTGTCCTTAGCATCTTCTGTAGAAACGATCCCTCCACAGAAAGCCCAGACCACAGGACCCTCTGCACTGGAGCACATCACCAGGGATGGAGGCCTGAATAGTTTTAAAGCTTTCCTGAAACCTGATAATCGGCTGAGCTCGCAGCCTGCAGAAGCCAATACCAACTGACTTGTGAGTTACTGTGGAAATACAAGCATCCAGCAGAGAAAGCCCTGATACGAGTGGCACAGTAGCTTTGTCAGGCGATTCTGAAGATAGCCGTTAGGTGCTGCTGCAGGGTTATTAATACACCAGCCAGCCGTGGTGCGAGGAGAAAAACCTTCACAGCACCTGACAGAGCTCTGTCCTTGCACTAACTTCATTCCTGTTGCTTGAAACTTGCCTTAAAGTGAGCTCCGCGTTGAGAGTTCTCAACGTATTTATCCCAGTCAGCAACAGATGCACTACCAGCTTCTGCCTGTATCGGCTGGACCTGCTGAGATGATCCAGCAGGCAGGCTGAGGGAGCTGGTGGAAGCAGGTGCCTGATGCAGATGAGCTGGGAGGCACAGTGGTGCTTTAAAAAAAATCATTTATTACAGTTTTTGCTGCAGGAATTAAATGTTCTCTTAGGCTAAGGCTGTACTGGGAGGTCTAGCTGTTCAGCTACCTCTGTCTGGCATGGTCCATATGCACAATTCCTTCCAGTTCACGAGGCTCTCCGAGTCTCACAGTCTCCAGGCTGTGAAGCATTCCAGCTCCAATACCTTCTGACCAAAAGTAAGAACTGTGCAACCTGGTTCTCCGCACATTTTCCACCACTACTTTCCAAAGAATTTCCTGGTTTCTCTAGTGAAGATCAGCAGTTTATAAATGTCTAAAGGGCAGGTGTCAACAGGATGGGACTTTTTAGAAGTGCCCAGTGATAGGACAAGGGTCAAAAGACACAAACTAGAACACAGCAAGTTCCACCTAAGCATAAGGAAACACTTCTTTACTTTGAGGGTGCTGAAGTGCTGGACCAGGCTTCCCGGACAGGTTGTGGAGTCTACTCTGCAGAGTTTCAAATCCCATCTGGACACATTCTTGTGCAACCTGATCTAGGCAAACCTGCTATAGCAGCGAAGTTGGACTAGATGATCTCTCCAGAGGTCACTTACAACCCCTACCATTCTGTGATTACATCAAAGTATGAGTGGTGATTTACATAATCCTAAGTGAGAAAGAAAGCCAGTGTGCTATTTCAGAAAGTGAAGTGGCCTTTCTTGCATGTTTTGCCTGTGAGCAGTACTTACATAACAAATAGCAGCTAGCTCCTGACGCAGGATACTCGCCTCCAGGCTTGATGTTGTTTTCATTGGATTTACTCCATTGTCATAAACTGTAAACTTGGTTCCCATAAGATTTGATCTATCAAAAACATGGAAAGTCCAATCACCATTTGTCACTAATGCTGCCTGATACATCTATCCTTCACTGTTCTGCAGCCTCAAAGGAAAGAGAGATAATATAGAGCACAAATAGTCGTTAATTCTAATCCCAAGTAAATGGCAACTTCTGGACTAAAGGGCAGAACACAAATGCAAAGGTACAGTAAATCAGAGTATACTAAAGGTTCCTTTTCATTACACTGGAGACTTCTCATGCTGTCTTGCAAACCCGCAAATTCAAGAAAGCAGTGAGGAGACAATCAGGTGGGGCTAGTTTGTTTGCTTGGTTTTTAAAACATGACTACTCTCTAAAAACTACACAGTGTCTTACCTGACTGTCAACTCCTTTAGAATACAGAGAGTGATTTTCACAAGGTCAGCCTTGCCTACTTACATGGAGATGACACCAAGGAGTGCAAAATACAACCCAGAACATATTAAACCCACATGATCCTTATTCTTCATCTGCAGTGCAATAAATAGTGTGTGACACTGCCAGATCCACAGAGGCAAAGGGCAAAGAGCAGCAGAGCTCCTCTCCTCAGGCACAGACAATCTAAACACACACTAAGAGGCTCCATATGGGTATCAACAGACTGATGATTGATGAGGTGACAGACAAAAGAAACATGGGGTTCTGAAAATTCCACTACTTGTAAATCCTAATTAGGATCAGAAGAAATGGGCAAAACCAAAGAGTTGTTCAGCCCATGTGACAGACTGAACTTCCATTCTAAGGTGCTCACATCCATAAGGGCTGGACACAATCTACTTGTGCACTTCTGAAAATCCCATCAAAACCCCACTGGGAGTCCTGTGTACAGTTTTGGAGCCCCCAACACAAGAAGGACATCGAACTATTGGAGTGAGCCCAGAGGAGGGCCACAAAGATGCTCAGAGGGCTGGAGCAGCTCTGCTATGAGGACAGGCTACAAGAGATGGGGCTTTTCATCCTGGAGAAGAGAAGGCTTTGAGGAGACCTTGTAATGGCCTTCCAGTATCTGAAGGGGACCTATAGGAAAGCTGAGAAGGGACTATTTACAAGGTCTTATAAGGGTTTAAACTGGCAGAGGGGAGGTTTAAACTAGATGTTAGGAAGAAGTTCTTTACAGTGAGGGTGGTGAGTCACTGGCACAGGCTGCCCAGGGAAGCTATGGATGCTCCCTCCCTGGAGGTGTTAAAGCCAGGCTGGATGAGGCCTTGAGCAACCTGTTCTAGTGGGAGGTGTCCCTGCCTATGGCAGGAGGTTGGAACTGGATGATCTTCGAGGTCCCTTCCAACCTAAACCACTCTACGATTCTATAAATGGTGTTCAACCCTTGACAATCTGGCCTTTAAATATTTATTCTAATGAACTAATAAATATTACTCTTTTTAATATTACTTTTAATAAATAAGCCTTATTTTTAATAAAATTTGGTCTTGTAAGTACTTGAGACATTGTGGAAACACATTGGGTACTGCTGAATTTCTAAGACCATTATCACATGATGGAGTGAAGCCTCTAAAGAAGTCATGTGTGGCTCACAGGCTTCTTAATTTCAAATGAACTTTGCAATATAAAGAACATTCTTAGATGCACCAGTGCTTACCTCAGTTTTCCAATAAAACTCTCTCCACCTCGAGACAGGTCAGTTGGGTCTATGGAGATGAGGTAATTAGAGGTTTTACTCTTCTTTCGTTTCCTGCCAGCTAACAGAAACACCTAAGTAGTGCAAAACAAAACGTATTTGAGAATGCCAAAGGGATCAGCACACACTGCTTCCTGCTTTGAAATAAGGAAACCATAGGCAGTTTTTTCTATCTTCCAGCATCCTCAGCAAAGTAACAGAAGGTCTCCTGGGACTTAGTAAAACCAGATAAAACTCTGGAAAGGCAAACTGACTTCTCAACCACTGGGTCCATTATTTATGGCTTAAATAATTAAATTTGACCTATTTTATTGAGTGCTTCATTCTAAGTTGCTCTGGTTCTTCCAGATGAATTGGAAATGCATGCTTTTCAGGCTAGAGGATGCAGAGAGGCACAGCTGCTGACTGTCACACAAAGGTGCCATGCATGGATTATTTCAGACCAAAGTTTAGACACGTGAAGAAAGGCAGGAGAACAAAGTAATAGTATTATTTTGCTTTTGGAAAGCCAAAGGGTAGATGCCAGTGAAAGCACAAATATATTCAAAATAAAACATTGCATTTTATTTTGCAAGACTTCTTCAGGCTTTTAATAGTTTATTATTATCATTATTAATATTCAGATGCAACTGGTATGCCATTCAAGTTATTTTATGACCTTTTTACCATGCTCCCTTTCCAAGTGGAGGTAATAAGTTGGGTACATCCCTCTGTCCATTCCCTTTTTGTCTCTTGTGATTCTGCATTTGACAGTGACGCCCTGTGGAGCAGGTCTTATGGCAAACTCCTCCAGATCATCGACATCTATGAGAGGCTCATTTGTGGAAGGACTGGGAGCTGAGGCCGCTTCCTAAGACAGTAAGCAAAAGTCAGGTTTCCTCAGTTTTGATTTACAAGATAACAAGTACAAAGGCATACCATTTGATAGAAGCTGCACTTGAAAGAAATAAAGACAACAGACATATTGTCTTGATGCCTCAGCAGCCCCAAAGGCACCTTATCATACTAGGGATCTCTCCCCATCCAGGTGGTCAAACTCTGGGCTCCTCAAAGGCCTGGGGAGCAGTTCTCTGTGCCGCTGATGCTCAACATACAGACACACCTGGCAAAGCAGAACAGTGCAGCTGTACAGGCAAGATGCTGTAACGTTAAAAAGAAAATCCTGGCTCAAACCTTCCCATCTCACCACACTTCCTTTTTCAGACAGACCATACCCATGGACAGTGACGGTCTTTGACAAAAAGAAGATATTAAACTAGACAGAGATACAATAGAGATGAGAAGTTGGTGTAGTATGCATAAGAGTGGGACACCATCGACTGGTTTAACAAGAGCTTGTGATTTCAAATGTCTCAACAAGCCAAAGCCTTATTTTATGTTTCAATGGTAACAAGGAGAAGAAGGTGGGGAAACGCTCAGAAAAAGGCAATAGAAACAAAAGATTCTTCTGAGCACCTGCAAGAAGTAGAAAAGTAAATATCTACTGTTTATCTTTTTCTTCATTCAAGTTCAGACAGTATTTGTTATTCTTTTCTCCAAGTCATTACTTTCTCTGCTTCCTCCTGTGAACCCTGGGACCTACCACAAGAATCACCTTGGAGACACTATAGTGCTTATTAAAACCAAAACTAGAAAGCCAGGCCTATCCTGAGTGCAGTCTGAAATCTCACAGCAGCCTGCATGCTTCTCCTTTGGCACTCACCCCCTACCTTACTGGATTTCTTGCTCGTGGCAGAACCAGGCCGGGTGTTGCTGTTTAACTGTGAAGAACTGGAGCTGTCTTCATCCTCCTCGTCCTCTTCCTCATCAAAATTCATGCTGCTTGAAATACCTGAGGAGAAAGCAGAGCACTTGTATGGACTACTGCTACATCGAAGCTGCCCGTACTTGCTGTGAAACACCACTGATGACACTGCTGCCAGGGCGTGTGTGTGAGCAGCCGCAAGCAGCCTACAAACGGGTGAGACAGTACCTGCCCTGAGAAGCCAAAACATTTCAGCAAATGAGAAGAGAAATATCATGGTTTCCAAACCACAGAGAGGTTCTGGTTACCCAGCGATACAGGAGCAATATCCAGTTAGGAATTAAATCCAGACCTTCATCATCCAACCCAGTACTTCAAACACAACAAAAAATCTTAAACCTGAAATTGGAGCCGAGTGGACAACTATCACAGCCATTTGGAGGCCTTAAGAATTAAAACACAAGCCCTTCTGAAGCACACTTTTAAGTGTTCCCCTGTGATCTGATGAAGAGCAGATCTTAGACTACGAAATGTTCACATCAAGGAAATTTTCTCATGCATATTTATTTAATGTAAAAAACTCGGTATCAGCCCAGGCCAAAGGAACTGCCTTACAGCACTTAAAAATCTGACTTCAAAACCTCAGACATTTCAAAGGGAGACACAACTTTGAACATCAAACAGAACTTAGCAGCAGAAAGCATCAATGGTGGGACACAGGCCAGGCCTACTTTTTGAAGGAGTATCATGCAGGTGAAGCTGCCCTGTATTCAAGTTCAAGCACTGAGTTCCACACATTAGAGGCTAACTACACAATACTGCTTCCTAAAAAAAAAAAACAAAACCAAAAACCAACAAAACACCCAAAAAAGAAACAAAGACCAAAACAAACCAAAAAACTCCCACCAAAACACTTGATCCAGAATTTCCACTATTGGTAAGTTCAATGCAGAAGGATAAACTAAATGCAAAGATTTCCAGAGCCAAGCAGCATGGGCATCATCAACTTGTTTCCTTCTGTACTTACCAGGAACATGATCCAGGGCGACAAGACTGGATTGAGATGTGGAAGAGGACCAGGATGTATTTGCATGGGGATCTGGGAAAGGAAAAAATCCATGGGCTTCATTTTGCAAACCCTTAAGTGAGTGAACAAGCCTAACTTGCCAACAGGACTCCATGCAGGGCTGAAGGTTTACTGGATGGGGCCATAATGCTGCTGCTTGAATTCTCAGGCTTGGCTGTTTTATCTTTCTGCACAATCAAATTCACTTTATATCTGCTGCCACTTTCTTTTTTAGTACTTTCAATCGAGTCCAAAAGCTCTGTATCACAGAGCTGAAGCTTCAGAAAGCATCATCCACCCTAAGTAGCTATGCCACAAAGCCTTCTGTATACAAGGTGGCCTGAACAAGGGCACTTTGGCCTACTTCTCAATTCTGACACACAAAATCAAACGCCTGGTTGATAGAGACAAGTGATATACATAGATTCTACACAAATATTCACTCGGTAACATTGAAAGAATTATTCAGATGGCCCAAATCCCTGTGCCCAGTATGCTCTCAACATCTTTCTTGGGCTCTCTAAACTGTTCTTCTGGAAATTCTAGGGATACGCAGAGAGATGTTCGTGTAGCTTAGTCTCTGCAATAGGCAGAGACTGAACCAAAATAATATACAGAAGTCTGAACATCAGAGATAGTATCAGTAATGATTTTTTTTTCCAGTTAAAATTTGGAACAGCATAAGAAAATACACCTAGAAAAGCATTTAAGCACTCTGTATGTCATTGCTGCTTCCAACATCTCCAATGCATATTGCTTTAAAGTAGCTTTTTGACACCAGATACACAGTGGATAATGAAACAACACCACAGTAGTGAGAGCAAGTGTACAAAAGTAAATCAGAAGCACATGTAATGACTGTATTCCCTTTAGCTGCACCATGAATGGGCTTGTTATTCTCTTCTTCAGTTCCTCCACTTTGGACATAAACCACACAACAGGACAGCAACAACTTTCAATAGGGTCTGGTTGTGCAAGGCAGGCCTGAGTTCACAGGTCAACTGATGTTTTCAAAGCCTGTGGAAGTTGCTCATTATTAATCACACATTCATTAATCACAAACATTATTTCTTAATAATGACAACCGCATTCTAGTCAACGATGCACGGGTAACAGAGACAGTCCAGGTCCTCAGCTGGCAGCTGTGCAATAAAGCCGCACTTCATATGCAGAGTTTATTCCTACTTTCCTCACCAATACATTTGTGGTGAAAATTCTGTGGCAGCCTTAGAACTAAGTCTGCACTCCTGACCTGTGGGGAGACTCTCTCCCTCAGAGAGTCCTGTTCTGTTTTTGAACTAGAAATCAAATCTGTTCCTTCCTCAAATCTCAAAGCAATTGTAGCTTCAGAAGAAATAGGACCACATTTTTGATTCCAAGTCTTTACAGAGACATATTGCAAACTGATAAATGTGAAGAGTAAATGTTAGTTTTCAGCATTAAAACTTATGGAAGTCTGGCTCTGTCCTAGTGACTCATTTGCTGGAGAGGAACTTGACACATTAAGAGTTCTGAAATCGAAAGGATGAATATTTCCTGTAGGAAGAAAATTATTCTAGTATGGCAATTTCCAACAGATGGAGAAATCAAATCATTTGGCATTTTCTTGCAAGTGGTATATTCTTCTCACACCCAGTTAGCCTATAACCTCTTGTCTCCTAACAGAACTTGGCTCGCTGGGGAAGCAGAGACACATGCTGAGAGGGGCTCCTCTGCACAAAGTTAGGGTCAAAGAGCAGAATGGGCATGAATCAGCACTATGCAAATCCGATGGGAGCTGACCTTTCCCATTAGGCCAGTTAGCATTTAGCTCTGCGTTCTGCTTTTGCTCCTGTTCCTTGCAAGAGAATGACTGATGAGCGACAGCAGCTCTAAATGCTTTTCAGACCAATGGGGACGTGATAGTAGGGACATGCCCTGAGCAGTGAAGTGGCAGTGGGAATCTATATGAAAAGTCTTAGCTCAACATAAAGTTGTCCATGAACATTTGGATACTCCAGACTTTCTAACGAGCCTTCTCTGCTGGCATGAGCTGCAAGCCACGTATGAATAGTAAAAACATTTTATGGTGGTGCTACCTGTTGCAATCTTGTCTTAATACCTTTCCTAGTGTCTCATAGAGCATAGCTCCATCACTGATGAAACTGAGAAACTTCAGCATTCCTTTCTATAAAAACGTGGGGAATAAAAATACATCTTAACCTGGAAAACACATCAAAAATAGAAAGGTCCCCCAGAGTGAAAATCTGAGTGCTCTGACCTAATTTGTGATATGTGTTGATAGGTTTTAAGTCAATCAGCTTTAGTAAGTAGTGTACCTGATGATTAAATATTCTGAGCCACAGTCTAAGGCAACACAATCACCACACAGATCAGAACCTGTAAGTCATGCCAACATCCCTCAGAATCAAATGCCCAGGAAATACCACACTTGAGGAAAATCTGTCCATTTCAGCTGAAGTTGCTCACATCTGCAGAGTAACATCCTCAAAAAAATGAATCTTAGTGAGAACTGCTCTGCAGACAAGAGGCAGGCATTTAGGTATGAATGGTCTATTCTGGATGAGTCAAGTTTCCTCTTACATCTTGCTCTTTATACACAAAGAGTTTATTCTTAAAGCATCAGAGCACTCTTGGCTTGAGCCATCTTTGCTTCAAAAGCAGCACACTGAGGAAGAACAACTCCAAAGCAAATGCCTTCAGAAAAAGCTTTGTGAGCATTTTAGGATTTTCTCTCCTTCCTACAGTTGATGCCTAATGAGAGATAGTAACAGTACAGGAAGGAAGGGACGGCTGCATGGACGTGTACACGCACAATCTATCTCCCAAATCACGCATGCCTCTAGAGAAAAAAAACAAAGAGGGGGGAAAAAAGCCCCAGAACATTTGAGATCTATGCATGGGAAATGTTGCAGAATACATAGTGCTGTAATTTTCACCTCTAAAGCATGAACACGCATTATGAAAACATGAAGGTTATTTCACTGACAACACAACCAAAAAGAATATTCTATTTTGAGTATTGCTATTCCATACTCTAACCCTCGAGAAAGTGATTTCCAGAGTTGTACAATACAAAAGTGTGAGCAGATGGGTGTGAGCTTTAGCATCTGTCTGGTACCTTAATAGCAGTACTGCAGTGCAGATGGGAAAGCCACATCTCTGGGAGCCTGGAGAGCTCTTGTTCCTTGGGATGGGAGAGAACTTCATTATATTTTTTGAGATAGCAGAATAAACCAAACAGGCTCCCGGGAGAAGAAACACAGAGTAACAATGTGTGCTTAGGCTGGGTCTGAGAATAAGAGAAGGAGCTAACATACATAAAGCAAGCAATGAGAACGTGAAGGCAGCTGTGGCAACTTACCTTTTTTCTGCATTGCTGTTCTAAGGTCTTGCTTGCTCTGCTGTTGTTGGCCACTAGCCATCTTCTCTCCATCATCCTCATCGTGGCTAGACTGTCCAACAGTAAGAATCTGCACTTGACTTCCTATCTTCTGAACATCATCTTGAAAAGCAGCTGGGCCATCAATCCCTGTCAGACAACAGCAAAAGCCTTAGCTGCCTTTGTGTTGAGAAGTTAATGAAAGAGAACTGCTCACTCCCCAAAAGCATCTTTTCTAAGAATCAGAGGTTCACATTCAATAACATTTCTAAACAAGACTAAACTAGCCTCCAAGGCAAACATCTTACTTCCCACATACTGCACTTGAGATTCTCCAAGAGGTAATCAGGATTTCACTGCTGCTTTCCTCACCCCCAAAGCACACCCATCCATACACCAGAAACACTGAAAACTAAACAGAAAAAGAATTCACTGCAGAGGAATGCAAAGGAAACAGATGCAGCTTTCACGCGGACAAGCAAATGGTCTAGAAGCAGATAAACTCTCAATTCAAGAGAGATGCTGAGGTGCTGGAACGTGTCCAGAGAAGGGCAGCAAGGCTGGTGAAGGGCCTGGAACACAAACCCTATGAGGAGAGGCTGAGGGAGCTGGGGTTGTTTAGCCTGGAGAAGAGGAGGCTCAGGGGTAACCTCATTGCTGTCTACAACTACCTGAAGGGAGGATGTAGCCAGGTGGGGGTTGGTCTCTTCTCCCAGGCAACCAGCAACAGAACAAGGGGACACAGTCTCAAGTTGTGCCGGATGAGGCACTTAGTGCCATAGTCTAGTTGACTGGATAGGGCTGGGTGCTAGGTTGGACTGGATGATCTTGGAGGTCTCCTACCAGCCTGGTTGATTCTATTCTATTCTAAACCTGAGTCCCAGATTAAGCCATATCCCCTAACAGACAGCATGGCCATTGCAAAATAATGCTTCAGAGGTTCAGAAACCTGGAAAATTCTCAAGTAGCTCCAGCAGTGCATACAGCAGAAAGAGCACCATGCTAACAAGCTCAAGTATGCCTACTGAGCTAGTAAATTACTGTACAGCTGTACATCACTGTGAAATTATAAAGATGATAATATATATTCTCTGGAACATCCATCCTCTGAGATGCTCAAATGTGGAGCAGGCACAGTCCTGGGCAACCTGCTTTGCACAGGGGCATGGGACTAAACAGTGCCCCGAGGCACCTTCTAGCCTCAGCCATGCTGGGATTTTGTGCCTTCTGAAGACGAAAATGCAAATACAGGATGGTGTGTGCTCTTGTCACAAGCTAACTTCATTTGTTCCTTCAGGAAAGCAAGTTAAAACATCAGATTGCAAATGTACTACATCTCTTAGCTACGACTTAGTGCTGGTATAGATTACAAAACTAGCTCTATAAAAAAGCACTTGTGCACCAATACAAATGGTCATGTTGTCATCTGCAGATACAGTCAATAGCATCAGCCTGCATACTGCTGCTCTTCTGAAACTTCTGTTAGCAAGCAAGCGACATTGTGAAGAATTAGCAAGCTCTACAAAGAGTTAGCTCAGTACAAGAATACTGTGCTGCTCACACCAAACAGAGTTGAATAAATTCTGTAAGGAGAAGCTGCAGGGATTTGGATTTTTTTCAGACTGTGGTGTGAAAAAGGAAGTCTCCAAGAATACCATTTCAACCTGCTTTACGAGTAGCTGTCAACTTGCATTAAAAGACATCTGGGTGATACATTCAGCACACTTAACTGTACCTTGCCACACTTGCTGTCATCACCACTGCAATACGAAGCAGCAGGGAAATGGGAGCAGTCCACACCCTCAGGAACAGGAAGAGCACTGGCAGTGCAGCTACCTAACAAGATGCAATCTGACACTGCTCAAGTATTAAATTCACAGAGCTCAAAACTCCAAGGTTTTATTGACTCATCTGCACCACAGACCCTTATTTGCCAACTTCAGCATCAGCTCTGTAAATTCTGATTTGTTTATAGTAAAAGTAGCAGCAACAACAAATAAACAGTCCATCCAACCTTGAAGGACTAAAAGTCTACAGGCACGTTTCTCACATCCGTGTAGGATGACAATTACAGACAGACACTGTGTGCTGCAGAATGAACAACTGAATTTCCCACGTTGCAGGCAGTGAACAGGAGAGCATTTTTCTTCAGATTTCTCTCGGGATATGCACTACAGCAAAGGTGCTCTAGAACAGACAGGTTGCTGCTCAGATCCACTGTGGTGTCTGTAACAGCCTTAACCGTATTAAACATTACCATTAAAGTGGCTGCCTAAAGTTAGTAATTCAGTACTCTGAATTTCCAGAGCTTTAAGTGTCCATGAGTTAACAAGATGCTCATACCACACCGAGCCTCTGATTAAGCTTTGGACAATACAAATCTAATTTTGAGAACCTTGAGAAACCACCTTAATTATTCTTCTTCGAAGTAGACATTGATCTGCAGCAAATGAAATGCCTCTGACAGCATTAGACATTGCACTGAGGCTGCTTTTTACCGACGGCTGAAGAACATCTGCGCTCACATCCCGTGCTGTCAGGAACATCACATATTATTAGGCATTAGGACAAAGGCTACACTGCCAGGTCACACTTTTAGAGAAGAAAAATCAATTTCACTATTCTAAAGAGTGCATCACTGGTACAGTGTGTTATTAAGCATTATGAATGGCTCCTCTGCTGACCCCATTTAAGGGAACAGAAGATATAGCCAGACAGAGAGGAGGATAAAAATGAACCTCTGCTGCAC
Source organism: Tricholaema leucomelas (assembly GCA_013400475.1). Lineage (NCBI taxonomy): Eukaryota > Metazoa > Chordata > Aves > Piciformes > Lybiidae > Tricholaema lacrymosa > Tricholaema leucomelas. The sequence continues at coordinate 658,802 of WAAF01018538.1, read as the reverse complement.
TAGAATACTGTAGATGGTAAAAGCAGCATTAACTATTTAATACCTGTGGGTGTGTGCATGTCCTTGTGCAAAACGGTATTAAATGCAAGCATTCACACACATCTCTTTTATTGTATCATAAGATACAAGTCATAGCTTACAAGAGAGCTTTGCCATCACCTACCTAATGCCTTAAAACACTTCCAGGCTTACGTAATTAGGGTACTCAAGGTGGATCTCTGCCTATGTTCTCACTTTCTTTGTGTCAATGACTCCCTTTCACTCACTAACAGAAAGGGAGGTTCACTGTGCAATAAAACAAATCGCTCATGTTTATAGTTGTAAGTTTCCCAGTTTAAGGGCAGGGTCAAGAGAGGCAAAGAACCTGAGCGGGCTGTGCCAAAAAGCAAGTCTTTACTGCTTCAGTCAGCACTTTTACAGCTTTGCCCAAAATACAGGCAGAAAAAAACCTGACAGAGATGTCCTTGAATACCTGCTAAGATAAAAAAGAAATTTTTGTGAGGCAACTGTGAAGGAGGGCAGGGAAGAAAAAAAAACTGATACAATCCACAGAACATCAATCCCTTCAGTAAAGGCCTACTGCTAAACTTTGATATGGTCATGCCCCAGATAAAGTCCTGAGGTACCAGAAATGAAAACCAAGAGGTAACGAAAAAATTGCAATGGAAAACAGGCATTCACTGATTCACTGGCATCTCCATCCTATAAACTATTATTTATTGATGCCTGTATTCTATTGCCACCTAAAATCTTCTAGACAACAGTTATGATGTGTGAGGATCAGCTCTAACTTTTGTTCATTTTACGATACCATAACATGCCTGTTTCAAGCCTCGGCTTCTAAATTAACCCAAAATCCATTCAGTCTCACTGGATTTAATAATGACAACACAGGATACAAAGTTAAGACCTTGTTTTACTCTTCCAGCTCAGCAATTAAGGCTACAGTTCTCTATCCCACAACCCCAGCAGCTTTCTGCTGAAGTTTCCAACTCTTTTGATATGTCCTATATTTAGATGCTAGAATGAATACAGCTCAGTTTCCTTATAGTTATCAAATTTCTTTCTGACAAAGCAAGTACAGACTACAGAGGATGGAAGCTATGGATCCCTATTGCTTGGCCCTATATAGCTAGAAGTTGTTTTGGATTGGGTTTTTTTTTTCCCACCCACAGTAATAACAGCAGACATGTTCTAAGTATCCATTCAAGCATCATAATTTTTTATTTCAGCTTCACAATCTTCATAACTCTACTTGCAAGTGGGAAACTAAGGGCACAGGCATGCTGAACACAAGGCTTAGATCTGCCTGTTCAACTGACATGTCTAAATCCAGACTTTATAATAGAATTGGTCCAAGTGGCACTTTCTCTTCAAACTGGACACAAGTTCAGCATTTCTAGACACCCTATCAAAGAAATCTTCAAAGTCATCATCACAGTCTAATGACTACAGCAAATTAAGAAAATTAAATAGAGGAAGAGCTAGAACTGCAATTTTGGTTATTTCATTGCTCAAAAGATAATCAAGAGGCAGTATTTTTGTAGCGGGTTGGGAGCCAAGGTTAAAAGGGAGGAAAAGACTACATACAACCAAGCTATTTATGACCACAGAAAGCTCAGAGATATACATGGCCACAATTTACAGAGGAGCACAAGACCAAACACAAATGAGGAAAGATTTTGTTGACAATAGTGCACAATACACAGCAGCAGTGTTGAAAAAAATTAGCTACAGATTAAATTAAGTGACAAAGCACCCAGCAGCAAATTACAGGCATGAGCATAGTGAGTCAGCTCTCCAAAACATGATTCAAGTAGTTGACTACATACATAGACTATTGCTAACACCAGATCAGGTCAGTAAAACCAAGTTCTTGAGCACCCAACTGTACATTCACTTTAATGTCATCTACAAAACTGTGCCAGGAACTATACTTTCATAAATCTATATCCTAGGGAGGCCAAAATTACTTCTTCACAATCAAGTTTGCATGTTGCCAAAGCACAGCCTCAAGGGGTTGTCAGATCCAGAAATAACAGGACTTTTCTTGGTGAAAACTCACTTATTGTTTTCTCTTACCCTTTCTCTTTAACACATAGGGATGCCAAGATAAATCTACTCTGCATGAATTTCCCTCCCGCCGTCAGAAAGAAAGTGTTGTAGTGAGAAATGATGCTTCTTATCCAACAAATGGTGCTGCGTTCTTAGTCAGCCAATGTAGCTGCTTGTTTCATATAAAAATGGGACAGGATGCACAAATCAAAACAGACAGACAGGCGTGAAAGGGAGAAAAGAAACACGGAAGAAGCCAACCAAATCAAAACACGAAATAGCCATCCTAGCAGGAAAAGTGCTGGGTGCCAGAGCAGCTCGTTTGCTTTCCAACTATCACAAAGACAGCAGGGAGTACCCAACACACTACTTAGACTTCATGTACAACATAAGAGGAGAAACTACCAGGAAAGCATTATCTATTTGGCAACTTTAACCACCATTTCAGGTGACAAAATTCTCCATTCATATTGCCTACGGCAGCCAGGGAAGCAACGCCGTTCAGAGCGCTCTCTCCAAGGATGTACTTACATGCTGCAAGTGCAAGAGTGCTAGGAAAAAAAAACAAACCAAAACACACCAACCAAAAACAACTTTTCAGAAAATGCTTCCTGACTTTTCATATCACAGTTCACTTCCCCTTGACTCCTGACTTTGCATGGTTTTCTGACTTTTTTTAACAAGGTTACATTTTATCTTTCTCGACTTTTGCCTCATAGCCCCAAAAGCCCCACTTTTATCCAGTGTATTTATTAATTTCTTCACAAACCTATACTGTGGGGAAAAAACCCCAAACAAAACCCCCCTGTAATACTTTCAGGCATCTCAGTTTTTAACGGATCATCAAGGAATTTGACACCTAAAAATGCTCTGGGTTTGCATTTGCAGTATTATGCAGGGGGCACACTTTTCATAGGCTCCTGCTGGGATTGTTTTCCCTTGTTTCTATTATTTCCCTGTTGAACCAGATTCACTAATATTCTTATTCATGCCTTACAAGCATCACAAATCAAAACAGCTTTTGATCCACTACCTCCACTGGAAAGACAACCATTTTACATAATCATTTGATACGATTTGGGTTTATTTCCAGTACTGAGTATTATGCCAAACAATAAACCAAGAGACCAGAGCTTTCAGAAATACCAGTTTAATGAGCTAAGCTACTAGAAGATGTCATTAATTCACTGCATGTGTAGGCTTTGTCCCACAAAAATGATGTTTTGGTTTAATAATAGGCACAGTGTACAGTGGATACCATCATTAAGAAAAAAATACCAGGACTAATGACACATGTAGAAAAAAAAACACTGAATATCATTCTACCCATCACAGAATTACAAAATGCACTGACCCCAGACTTGAGAGACACAACAAGCTCTACATGAGCAATTAGCCACATTCTTCTTCTTGCTTTATGTCAGCATAACCTCATTAAACCTAATATTTCCCTCGCCTTTGTCTTTAGTGCATTGTTCTGATCATAGCTTCATTGTTCTCCAGCCACTTAAAAAAGCATCGCACATCTAAGACCAGTGTATTAGCATTATGCTACAGCTTCAAGAGCTACTCATGTATAATTCAACAATTTTTGCTCTGAATTAGCTTATTATTCATAGGATCTGATCTAAAGGATCCTTTTCCTTAAAGCAGGAGGAGCTTGGCTGTGCTTAGAAAGGTGATGCCAAATACCAACAGAAACCTTTAAAATGCTATTTCAGCATGTAAAGTGCATTCGCTCCTCAGCACTCATCCTGCTTGTTTACAGGACGTAGAAAGGTCATAGTCAGAGTAGTCACAGTGCAGACGAAGCCCTAAGCAACTGAAAAGCTAAAAGCTGAACCTAAAACTTCCAAGATTTGGTCTAATTACCAATGAATTTTCTCCAGCAAAATCTCTTGTACCACAAAATGGTAAAAAAAATATTTAACCTTCATGTATTTTCATTAGTTTAAGTTATTAGCAAATCTGTCCAATACTACGATAAAATCAGGTGTTTTAGAGTCATTAATCTTAAAAATAGAGTCAGGTTTTTTCAATAACTGAAAAGTTACAAGTTCCACTGCAGGGTTCTGCTACCACTTCCTTCCTAAATGACATAAATTAGCTGTGTTTGTAGTGGATTGATCAATAAAATCTCTCTGGAATTTAAACGTCGCCTTTGGGTTTACTTCTTCATCCAATAATAAAATATTTTCCTAAAGAGAAGGATGTAAGACTGGAAACCCAGCTATAATCCTCTAGAAACAGTCCAAGTTTACAACACTATCAAAAGGTAAAACAAACATGACTGCAAGGCTGAAATGATATGTGAATGAAGGGTTAAATATTAGTGCCTGGAAACAGTAGATGAGCTGGATGACAAGGTTGCTGTGCCTACACTCTGAATATCCTGTAACTGACAGGGATGTTGTTACTAATCATCAACATAACATTTAGGCTGTCAGGTAGTAATAGGACTAGGGGGAATGGAACAAAGCTAGAAATGGGTAGGTTCAGACTGGATGTTAGGAAGAAGTTCTTCACCATAAGGATGGTGAGTCCCTGGAATGGGTTGCCCAGGGAGGTGGTTGAAGCCAGGCTGGAAGTGTTTAAGGCCAGGCTGGATGAGGGTCTAGACAGCCTGATCTAGTGTGAGGTGTCCCTGCCCATGGCAGGGGGCTGAAACTAGATGATCCTAGTGGTCCTTTCCAACCCTAACTGATTCTATAAACTTCAGGAGAGGAAGTACTCAACGTTTTAACATAACTGATGAACAGCACTTCTGTCCAGTGGAAACATCAGATGGGCAAATGCTAAAGACTGAGGAAAACTACATGCAGCACAGCAGAACAGGATGAGCAGCTGCAGCAGGGGTTTCTATAACTCTCAGCACCAGTTTCCAACACCCAGAGCAGTATCAGTACACAAAGTCCTTGCTCTGCATGAAGTGACATCACTTTCCCTGACACCACTTGCTTCTAGCAAAACAGCCCAACATTTACCTCCTTGGTGGATTTCCAGAAAATGAATTAAAATATCATTATCCTGGAGAAAAATTCTGGGTGTTGCCTGCTGGGAGATGATACAATTCCTTTGAGTAAGCACACGCTGCCTGTAGACTTGCTTGTACCTAGCAGGTCAGTTTGAAGAGCCAGCCAGCAAGCACACCAGCAGCACACGTGTGAGCGGTGTCTGCAGAACAGCCCTGGAAATCACAACTCAAGCAATCACTGTTTCCTGCTACACGCCTTGCAAGGCCTGCAAGTAGGATTTTGTTCATGGAATACTTTAGTCCAGAGGTCATCAGCAAACTGCCAATAAAACATGTGAACCTATGCACACACCGCTGTTATACAATGCAAATGTGTCAAATCCAGCCTGCTGTAACTGACCTGCACAGGCTCTTAAGTTCTGCGCACAGCATGGGCACAGTCACCTCATAAAGGCAAAGCAAGCATTATATGAGATGAAACAGCCTCAAGGTCATGCAGCAACCGTGATTTAAGTACCAATCTGCACAAGGCTCAGTTGCATCCTAAGGTTTTCTTTTAAACTAGGAAAGAATTTTCGTTCTTCAGCAAGATGCAATTCAAAATACAATTCAGCATCATTACCTTGCTCTTCACTTATTGTGGCAATGGTTTTTGCATTGAGTTAAGTTTATCTTTGACTTTTATTTATGATTTTAAGCATAAGTATTGACACACACCATCATTTTTTTCAAATATATGAATAAAGTCTTTACTTCAGAGCTCAACCCTAAAGCTTGGCTAACCTAGGCCTTCCTTTGAAGCCAGAGAGGCACAGAGACACTGCAGATTTGGATTTCAAGAATTAAACTGCAATGTGTAAAGGATTTTGATAAGGTAAAGTCCTGCAAAATCACTATAGATAGGCCTCAATATTTTGACCTCAATCATTATCTTTATTAATCTATGCTATCTTTAAATAGACTTGTCAAGGATATACAATTTCATAGAATCATAGAATGGTTTAGGTTGGAAGGGTCCTCAAGGATCATCCAACTCCAACCCCCTGCCATAGGCAGGGACACCTCCCACTAGAGCAGGTTTTCTTACTTAAGCAGTAACGAAGAAACTGCTGGACATACACAAGACTTAAATACAGTAGTCAAGGCATGATAGTGTTACACTGGCCTTACCCAAGAATTATTGGAAAGGTATTTATTAATTTGTCATTCACCATCCAATAAAAAGGAATTTTATGTGGCACAAAACCCTCTCTCATTTCATGAGTGTACATACACACCTCTAAAGCTGCTCATTACTTCTTTCATCCAGTCTGCGCAGCTGAAACAGCAAACCTAATCATGGCAACATCATTTCTACCTACCTTTTTGTCATTATCAATGGGGGGTTTATTTTTTTTTTTGCCACCTAATCTCACTCCAAGTCACTGCAGAAAATGTTTTCATACAAACATATTCCATCGGGTAGGGTAGAGCAAAACTGCAGTAACAGATAGAAGAAGCCCTTTGAGGATCTTATCTTGATTTTGCTGAAATGCCCACTTGACCTCTAATTTATATAGTTTAAATCTCAGTAAGAGTCTGGTCTGAAATCAGAATTTCATGCTGTTTCTCCAAATTATATTACATTCAGTCTGAAAAAAAAGCACATTGGTGTAAGACAGTTCTCGTTTCTTTTAACACTGCAGGGAAACACCACCATCTTTCCATCAGTATTTCTTTCCTCCTCTGCAACCTGAAAAAAACACCCTCCTTGGGAAAAGTCCCAGCCTACAGTTACTAGCCTACCTTCACTCCCAGGCTGTATATGCAGAGACAAAGACCAAGTCACTCACATTTTCCAATCTCATAAACATTTCAAGAAATTATTTTTTAGGCAGTTTTCAGAAATTGAAATAAATTAAAAGAAAAGAAGCATTTTGCAATTAATTCAACATCTGGCACTCAGCCACATGCAGCTAACCTTTGTGCTTCCCTTTTTTCTCCTTTCTGGTGCTGCCACTCTGGCAGCTCGCAGCTGCTGCCTTGGTTTTTTTAGTTGGTTTCGGAGCTTGGGCATCCACTACCACCTTTACATCCTCCTGCTCGGCCTCCTGCACTGCTTGAGATTCAGGGTATCCCATCAAACAGAAAAATAGAGGGGGAAAAAACAGAGAAACAGAGAGAGAGAGAAGAGAAAATGAATCGAGGGCTCTGTGAAGGCATAAGAGAGTAAGTAGATACAGCAGAGTTCGTTTGGTATTGCAGAAATTCATGCAAAGCGAAGAATCAACTCAGAGTTTGCAAATCTACTGTAAAAACAATAGAAAATGGCAAGTCACTGGGATCTTTTTCCTACCTTTTTGCCCCCTTTCAATAGCATGCCTGCTCCTAACCTTCAGGCCAAAAGTGACATCAGAATATTAACATGTTGAGCCATTACAGGAAGCACTTTTCCTCACGATTAAACTCTGTCAGAGTGGCCATTGAAAGTAGCAGCAAGAAGGCAGAAGATCTTTCTTTAGACTTTGCAGTACCTGCGCTTAAAGCTATATCCCAACCCCTTAAGGAAACATTAAAAGGTTCTTTTTAAAACACATCTTGCACAACTAGGAGTTATTACCAGGACAAGGAGCAATGAGTGAAAGTTGAGACATAGAAGACTCCATGTGAACCTGAGGAAGAATTTTTTTCCCTGTGAGGGTGACAGAGCACTGAACAGGCTGCCCAGGGAGCTTGTGGAGTCTTCCTCTCTGGAGATATTCAAGAACAGTCTCGGATGTGTTCCGGAGTGATCTGCTCTGGGTAATCCTGCTCTGGCAGGGGGGCTGGACCAGATGATCTTTTGAGGTCTCTTCCAGCCCCTGACGTTCTGTGACTCTGTGATACTGTATGATTCTATGAACTGGATCTATCACAGTATGAGAGGTAGAAGGGCCAAGCCTTTATGAGGAAACTATACCCAAGCTGAAATTCAAAACTCCCCCTACTTTATAACATACACAAATCAATTCTTTAGAAGTCTCAACATAATATGCATAGCATAAACTGTGAATGTCAGTATAATTGAATCAAAGTAAAAAGCAGCTTTATAGTTTTCCAAAAGCATGACACCCTTTGAGGGCAATATTTGAGTTTGTAAAAGCAGCACACAAAGTAACTCTTTCTTCTGGACAGGCCAAGCCTTGAAGAGAAATAATACTGAGTTTACAAAGGCAATTACCTTCATGATAGGCATAAAGGAACTATCAAAATTCACACTCCAGACCAAACAACCTGTAAACATTTTTCATCCTAGCTGTTGCTCCCTGTTTATTGCTAAACCCCACTGGCTTCATGTGGTGACTGCGCTTCGTCTCAGAGGAGTTATTACCTTGGCACTTATGGCCTCCCACCATCCTCCTCTTTTTTACCAAAACTAAATTCCTTTCTTGAAAACGATTAAAAAAAAAAAAATCCACCGAGGAACCTTACTGGAAAGAAGTAGTTATCCATAAAATCACTTCAAAAATATCCCACCAACCTTCATGAACCCCCAGAAGACCAAATGATCCTCAAAGACATGGGGACTGCCAATAAGCTCTCTTTGAAGGCAGAAATTCTCCCCAGGCTTTAGCTCTGTGAGGCAACTTTTCTGTTTACCAAATCCTTCACGAGCATGAACAGCAACAGAAAATACAAGGAGATTCTCAGAGGAAGAAGATGAAATGGATTTAGCCATGTCCGTGCAGACTGTAGCTTGCAAGCACACAGCTACCCTTCCCAGCACAGCAATCTGTTATCAACAGCACCACATTCACAATATGATGAGCACCTGAGACAATAAACACACACACACATACTTTTTCCTCATTATGCAGAGGAGGTGTTCACATTTTATAGAGGATATGCATTACATTAGTAGAGGAGTAACTGAAAGCCCAAAGAAACCACTTGTCACCACCCAACTCCTGCCTTTATCATACACTAATCACAAGACTGCAGTCCCACTGCAGAGTGTAAAGGAGCAGTGGAAATGAAGAAGACATAAGCAAAGGAGTGAGCACACAGCAGGCAGGGAAAAGGGCACAGAAAAGGCAGTACACTGGGTCCCAGTTCCATGGACACAGCAGCTTGGAACTGAGCAGGGAACCAAAGAGCCCCCACTCTACAGCATTTGAAAACCCTGATCTGCCAACCCAGAAATGTATCCTATAGTTACGGCTCAGTCTCTCTTCAAACACTAGTGTGTGCTTTTAATTGCTTTAAAGATTATAATCCACGTGATAATTAAATTCAGTGCTTTACAAATGACTTATATTAAATAACCAGACAGTTCTCTAAATCAGTTTAAATATGGCCCTATTCATTCACTCAGATGCAGCATCATTTACTTGCTCCAAAGCAATGATTAATCAGCAAAGGATCAAACATTCCGACATTGTTAATTGAAGAGTTCAAGACTTATCTTCACTATCTTGTCAGCCATCCTTTGATCTAACATGTAAAAGCCTGAAGCTTTTTAAATTACTTTTGTCTCATAACTTTGAGCAAGAGGTATCTGATTAGGTACCTGGTACAGGGATAGGTCCAAAGGACAGAGAAGGAAATATTTCCATTGCTTTACTCTCTATAAAGCAGAGAACAAGATTTCAGTCCAATAGCCATCCAACAGTCCAATCGGAGATTGTCAAGGGCTGGAAGGGACCTCAAAAGAGCATCTGGCCCAGCCCCCCTGCCAGAGTAGGATCACCTAGAGCAGATCACACTGGAACGCATCCAGACAGTTACTGAATACGTCCCGAGAGGAAGACTCTGCAACCTCCCTGGGCAGCCTGCTCCAATGCTCTGTCACCCTCACAGTGAAAAAAATTCTTCCTCAGGTTCACATGGAACCTCTCATGCCTCAACTTCCACCCATTTCCCCTTGTCCTGTCACTGGGAACTCATCCCTTACATATTTATAAACATGAATGAGGTCACCCCTTAGTTGTCCCCTCTCCAAGCTAACAAGTCCCAGCTCCCTCAATCTCTCCTCATAAGGAAGATGTTCAACTTCCTTATGTTCACCCATCACTGCTGTCTGTAGCAAACAGGACCTTCAGATGTAAGTGATGGAGACTGCAAATAAGGTTTAAACCGTAAATAGGCAGCTACTACAACTGGGCTCATGAAAGGGATAGGCACAGAATTTCCTGTTTCTAAAGGATGCTTTTCCGAGCTTTACCGTTACATTTAAAGCCCTGCCTCTAAAATAATTCCAAATTTAGTAAGAAAAATGACACCTCCAACACAAAGCTATCAAATTCTTAGCTATGAACTACTCAGCAAAGAGCAGATCTCCGCTAATAAGAGGCTTTGAATGACCTGCAGACCTCAGCTCAGATGAGGCCTTGAGTGACCTGTTCTAACCGGAGGTGTCACTGCCTATAGTGGGGGGTTGGAACTGGATGGCCTTTGAGGTCCCTTCCAGCCTAAACCATTCTATGATTCTATAATACACATACGCTCACTGATGTTTTCTCTTGTGACTGCAGATACCCAAGAAATTCTGTAGTTATGCAGCTCAAGACAGCACAGAGTCACTGGGGACTCGGCTACACACCCAGATGCAAGCACAGGATAAGCACTGATCCCCCCTGTCTGTGCTAACCGCTGAGGTGTACAGGCTGCCCACCGCAGAGTGGTGGATAAGGAGCTTATGCAGCACAGCAGTTCTGCCAACAGGGCCGGTCCACACCTTGATCCTTGCGGAGAAGTGAGCAAGGCAACACTAGGATCCTTGCTGAGGCACGGGCAAGGGCCTGTCTTCTGAAGCCTGCTGACCTCTGGAGACAGATCTATGGATCTGCCTTGCTCAGCAAGTCCAGCAGCATGTGGAGCAAAGTAAAAGATTCTGTTTTCTGTTCCCAGTGCTTTCTCCTGCCCTGGAGAGATGTAAGCACGACTGTTTCTAACGCCCCCTCCGTACTCACTCTGCAGCTGGTCAGTAGCATGGGGAACTTTGAACTTACTGAACCAGCACTCCTCCTAGTCTGCCTCTGTGGAGATGAAGCAATTCGTAGAGGCAATGTTTATCCCCAACTATGCTGTCAGGGATCAAATGTCTCCCCCTCTGCCCTTTACTACATCTTTGGATCACTAAGTAACAGTCTGACAAGAATTCTCCTTCTCAGCAGGATAGGAACCTTGAGGTGAACTCTAACCCGCATTCCCCACCGGCTCTAGATAGCCCCATAAAATGGTTTGCAGTTCTCCCCAAGAAAGCCTGAATAAAGGAAATGAGACAAACTGACCTCCCTAGATAATATTCACTGATATGAGAATATGATTGTGTCCTTATCTGGATGTGAAAAGCTAAAACCAGTGATAGGCAGCACGACAGGGTAAATAAATGAATAACCTTAAATGCAGCTATACAAGGATGGAGTTTCAAATACTGTCACTCAAAAATGCATTAATTTCAGTACAAAAAGATTTCATAGACAGCTTGAAAAAATCCCAATTGTTATCTTAAACAATAGGAAACTACATTTGAAAATCTAACCAAATCATCCACACACCCCACCCTAAATTATTAAAATCTTCACTTAAAAAAGCCCCACCAAAACACAAACCCTAAGACTTCCCTTTTCAGTTGCATGATTTGTTTCTGTGAGAATTTGGCTTTACACAAGACAAAAATGGAGAAGTATCTGTCAGGGTGAGACAGAATCTCAAACAGCAAATAACACTGGACTCTCAGATCTGGTGTTTTATTCTCACTTGGACTCCGAAATCATTCTGAGAGATGTGGCAAGTTCTCAAATAAAACACTGCCGTGATTCTGATTCTACTGTTATTCATCCATGTTTATTAAATCAAGTGCTGATTATTAACCTCAACAGGGTATTAGAAGGAAAAATCTTTGCGAGAGACAAAAAAAAGACCATAAACTGTGTTATTAACTCAGGGTCTGAGCTGGCAAGAAAAGAGGAACGGCATACAAAAAATAGTCTATTGCCATAGCACAAGGTGAGTGCAGAAGAAGCAGAGAAGGGCAGTATCTTGGCCTTGCCATTCGTCACCAATAGCCTAACTGCTCAAAGTAGGAAAAAGCCTGCAGCTTCGGCAGCACTGCACATCACAGGGTTAAAGCTACAAAGCATGACCAAACCTAACAAAAGGATGCCATTTGTAATTAAGTGAATAATTTGCAATGCAAACAAAATAGAATTGGAAAAAAATAAATTGAAAGATACTTATCCACACATCCTTGTATGAAGGAATGAAAAGCGTCCATCTAGCCCTCATGACGACGGCTCCCCACGGTTTATATCTAATAACTGTGTTCACCAGGCTGATTTTGCAAAGATGAAAACATTCTAAAGTTTAAAATAACATGAATAGGCTGAGAAAAAGGAAAAAGTGTACAGGAAAACCTGGTGCTGCTTAAAGACATTATTAAAAGCTCATTGTTGGGAGATTTCCTCAGAAAGAACAAAGGAGTGACTTAATTAAAAAGATTCCTCTTGACCCCTACATACCTGCTCTCTGACTCTGGGGAGGGGGAAGAAAAGGGAACATGTGAAATTAAGAGTTAATGGCAATGAATTAGGTTCTTTGGTAAAGCAGACAACTAATGAGGAAAGCTAAAATTATCCATGAAAAATCTATGCCTGGAAGATTAAGGACAGTGAGAAATTACATAATTATTTTGTGTTTCAGGGCTCTGAGGGCACGATTAGGCTTTAAATGCTCTGATGAGCTTCCCCGAGAGCTTAGTGACCCACTGGGGTTAAACCACAGCACATACAGTCCCTGCCCATGGGCCACAGACTCCATTTCAGCTCAGCCCAGGGCTATGCTATACCTATGCTGCTTCCCAGCTGTCTCCTGGGACGACCCTATGCTATGCTGCAGGGAGCTCATCTGCTTGATGAACCCTTCCTATGTACACTGCAGCCCTGTTTCCTGGCCCCATTCCCTTTTTGCCCTGACTGAGCACCCTGGAGGGCTCTGGCCCAGTTTATCCCTTGTCATGTCTGCAATTGTAGAGACTCCATTAGCAGGGGCAAGCTCTGCCCACCATGTTTGAAGCTTGTGGGATGGAGCTTTATCTGTAAAAGGGCATTGCTCACACTGGGGTCATCTCCACCTCCTGGACCCTGCTGCTCCTGGATCCTGAGACTGTCAAGGAGGACAGAAAATAACAGCCAGTTGTGAAGTAACAACTGAAAGTAAATATACCTCAAGCAGAACTTTAAAGCAAAGAGAAGGAAAATTTTCAAGCAATTTTGACCAATTGACTCTAAACTGACTCCTGACATCTTTCAGTACCAAGAATCACAAAAAGACCTCTAAAACCACTTAGTACTCACTGCTCTCCGATCCTTGCTGCAGAGTTAGTTTTATTTTGGAACTGTACTAGCACAGCAGTCCTTACTGCACTAAACCAAAAAACACGCTTTAAAGGATGAAAGTGAAGGGACTGGCTGAAAAGGAGATTTCAGAATATATGCTTATTGGAAGTTAAGTGTTTTGCCCACATGATACTTGGAGTGCTGCCCAATCTCTCAGCATTAATAGTCTTGTGCACAGAACATTGCTTGCTGTCTTCAAAAAATAAACACCTTCTCATTTCAAGGTCACTGGAAAACAGGGATGGCAAGACACTCTTTCTGATGAGCACACCAATATATGGGTCTTTAATTGAATGGCTAACTGGTGTCATTTTATAAAGCTGACAGCTTGATACTCATCAGAAAGCTCTCATCACTCATGGTAAAGGAGCAGAATGACACATCAAATTTAACAATCCAGAGCTATGGCTTTCCATCAGAAGTCTGTTCAACACCCAAACATGCCATCTAGACGTGCTGCCAAATATCGAGGAAGGAAAGTAAGAAAGTAGTTTTGCCTTTTTTACACATCGTTAATCTAAAACTCTAAATTGGAAGCTGCTGTGAAAATTACTCAATATCTAATTGAAAAAAATCTTTAATTTCAGGTCTTATAAAAAAAAGAAGCCACAGCTGCTACAAAGTATGGTAATATTAATCAAAGTATCTCTGGCACTCATTCAAATCTCTACTGTCCTCAATGCTGTGAAGAGAAAAATCACTCCCCAATGGAAATTCACCATTTTTACAGAAGTGAAGTTACTCTTCTCCATAGAAATTAGCTTTGATCATCTGCATTTAAGGTAATTAAGTAATGTAATCAAATTGTTGCAGTAACCAGCATCTCTGTGGCATGCTGCTTGGCTCCAGGAATGCTCAGTACGTATTTGCAATCCAGCTTGAAAAGAACCATGCTCATAGCACAATTCCGCAATGTCACATCAGGCTAAAACGCTTGCACGGGTTTGCGACAAACTTCACAGCGTAAGCGGTAGAGAGACACATGAAAAGCAAGCCAGCAGCTGTGACTGCAAGGCACTACAGAATGGCAAGTAAAATTTAATAAGAACTTGAAACAGGCAGCAATCTGTCCTCATGAAGGACACCCCATCGAAAATAAATGAGCCCACAAGAAAGAGAAGACAAACCAATATCTAAGTGATCTCTCCTACACAGAGGGATTGCATTTAGTCCAGTGAATAAATTACTTTGTTGCCGTTTATATGCAACGTAAACTTAATAGCAATACAAAACGCTGTCACTGGTTGTTATTTCACCATTTGTAATGATGAGGTAGTGATAAGGTTGTACATGGTGCTGCAAGAGGCAGAGTTATTATCTGTCATAGTAACAACTGGAGTCAAAAAATCATGGAAGTTAAGGGAAGGATATCTACTGCTTGAAATGACAGGGAGACAGTTTAGGCTCTTATCTACAGGTGTGGTGCCCAAATTAGGTCACTACCTTCATTTCAGTGGGGAGAGGAAGGAAAAAAAAAAAAGAAATATCACTGCATCTGTCATTTTACACAAACACCTTCTGTTACCTCCATATTCATAGGTTTGTCCTGGACTTACTTGCAAACTCTGCCATGAAACTATTTCTCTTACTAGTGTGCTGTGCTCCTAGAAGCAGAGATTATAAAAGAAGAGGTTCTGTTCCCATGAAATATAACTCTATAATCCTTTCCAAGTAACAAAGGCAATTTCCTGCACACTTAGTGCTACCTAATCTACAGATGCTGACAGGCAAGCACTGTGTTACCACCAGCTAATGCTCCAGCTCAAACTAAGCACTCAGATCAGGGTGCCAAGGATGCATCTTCTCTTCTATTGGGCTGTTCAGCCTAATTCCTGTCAGTTCCTATAGATAACTCAAAGGCTTTTGCTGTTATTAGTTAATTAGGCATTATGCCAGCAATCCTAAAAACTATGTACTACATGCAAGTCATTTACAAGCAACAGTATCTGAAAACCTTTACCTGCAGGTGAAATAGGGGCAGGAACTGAGAAGAAACGATCTGAAGACTTGTGCACAGTGAATTCTGCAGAGCCACTTCCTCAGTGCAAGTGCACCTACATCCTTCGAAGTCTCACAGCATCCAGAGGAAATGCTAGTAACACTTGCCAGGGAACAGATACCATTTCATCCTACCAACACATCAGCTCTCTGTTTTGAAGGTATGCAAGAAAAA
Source organism: Tricholaema leucomelas (assembly GCA_013400475.1). Classification (NCBI taxonomy): domain Eukaryota; kingdom Metazoa; phylum Chordata; class Aves; order Piciformes; family Lybiidae; genus Tricholaema lacrymosa; species Tricholaema leucomelas. Next base: position 643,243 of record WAAF01018538.1, on the reverse strand, counting down.
ACTATGGCCATCCTGGCAATAGTGCTCTGTGGAGACATACTTTCAGCAGAGCCATTTTGCTAGTCATTAAACTAACAAAAAAAGAAACGTTTTCTTTCTGAATCAAACTGCTCTCAGCATCTTCAATCCTGCATGGCACAAATGTAGGAAAGCTACATCTGTACTATCCCCTTTGAGAGCTGACCCAGCTGCGCTCAGTCACAGCCCTTAGTCAACATCCCTCCATCCTACTGCACTTTAGATCTATTTGCACTTCCCTTTCCCTCCAAGCTAGGCGAAGTAAAATACACATGCAGCCAGAGGCTCAGCAGTAATCACCCTGCAACTCCCTGCAGAAGTTCAAAAGCAGCCAAGGGCTCCTTTATATGGAAAAACTTAAGACCAGTTTAACCAGCAAAAGATGCTGTTCCACTATCTCTGAATAGCTCACCAGGCCCATGTTCTATTCCAAAACAAAAGTGACTAACTTTTTACTCCACACTCTGATAATTACCCTGGCATGAAATGAGCTTTTATTCCAGAGCAGAGTTGCCCATCAGGGAACCACTGCAGCAAAGGTAACTGCATCAGAATAAGCTATGGCAGTGTATGAAAGAAAATTTTCCAGTGCTGAAAGCTTCACATCTCAGAATTGCTGAGATGTAATCTCTGACCTACTTTGCTCGAAGTACCATAGACATCAACACAGGCATCCAATTATTTGTCGAAATCAACAAGAACTTTTGTGCTACACAGAATTAGCATCAGCTAACAAAAAGAGGAGTAGAGGAGGATGATAGGTGGAAAGAAGTGTTCTTTTTGTAGCGTTTGCAGTACAGGAATTGATTTGGCAATCTCACTCATCCAAGCAGCGTAGTTCATTCAGTAGACCATCAGCTCCCATCAAAGAGTCATTCTTAACTTGAAATCGTCGTGCCCATAACAGCAACAAATGAACGGAAAAGAGCAGAATAGTTCTTTAGAAAGAGCCCAGCTGTCTCATGCATCTGACACTCCCCCACACAAATGTTTCCATTGAAGGGGAAAAAAGTGCCAACCCCGAAGCTGAATGTCGCAGTTAAAAATGGCCATCAAAACCTAACTACATACCACGTGAACAGGGTAACCTAAGACACTGAACACAGTCCCAGAGAAAAATCACACCAAAAAAGGCACTTGCAGAGTTCTTATAACATGTTCCCAAGTAACATTCCTAATGAAGGATTTCACAAGGCAATAACAGACTTTTGTTAGGCAATCAAATTCTCCTAGGTTGGCTTTTGCTAACCAAACACTTTAATACAAGGACAGATGTCCCTTGGAATTAACGACTCCGTGTTGAATATGTGAAGCATCAATACTGATTTTTGCTTCTCTGAAACCTTGTGAAATCTTGAAAGGGGTTTGAGAGACAAATCTAGAACAAAATGATTTAAGGAGAATAGATGAGTAAATATTCCTGTAAACAGTGTGGTTTAATATTACATGAAAGGTCACCTTTACCTTAAGAGCACAGCTAATCTCACTTAAATCAGAAAGCCCACTCTGGTCCAAACTGTTGCAAAACAAAGATGATTTAGCACAGATAGGAAACCTGCCGAAATTTATGGGACAATAACGTCTGCTTCTCCTGTCTGTGAAATTTAAAACCTTGTTCAGGTGGCAATACAAAAGGTTATACTACATGACAGCACTTCTGTACAAGATACTGCTCCTTAGAACAGTTCTGTGCCTCTGATAACCTATTGAGTGAAAGAAGAATGAAATTTCTGGTTTATCCAATTAAAAACAAAGAAAATACAATGAAATCATGCACTAAATCAAATTCCTAGGTCAAACTGGCAAGACATTTTCCTGCCAGACCCTGAGAAAAAGACATTATTTATTAGAAAAACATCATTAAAATCATACTAACAGAAAAAATAATTCTCTGTCTGGAATCACTTATGGTAAGCTTGAAGTGTTCTCTACCAACTCACCTGTGTTAATGAACCTTGCAGAAATGTAATACCTTTGAAATAATTACCTTCAGACTTCAGTGAAATTAGGTAACAGGTTTCAGACTTACTATTAACACTGTCAGGCTTAAGCAAAATTGTGCACAGAGGGATACATAGAGTAGAAGAGCTTCAGCTTGACTTCAGGAGGAACCAAAGCTGAAGATACTTAAATATTCACAGCAGAAGGGACAAATTCTCCCTTCCCCAAGGCACTGAAATGGCAGCTACTTACCCTTCTCCCTCCTGTTAGGCTAGCACTGCAAGTTCCCATGTCTTTATGTCTCAACACGAGTGAAGGATATCAACTATATACTAAATAATCCAAACCACCAATCTCTTCCCCAGAGCATAAATTTAAGGTGGAAAGCATCAGACTATGACTTGCAGTAAATATATATGCAATAGATCATACTCATGTACCATGATATATGGTGCTGCTGTTGCTGTTAAGATAGGATTCAACCAGTGGTGCTTGCTCTTCCGAATGCTTCGCTCTGCGCGTCCTTGTGCGACTGTCCACATTGGACTGAACCATTAATGGCTCCTGGCGCTTCTTCTTCTGCTTCTGTTCTAGCAATGCTCGCTGGAGAAAACACAAAGAAAAGCATCTGGTAATGGACTCCGAGCAGTCGCAACCTGTGATGAAGGCAATGGCCACCATTACACTTTCTCCAGTTGTCCACTTGGCAAGTGGGATGTTGGGTTATAGGAATCCTTCCAAAAACCCACGACCAACCCACTGCTAAAACACCTTCTCCTGAAAACAGCAAATAATGAAAATAGGTCTTTCTGAGCAGTCTACCAGCTGTCAGAGGTTCCTTGGAAATAACTTCTGGGAAAACAAGTGAGTACTGGCTGTAAAGCCACGGGAGGGTAAGCAAGGGCATGTGGCAGAGATGCCAATTTGAGTTTCTGTAAATTAAAAGCAGGTAATCTGCAAACTAGAATCAAGTGATAACGCTAGATGTGAGCCTCATTTAGCAACTGCACAATGTCAAATTGGATTGGATGCCTGAATTTCTCAGCCAAACCTTCTGAAACCCAAACACTTCAGCAGCAAATGGCACCACAGACACCTTTCTGTGTCCTCTCTCACGTGAGAGAACTGAACTGTTCATTTCACCATCCACTACCTCACCATTTCCCTGCTCCTATATAGTGACTTTTGGCTTCCAGAAAGGAGATGCCCTGAAAGTGAAAAGTAAGAATGGATAGGGGACTCCTCCAGCTCCACACATTGTATGGAAAACCTCAACCTGACTTCAAGGCAATTAGAATCTAGTGCAAAATTATGATATAAAGGTTTTGAATTTGCTGGTAGACATGCAAGCTGATAAAAGCATGGAAAAATAATTGTACAGAAAAAATATTAAACTCACAAGACATAATTATAAACATCAGAAAGCTTTGTGGAAAGGGGAACACAGGAAAAACAAAGCAAAGTGAAAATCTCAAACCCCCATTAAAACCTGATGGCAAAACTCCCTGAGATTTCATGGGAGGGATTCTGATCCATCTTCCTGTACAGGTCATGTGGGAATACAGTAACAAAACAGGCTGCATAGCACACAGTGCCACTAGTTTACAGTCTCAAGGGCTAAGTCCATGGAACAAAGAGAAGATGATGTAAAACCTTTGTGGTAAACCTCTATTGGCTGCATATCTGCCAGAACCTCTTGTCCTTTCTGGTCCATCAAAGAGTTAATAAGTGAACTGTAAGTCAGCCTATACAAGTCCAGGGCAATGTAAATGAGAATCACTCAAATTACAGTCAAAAGTGAAACTTTAATGGCAGTTAGACTTTTAAGTGAGCTGTAACCTTCACAGACTTCTCTTTCACATTCCCTAATCAAAGGCTGCAATTTTCTATCAATTACCCGATCCATGTGTCAGCGACTGCTCCAAGATCTAGACTTCAGAGAGTGAGAAGGTCCCCTCCAAAATCTTACCTGTCTGTCAAGCTTCTGCTGACGCAGGCTGCTCCCCTCATCATCCAGAACACTGCAAAGACAAGGAGTACATAATTGGAACACAGTTATCACTCAAAACAACACCTACATGCAATCACTGGAGCAAATTCCAGCAGGACTTCTTCGTATAAAATTCTCACTATGCTCCATAGAATCCTGCCTGCCCACCCTAAACTACCAAAGTCAGCTCAAGAGAATTTGAGAGCCGTCCATGAAAAAAAAAAAAACAAAACAAAACCAAAACTGTCTCACATAAACATGAACAAACATATATCCAGGCAGCTCACCAAAAAAATCCATACTCTACAGCTCTTTTTCCATTCTCCACTGTTTCTAATGCAAAATGTCAATGCATACAGCAATGGGGTTCGACTGAAAATTTGCACGTAAGCGAGGAGTGGACAAGAGCTGCTTAGCAACTCAGCACACTTAAAATTACATTAGGAAAACTAGCTGTCTCATCTTTTGCACACTGAAACCTAGAATTTCTTCCTGCATATCTGAAAAGTCACACTTACTGCCCGACAAACAGCAACGCGCGCTGCCACACTGCCATACTGCTCTCTGCTAATTGTTGCTAGGTGGAAATCAGCTCTGTGCATTTCATAGTTTTCATTAATGAGATGTTAGAATCCAATAACATCAACATCAGAAAGTTATCTTTGTGAAGCCTTTTATGAACTTACCGACTGTGCTTAATTCTTCTGGAGAACAAAGGTCCCTGGTAAGAACATTACGGTTAAACATTGAGCATAGATAATTAAGTCTTTTAAACTGTAATATAAAATCTACAAGGAAAACAGTGCTAAGGAAGAGGGAAAAAATAGCCTCTTACAAGTAGAACTCATTTTCTCTTACAACACATTTTTATAAAAAGATTAGCCCCCTTTTTTTTTATAATCGCTGTTAAAAACCAAAGAGGGGAAAATAAAAAGAACAAATCCAGGACAAAAAACCTGGATTCTGACCTACATACAGCCAAAGTGCAATGAATGGAAAATTCATAAAAGATAGCTTCCCATGTATTACTCTTTAAGAGGCAGTAACAGTATAGTAGAGTTAGAGAGGGCAGCTAATCAAGGCATGCAGAATGCCACCTTTCCGATGCCAGCAGTATCAAAACCCTATAATTAAGTCTTTTTGGTAGAAGCAGCCTTTTACAATTCATACTGAGGTTATGTTACAAAAGGCTGCTGTTCCACAGAACAGTTCCAGATGCTGTACAGGTACCTTGGGTATGAAATTAAATAGTCTCTTGCATTACTCATAGTCAAAAAAAAAATAATTAGAGGAAAAAACAACCCTTACACTCACAAAAATGTTCTTGATACCAAGAGTTCTCTGATAAATTACAGAAAACATATAAATGGGACAGACACATTCCTGCATGCTACAGAATGCTCTTTTTCAGGAGTACTTCACAACTATGGCAGGGGGTTGGAGCTGGATGATCCTTGAGGTCCCTTCCAACCTAAACCGTTCTATGATTCTATATTAGCTGCACTGCTAGAAAGTAAAACTAGCCTTAGGGCTATCTTTGGCCAAACAACTGAGTAAAAGATGCCTAAGTATAAAGTTTCAGGCTCAATGGCCTGAACAAATCCTCTTCATTTAAGACAATGTCGAAGAAAAGCCAAAGCCATGTAGTGATGCTAATACAGACCGTAAGAACTGCAGAGGCAGCAATGCATATTCTGCTGTAAAACCCAGAGAGGGCAAGAGCTAATACTGCTCCACTCCACTGGTCATTTGCAGAGCTAAGGAGAAAAAACTCCATCTCTCATCTGCTTCATAAATCAGGCTATGCTGCCTCCCTCACATACGTTAAAAGAGCTACATAAACACTTCATTAACATTTCCATAACCCACCAATTCAGTCATGATCTTTATGTGAAGATAATGGTTTTCAGTACCAACTTTAATTCTAAACTCTCTACCACAGACAAGGTGCCAGAGCACTCAGGATGACTTCAGCTCACTCTGCTTTCCCATCACACCACATCCTGGCATAAGATTGCACAGAACAAGGGAACAGGGAAATGTCCTCTGCCAGGTTCTAAACCTTACCTGTGACTGCCTGGGAAGCCACAAGCTACATTCAGGTTCAGGTAAACAAACACAGTTCCCTCAGGTATCTTTATGCTCAGTCTGACCACAGCAAACAAGGCAGTTTAAGTAACACCACAGCAAACACCTGTCAGAGGTGGGCTGTGATTAGCACTGAGTCAGATTCCATGAATGCAAAGCAACTGACACAACAGAGGACTGCCGAAGAAACGAAACTCCATCCAAAAACTATGAATGCTGTAACACAAAGACACCTCTCCATATTGCCCTTCGACTGCAAGGCACTGTTTTTAAAGCCTCTGAATATGCAATCAAAGCTGACATCAAGAGCAGCATGCTGACAAGCTCATCTGCAACTTGCAGGTCCTTCATTCTCCTACTGCAGATTTTATAAAGTTCTGAGTAGTTTTCCACAACCCTTTTGTACATGGGCATCAACTACAAGCTTTGCATTATTCATTCAACAACTACAATTGAACTCTAGCTTTCTTCACTGATAGTGGGGTTTAGTAGAACAGAGATCGATTCTCCTCTGTCCCCCACCTCCCCCTGACAGATCACTGGATTTGTATGAGAATGCCTGACTCCCACCAAACAGCCACCCCATTCGGAATCCTGCACAGGGGGAAAAAAGGCCCCTTTACCAACAACTATTTTAACATTTGTTCAGTGCCAGTATCACTGAAAAGCTGCAGTTCTGTCCTTTCTAAAGCCTAAGTAATGCTTGTGCAAGTCCAAATACAAAGAAGATCCAACTTAGCCTATACATCCTTCTGCGATAATAGCAGGGCATTCCAGTTTGAGACCAAGTACTTAGTGTACCAAGTACCTTCTACAGCATTAGTGGACCTCAGAGTTGCTGAATAGCAACCTGTATGTCACATTCCCTCATTTTCAGTGGAAGAAGTCTCTTGAGACTGGATGACTCCCATGATTTGCCATTAAGAGCTATCCGAGTTTTAGTAAACATATACATGTTATTAATTTACTTATTTATGTATAAGATCCATTTCCACTGCAATTCCATTAAGTCCTCACTACTTCTGCCTTGAAAAACATCTGCAGCAGACTCTGAGGTGCAAGTGTGTAACCACCACTGGCCCTTTTCAGTAAAGCCTTGAAGAAAGATCTAGCACATGATCTTGCCATAGCATCAGGCAGTTCATGTGCTCTGACAGAGGCTCCAAAATTCAAGAGCTGACATCCAGAGAACCTACCCTTTTCTTTCCTTGGACAAAACACAAGTCTGGGAGCAGAAACACAGCTTTCCTGATCTTTGAAAAGAACAGAAATTAACTGCTCTTTTCTCTGAAAGAGTGGTGCAGCCTATCCTGCCCAGCCCCAGAAATGGCCATGGTTTTGTTGCTCATTGGTCCAAATAACTGGGATAGTCAGAGACTAAAGGCCTGGTACAGAGGAAGAATTATGGCTGTAACGTGACAGGACTACTACAGGAAATAATCTTAGAGTGAGGCTGCTAGAACAATTCTGCCTACACGTTTGAAGTGATGCTAAAAAAATCTCAGTGGATGCATGAAACTCAGTCTTAAGAGAGAAATATAACTTTATAATTCATAAAAATTGAATTTTAAAAGAATATGCAAAGATATTGCTAAACCATTGAGAATGCCAAAGCATCCTATAGATATAGAGATAGCAAAGTTCATTTGGTACCCTTATTTGGTCAAGTATCACATATCCACCTGGCATTTTGACTAGGTCTTTGATTTAATACAAAAAGTAATTTTATATTGTATGCAATACAAGAGGTCTGCAGTAACAGCCCAGTGAAAATTCAGTTAACAGATCAGAGCTTGTATGTATTTCATTGCAGGAAAACATCCAGGAAAGACCCAATCATGTATACACAGCTCCAGCAACCCACTCATTAGAGCTTACTGGATGTTGGCCTTAAGAAGCCAAGCCTACAGCTGTATATTGTAAAGACTGATACTAGTAGCCCAGACCAAGTGCCAGAGAGACTTCAGTATTAAATCTAGATAGCATTATTTTCAATTATTAAACACAGCATTTGACTCAAATATCCCCACCTGCTCTATTCTAAGGGGAAGTACATTAAATGAGCAATCATCTTTTTGTCAAAGCAATACTTTTTGCAGTACCTTTTTAAGACATAAAAGGTACTGCTCAGTGATAGTTCCAACATGAAAGTCAACCTTCACAATAATAACCAGGCTTGCTCTACTGCTGCATGTCATAAGGCAAAAATATATGCAGGAATTTTAGTATTCTAAGCTCTTCCTAATCTGTATTCCTCAAAAATAATTTAGAACGAAACCCAAGACCAATCAGGTTTTCAGGATGAAGCTTGATGATTACATGAAGCTCTGCAATTCACTTCTGAGATGAAGGCAAAAGATTCTCTAAATCAGCATCTTGCTACATTTTACTGTAATTCCATATGGACTGATTCCAATAGAAGGAAAATCAGAAAAGCCTTAATTCAACACATTTCACAGCAATTACTTCACCTTCATTTTTTGAACATGCAAAAATGCTTCTATTTCAGTAAGCCACAGCAAGAGAAAAGAGCTAAGAAGAAATGTTTGCAATTAGAAAGTGCAAGATGCAGCTAGTCACTGATTTTACTCATTTGAGTTAAAGGCTAACACAGTAAAGCAGTTCTATTGTTTCTGCTTGACATACGAGGCAATATTTTTGTTCCTTCCTGACATTGCTTCAAAAAGGAACATTTTGCATGACAGTAACTTTTTTACCAGGACAAGGGTCCAAAACCATACCCATCACATCTCTGCAGCCCAGCATTAATGGCAGTGAGAAGTGCTCCTGGCCAAAGGACTTGTACTACCACTAAACTTTCACACCCTGTTGAAATGCGTCGCCCTTGCGTTTTCTTTCTGCTCCCTCGTGACAATGCATTACCAATAGCAACACCCAAAAACTTTAGGTGGAATCAGGGACCTTGGCACAAGAAAAATGAATGTACATAAGGGAAATTCCTGAAACAAACATTTCACGTTATAAAACTATGAGGAACTGTCTAAGGAAATATTGCTCCCATTCATAACACCAAACCGGAGGCCATGGAAGATTAGAAGAGATATTTTCCTCTCCAGTTTCTTCTGTGTTACTTCAATTCAAGAATAATGAATGACCAAACAAAATAGAAAGAAAAGGGAAAAACAACCTACACTATGTCAGACTCATCTTCCCCATCACTCAGATCTTTTCCACACACTCTTGCTGTGAGGGAAGTTGATATGTTGCTGTGGACCTTTCAGAGCACGGCTGACCCAGAAGGCCAAGCATGGGAGCAATGTGCCATTTAAACAGTACAAAGTCACTAAAAACACATGAAATAAAATTCCTGCAAAGGGATAGCACTTGGCTTAGTGGATACCATCTGTCATTTCACCCAATTACACGTCTCTATAAGCTCTATACTTCCACAAGTCTCTGTAGTTCCATAAAACCCAACTGCTCTGGATAATGTTACAGTTAAGCCCTTAGGAACAAGCTTTCCAGCAGCACTGATTAAATGCTACTGTAAAAGTCCATTAACAGGGTCAGAAACCTGCAGGCTGAAGTCATGCTCCAGAGGGAATAGCACACAGTTAAGTTCTTCAAACGAGACACTCAATGAATTCGTAACCAGTGAAGTCAGCCACTCTACAAAGTGCCAATACCTGCAAACCCCACATCTGCAAGTCCCCATTTAAAGTAAGGTCTGCTCCCCACATGCATCTTATGCTGAGTTCACCAGAAAGCCATCAGAGAGCATTATAACGTCAGACCTCAATCAAAGACCTTGAAATGAAACAAACCACTCTGAAAGACTGTGAGCGATCTCCTCCTGCAAGGAATCATCAAGGTTTCCTGACCCCAAAGCAACTGCTCAGTCATCTGACATACAGTAAAACCTGCAGCTACTAGCTTTGTGATAAAATAACTACCTTTCCTGGTCATCTAAGCCAGCAAAGGTCTGGCCATCTCCACCATCGAGGAGCAGTCCAAGGACATTCAATCTTAGTTTGCCCTTCTACTGCCAACAGCAGCAACAGAACTTCTTGGATCTCTCCCATGTCACAGTCATATGGTAGGGAGAGCAACAGCCTGCCATTCCTTGTGCATCCACCAGTTTCCACTGAACTGACCGGTGAAGCCTAGACACCAGGACCTGCTGCAGAAGTCAAGACTGCATTACATTATGTGAAGCTTCAGAGGAATTCCACTCTGAACCTCACATGGTAAATAAAAGCATTTCTGTCCAGGAACACAGAATTGCTTCCCCTGGCTATGCAGCTGTTAAAAACACTAAAAGAGACAAAGGAAAAGGATAGAGGGAAAAGAGCAGGAATATGAACACTGATATTTGTATCATAGAGGGAAAAGAACAGGAATATGAACACTGACATTTGTATCAGAATTATCAGCACCAAGTCATCCACATAACACATGAAGATGCAGAAGATCACATACTGTGCCAACGATCCAAATGGCACTAAAAGTACTGCCTGCAGGGCAGATGGCTGAAAGCAGAGATTGAATTTGTAGTTGCACAAATAATTACAGAACCACATGCTTTATTTTCAAATCCTGGCTGGTAAACTAGCTTAAAAATGTGTAAATGAGCCAGATGAGAGCTTCTTGAATCGTTGGTCCTATTTGCCTCCGGAGGGGTTATCTACTGCACATTAAGATCTATGATGCCCATCGTGTCTGTTCAACAGTTCTGGTTTGGAGATTTGAAAACTACAAAAACCTCTTCTTAGCCCTCTCTCTTTTTCCAGTGAGTGAGTGAAAAACATCATTTGTTAGTAATTTTTAATTCCATCCCTCCTCAGTTACACAGTAAGTATCTGTACCTGGGCAAGAGAGACCATCTGCCTTAAACTGGAGGAGACAACTGAGTGCACTCTTATCATATTTGCAGAGATGACAACAAGCTGAAGAGACCAGTCAACATACTCAGGGCAGACCTGCTGGCCACAGGGACCCTGACAGGCTGAAGGAATGGGTCAGCAGGAGCCTGCAATGATATAGGCTGAGAACCATCTGGTCAAATAGGACCCAGGTTCTTAATGGGCAGCATGCTGGACGTGAGACAGCAGTATGTCCTGGCAGCAACTGCACCCTGGGCTGTACTGACAGAGGCACGGCCATTAGATCAAGTAAGTATTTAACATACTTAGTCTGCCCTGGTGAGACCTCATCTTGAGTAACGCATTCAGTTTTGGGCTCCCCAGTTTAAGAGGGACAGAGATCTGCTGGAGACGGTCCAGCGCAGGGCTACAAGGATGATTAGGGGATGGGAGCACTGCCTGAGGAGATGCTAAGGGACTTGGGGCTTTTTAGCCTGGAGAAAAGAAGACTGAGAGGAGATTTAATAAATGTCTATAAATATCTGAGGGCTGGGTATCAGAAGTGGGGAGAGAGGCTCTTCTCACTTGCTCCCTGTGACAAGGAGCAATGGATCTAAGTTGCAGTACGAGAGGTTCCACCTCAGCACATGGGGGAACTTCTTCACTGTAAGGGCCACAGAACACTGGAACAGGCTCCCCAGAAAGGCTCTGGATTCTCCTTCTCTGGAGACTTTCAAGGTCCATCTGGATGCGTTCCTCTGTGACCTGAGCTAGACTGTATAGTCCTGCTCTGGCAGGGGAGTTGGACTTGATGATCTCTTTGGGTCTCTTCCAATCCCTGACATCCTGTGATCCTTACTTTTCTCTGCACTTGTGAGACCCCATATAAAACTGAATCTAGTTTTGACCCCTTTGTACAAGAAAGACGTTAAACAAGCGCAGCAAGCCGAAAGGAGGGTAATTGTAGATCTGGAAGCTGGACTGGAGCCCTGATCCTGTGAGGAAAAGTTCTTGTTCAGCCTGGAAAGGGACAGCTTTGAAGAGACCTAATACCAAGCAGTATGAAAAGGTTGTGCAGTCTCCCATTCTTGGCATTTTCAAAGTCCCAGGTATATAAAGCTGGAAGCTACCTGGCCTGACCTACAGCTGACCATGCTGTGAGCAGGACATTGCACTAGAAAACTCTAGAGGTCTTTTCCTGATTCTGCGAATAGTGTTCTCCTTTCTGACATCACATGAAACTAAACCATCAGTATCCCAAACGAGCTACATGACAGACTGCACTAGCAGATTAGCTGACAGAAAATGTAACAACAGGAACACACGGTCATGATTTTTTTTCTTAGTTCCACACAGATAATTGTTAACTCCAGCCAAAACCTCAGCATGACCACACAACACTATTTTTGCTCTAAATAGCACATTTCATCAAAAGATTTTCAATTTCAGGGGTACATGAAACCAGCAGGAACTGTAGAAATCAAGTCTTCTATATATTTCACTCAAAATAAGTTGTGTTTGCTTTTTAACTAAAGCATCAGAGTCAGGTAAAATTCTGTTTGAGGACGGGTGCATTACAAGGTATGCAACCAAACACCAACCAAAAGCAAACAGTCCAAGAGACTCGGTGCTGAAAGGAACAACAAGCCCTCTACAGATCCTCTAGTTATGCTTTTCATTAATGAGATCCAGCTCCAAGTTCAATCAGGAAACTGCTCTTTACCTTCCAAGAACAAGATTGAAGTCACTGGGAAAAAGAAACTACGGTTCGGGATCCGAAATGTCTAGGCTGACAGCTCTCAGTGAGAGTGGTAAGAAGTCAGGAAAAGATCTAATGAAAGGAAAAGGAAAAGTATTCCCCAAAGGACATTGCATGTTTTAAATAACCTGAAGTACAGGGCTGCCACTACCTGCCTGGAAAGATCACTTGAACCAGTATTTGTTCAGATTCATCCTTTGCAGTTACACAAGGTAAGACAGCACACAGCAGTAAATGGCAGGTAATGAAAAGAACACCTAAGGGCAAAGTAGATGGCTGGGCTAATTCACACACACAAACCACGAACAAAACGTTAGAGAGAAAATCCATGTCCCAAAAGAGAGAGATGAATTTAATAAACCTGAATGATGGAGTACACACAATAGCCTCTGGGTATTCTATGAGCTATGCTAAAATTGTATTTAAAGCAGATCGATGAGAAGTGCCTGAATAGGAGCAAACTGAGAAGTTTTAAAAAGCAGCCCTGACCTGGAGATACACTACCTGCAATGCAGATGGATCCAGCTGACAAATGACACGGCTTTCAGGAAGCGTATTTATTGAACACACATCGCTGCCAGCCACAGCAAAGATCCAGCTCTACCAGCCCGCCTGATTTCGCTCTCAGTACTAAACCTCAGACAATCTCAGGCATTAAAACAATAACACATACACACAAACCAAAGCAACCCACTGAAGTACCAAGTGTCTGACCACCACAAACAGTAAATTAAACAGGCAGAAACTAGGGAAAACTACTGTCTGGATAAGGAATCTGCACTCATACATACAGTGCAAAATAAGAGCTCTTCACCTGGACCTCAGAGGGCCACCGCACCTCTCTCATTCCACTACTGCTGCACCTAGAAGAGACCTCTGTGATTCTGACACAGGAAAGACTGTGAACCACCGCAGTCAAGAGAAAACCTGCATCAGTTGACTGCTGCCTCCTTTCCTTCCCTCTCTTAGACCTGTTCTATGAAACGTTGTTTTGGCCACTTGGCAGCATGCTGGACCTATTGTACATCGAACAGTATAACCCTCCGAAACACCTGTAAAGTGAGGTTAACAAACAAGCCTTAACTCCTTTTGGAAACACCTCCATTGAAGCATTACAGGTACAGTAACTAAGCCAAAACCAATACTGGCCTTTAAAATAATAGTATAATCATGCAATGTTTAACAAACAACGCCCTGATCCCCAGGATAGGGTCAGCAGTGCAGGTGTTCAGTGGGGTTTCCCCTGCTGTAAGCATATAAAGACAGGCGTAAATGTGTGGATCAAACATTCTGCTCCCGAGAGAGATGATATCTGGGGTAATTCAGTAATGGAGCAACTCATTAACAGCTCACACTGCCCACCTATGCATTTAGGAGAGGAAAGAAAGAAGACACAGTCATATTTATTGGATATTTAAAGGAATAGTAAAAGTAAACTAATATCTCCATTCCTGGAGGTGTTTAAGGCCAGGCTGGATGGGGCTCTGGCCAGCCTGATCTAGGGTAGGGTGTCCCTGCCCACAGCAGGGGAGGCTGGAACTAAATGATCCTTGTGGTCCCTTCCAACCCTGACTGATTCTATGATTCTACTTACTGAAACTGTGAAGGTGAAAGAGCCAATCTACCTGCTCTAACAGTCAAAACTGAAGAAAAATACAGTAAGAATTACAACTCTGCCAGAAGTTAGTGAGGTGAGACAGCTATGCTCCTTCTTTCCTTCTTACAGGTGGTTTTACAGTCCCTATGGAATAAAGTTTCTAAGGGAAGTCATGTCATTGCATGATAAATACTAACCCTTACACAAAATGTTTTGTCACTTTTCCCCCACACACATACTGCCTTTACAATCTAATTTAGTGTTCTTTTGCTGAAGGAAGCAGATTTTTCATTTTGGATTGAGTTCATTCTCTGTAGCTACCTTACACACAAGCAGCAAATTTGACAATCTTGGACAGTATTTGCAGCGACAAAAAATGAGTATGTCAGATCCTGATGCCTGAGTACCAGATATAAAGACTGGTAAGATGCTCGTTGGAAAACGTAACAAACACCATTTGGCCTACATTTGGCACCCAATAATGAAAGCCAAGTCATCATTTCTAACAGCACTTTATCTGGATGAGGTAGCCCATATACACTGATGTCAAGGAAGTTGAACTACCACAGGCACATTTCAGCCTGTATTCATTTCCAATTTGCTCTAGTAAAAATAATTGTAAAGAGAAAATAAATAGGAGAAGGGAAAAGCCTATCACAGTATCACACAGTATTACCAAGGCTGGAAGAGACCTCACAGATCAAAGTCCAACCCGTTACCACAGAGCTCAAGGCTAGACCATGGCACCAAGTGCCATGTCCAATCCTGCCTTGAACAGCTCCAGGGATGGCGACTCCACCACCTCCCTGGGCAGCCTATTCCAGTAGCCAATGACTCTCTCAGTGAAGAACTTTCTCCTCACCTCGAGCCTAAATTTCCCCTGGCATAGCTTGAGGCTGTGTCCTCTTGTTCTGGTGCTGGCTGCCTGAAAGAAGAGAGCAACCTCCTCCTGGCTACAACCACCCTTCAGGTAGTTGTAGACAGCAATAAGGTCACCCCTGAGCCTCCTCTTCTCCAGGCTAAACAATCCCAGCTCCCTCAGCCTATATATAGAAAAGTATATACTTTATATATACACAATAATACTGTGTAAAACCTTATGCCATAAGACTTCTATGGAAAAGGTAAAAATGCTATTTTTGGAGAGATTTTTGGAAAAAAAAACCAACTTGCCCCACGAAATCCATAGTTCTGTATTGTGACCATACATTATTTAACCCCAAATATATTGGCATGTGTTTTAATAGTTGAAATTGAGGAAGAAACATTCCTTTTAACAGGCTTTCACTACAAGTATTTGGAAGTGTCACATCAAGTAACGGTCTGAACACAGCTATGCAACATAGCCTTTTGTTGCACACTAAAATAAGTATATGGGACATATTTGAATCATCTTTGATCTCCAGAAATATTAAGTGTGCCCACCAATTGGGATTTATATACCTGGTTTAGCACACCAGCTTTAAGTATTTCAAATAAGCTAGTCAAATTTAAAACTGATCAAATATTTGCTACTGGAATATTTTTATTTCTGTCTTCATTATCAATTGCTCAAGTCTCAACTACGCTTCTCAACTATTCTGTGAGCATTTTTGTTATTCCTGACAATTATGAAGCAACTTTTACCCAAATAAACATACCAGAGGAAATCATACTAGGAAGTACAAACAAGCCTAGGCTCTTCTCTTGCCACACAACAGGAAGATTTCAGCTATTTAAGTCTCTTTCTTCTGTCATCAAACTTCTGTCACAAAATAACAACCCAAAACACTAAGTGTCCACTCAAACTCCAACAGTTAAGAGAATTTTGCCCTGTGATCTTTTGACTCTGTTTCTGATACTTCCTTGCACAAAGCTTTAGTTTCCAGGTTGCAGAAGTCTTCCTTGACATAAGAAAGATTTCAACAGGTAGAATTACCTGCCCTGATACAAATAACAAGCACACATGAATCCACCCCATGTGTACAGTTTTAAGTTCAAATCAACTACCAAGCTAATACAGTAAGCCAGGAAGTCTTTAATCAAATCTTCGATCAGAATCTCACGGCAAACACTGCACACTTGACAAACACTTCACAATCATAAACTGAAATCCAAGGGAAACTACAGAAGATAAAGCATATAAAACACAGTGAGAGGTGACTCCTCCAGATTTCCCCACTGCTGCTCCAGATATAAGCCACTAATATTTCAGCAAGTAAGAAACCCAAAATATCCTCAACAGATAACCAAGCAAGACACACACATAAATAGATGTCCTTACGAAAAACGTGGAAGAGAAAACATGGAAAGCTACTACTGTATTTTTTAATGCAGTTTAGAAAGTATCATCGTTAACTGCTGCAAGTCAAATGTTGGATTCTTTCAGCACTGGGTAGTTAATTGATGTAGCAATCCTTCCTTTCAAGCAATAGAACAAGGGGACGCAGTCTCAAGTTGTGCCAGGGGAAGTATAGGCTGGATGTTAGGAGAAAGTTCTTACAGAGAGAGCAATTGGCATTGGAATGGGCTGCCCAGGGAGGTGGTGGAGTCACCGTCCCTGGGGGTGTTCAAGAAAAGACTGGATGGGGCACTTAGTGCCATAGTCTAGTTGACTGGATAGGGCTGGGTGCTAGGTTGGACTGGATGATCTTGGAGGTCTCTTCTAACCTGGTTGATTGTATGATTCTAAGAAGATTTTGCTCTAAAGCATGTATGAGACATTCAAAAGTGTGCTCTGCCAGCAAGAAGGGAGCCTGTAGCAGAGCAGTCAGAGACTCACACTGGGAAGTGGTCCCTAAAAAGCTTTGGATTTACAGTCAAAAACCTCCTCTGCAGTATATAACTTACAGGTGACATGGTTACCAAATTACAGGAAAACTAAAAGCTAATTACCATGACCCAACTAATTCATGTTTCTAACTATAACTACCTGTTCTAGGCTTGAAAACATCTGCACGTGAACAGCCCGCGTGGTTCTGCCTCCATCACTCCCCCATGCAAGACATTTCAGACTCTGGAACACAGTTTTCACTATACTTGCAAGAAGAGTGAAGAAAGGCTTGATATATGCATGCCACCTCGTTTTTAGGGTTCTGAACAGACTAATAAAACATGTTATTCCAAGACAAAAATACTGCGATCTGAGCCTACTCAAACGGCTGCGTACTTGCAAAACAAAAGCTTGCCGCGTGTAAAATGGTGAACGCCAAAAGGAAAGGCTGACAAGAAATAGGTTTTATCTTTGTGAACTGAACTGTTTGTCAAATATCCACCACTGCTAACAAACAGTAAGCAAGGATGGAGGGGGGGGCAGACCAAAAAAAGGTGGATTTGTCAACTCTAGGTTGCATTTTCCCTTAAGCTGGCAAGCAGCTGTCATCCATAACTGTACCAAAATATCCATAGGCATTAAATCAAAAGAAGACTTCACCATTTGTCCAATCTACTATTTTTGACACTCTTCTTTCTCAAGATCAGCATTATTTTTCTCTTTTGCCAGGTGACAACTGCTAAGCAAATAGGTATCACGTGTTATAAAGCAAAGAAGAGCTACGACACAAAACCACAGGCACACATCGCCAGGCTTGCACTAGTACAGATTTTCAGTCTAATCTGACCTCCGGAAGGAGATAAAGGATGCAACACCAGCATGATATCCAAGGAATTAAGCAGTATTACTCTCATTAAGGTTGTGCCATTAATCCCTGCACAGTGTACTGAAAATTTGCACTCAAATGATGTATTTCTAGATACTAGTAGAAATTACGGTTCTCTAAAACCAGATTATAATTATATAGGATTGCAAATTGTACGTTTGTCAGTTCCCAGGAACAAAATGGAGAGCAAAATCTGCAATTCTAATGGCTGTTTTCTAACTAAATACAGATACCGAGAACACGGCAGTTCATTTACCAATTAAGTCCAAAATCATTTCCCTTGTCTCTTTCTTCTCTTTTCTTTAAGAGTCAGGCATATTATGAACCCACAAAAAGACAGAGATAAGGCTACTGGCCAGAAATAACAAATGAAAAAAAAAAAATCTACTGACTCATTACTGCATAGAATAAACTGACCATTTTAAAACATGGTTACAGCACAGTTCAATGACAGTCCTACACTCAATTTCAACCTGTGGATTCAACCTGTGGAGATTAAATGAATCTTCAACACCTTGTGAAAAGCACTGTCTCCTATGTGTCTACAGCTTGACAAAAATANGGTAGTTGTAGACAGCAATGAGGTCTGCCCTGAGCCTCCTCTTCTCCAGGCTAAACAACCCCAGCTCCCTCAGCCTCTCCTCATAGGGTTTGTGTTCCAGGCCCCTCACCAGCCTTGTTGCCCCTCTCTGGACACCCTCCAGAACCTCAACATCTCTCTTGAATTGAGGAGCTAAGAACTGGACCCAGTACTCACGGTGTGGCCTGACCAGTGTTGAGCACAGGGGAAGAATAACCTCCCTTGTCCTGATGGCCACACTGTGACCCTAGACTTTTATGAATGTCACTCCGCACACATTCAGAAAAAGTGCAAACCATTTCCCACCCCAAGCATCTTAATAATAACAAAGTCTGTATGAGCCACTTCCATTTCTATTTTCAAACACAGCTCAGGTAAAGAGACATCACTGATGAGAGCCATGTTCTTTGCAGCACATCTGTTTAAGCACAACAGAAACAGGTCTGAAGTAACTCAAACATGCTACAGGTCTTGGATGTTGTGCTTTCCATTTTTCAGCAAACAAGCATGATCTGATTTGCTCCAGTGTGTCATTTAAAAAGCCTAGAGATAAACCATCTTTAATTTTGAGTAACTAAAAAGATCACAGCTGAGCTAGATCAGATTAACAGTGAAGAAAGATTGTGTTGACAAGCAGTAAAGAAAAGTTTATCAGCACTTTCTGTGGACACAAAAAGCACAGTCAAACACACAAATCTATCTGCCAGGAGGCTGTCTTAAGCTTGTGTTTAACATGGTAAAGTGAAGGCTGGAAGAATAAGATGTAAAGAGTCTTTATTGAACATGGAGCTGTTCATGTGTTGTGACATCAGAGGCAACCCATTACAGGAAAGGGCTTTTCACCAGCCTCTTCATATTTTTTTAATATATGACTGAAGTTGCCATTTTCATTATTCCACTTCACCTGCCAGAATGCCTGTTAGCAACAGTTAAAGCAAAAGCCATCTCCACTGGGGACTGATGTGCCACATGCAGCCTCATCAGAAAGCACACTGCTAAGCCTGCTACCTTCCTCCTGTGAAACATATTCAGTGTCAGTAAAACATGAATAAAACTACTGGCTGCTGATTTGCTAGCACAGGAAGCACATCATAGCAGGCAAGCAAAACCAAATTCCAAGCACAGAGGTCTCTGCCTGAGAAGTATTTAAGTTATCTGTACCACGTGTATGTTAATGCTACGTTTTCCACAAAAGCACAAGACAGAAAGCAGTGAACAAGTGCATCTCTGGAAGTTTCAGGAAGAATTCTCATTTCCACAGAGGCTCCATACTAAAAATCTGATCAGAGCATGCAGACTTCAAATTCTTTCACTGAGAACTCAGTATCCATGTCATGGGGGGGCTTTGCCTGGTTTCTTGAGGAAGGAAGATTTATGCATTCATAATTTCTGTTGGTTTTTGTTGTTGGTTTTTTTTTTTTCTATTGATTAGTTTCAGCCAAAATTAAAGGGGACTTTCTTAAGTCCAAAAGATTTGATGATGAAGGTGGTGGCTGGGTAGAGGCAAATACCTTAAATAGCCTCAGTGTGCAGAGAAAAGTTTAGGACTCTACTTGTAATATTAATAATGAGAATCCACATAGGGAAACATTCTGAATGGCAGCTTCAGGAATTCTGGCTTCAAAAGCTGTACTGAATCTAGGACCACCTCTTACAGGTGTATGCACAAAAGCCTTTCCAACCCCACCATACTGTGAAGAATTTGTACTAGCCTCATTTTTTCATGTCTGCAGTTCTTACCACCTCAACTTGGATCTCTTAGAAACAAAACCAACAGAAATTTAAGGAAAAAAAAAAAAGTTAAAAAAAAGTAAAAAAGGTAATAATCTGTTTGAGAGGCAAGAAGGGTGGAAATGGATGATAAAGCAAATCTAATCCCTCTCCTGATCTCACGTTTTATCCTGGAAAAGCCACTCTCCTGCTGTATGTGCAGTGTCCCCAGCTGTGACACAGGGGTCATACACCTCTGCCTTGGCAGCATCTCCCAGAGGCCCAGACATAGCACAGCAGGTGAGGCTGTGCACTTACAGCACCACACCGAGATCCAGGCACCAAGGGACCTGGCACGCTCAAACATGGCCACACCATAAATCATCAGCTGTCTGCCGGGAAAAGGAGTCAACAGTAGGAATAAGCAAGCAAAAGTACTCACAGGTAGAGGAAATTGGATCAGACAAAGCTGGGAACCCCTTTGAACCACATCAGATGTCATTAAACCACTTCTGGCACTGTGGGAAGCTATTTCCAATTGTATTTGAGTAAGGCATAAAGTACGATTTTAGCTATTGGACCATTTAAGAAAGAATGAAAGCAAGATCCCCCTTGGGTTTAATCAGCACTCACACACCAGCAGATGTTTTTGTACTCCTCTGATAAATACATACGACTGTGCATCTTCTCCTTTCTCTACGGAACACTACCTGCCCGCTGCACAGAACCTCCAACTGATGCAGCACACCACCACTGCTAATTGCACATTCTTCATAGATCTCATATTGCAACACACAACCCAGGAGTCAGTGTTTACTGCAGGATACAAGGTTACAAGCTGAGCCATTTCAGCCTGCAGGCTCAACCACTGAACGTCACTCAGCTTCATCTTGTCACATTCTGCAGGCTCCATTTTCTTGTTCTTTCCAGGACCCAGCCAGAAATGCAACAGGATGAGGAGGACCTCAGCCCAAGAATCGTGGAGCAAAAAATGTCTGGTACATGCAATCTAGAAAAGCTCAGGATAGCAAGAGCCTCCTCTATGTGTTTATCATTCTGGGGTGGTGTTGCACTGCTACCAGTGCACATAGGAGTATGTGTGACCATGTGCTCCTATGGCCTACCAGTCTCACAACAGTGACCAGAGACTCCTCACCCACATCACTGAAGCTACTTCCGCTCACAAACCACACTGCTCCCCAGGGAACACATCTGCTTGCTCCCATGTGCTGACAGAAGGACTTCTGCTTGAATTTGAAACCTCCTTTAGAAAGACTTCTGATGACAGTTCCTGGATGGAACCACAGGATGAAATCCTGCTCAAATATTTATCTGCTTCGTGATTGCAGAAAGATTTAAGAGTAAAAGATTACAAAGAAATACTGCTACTGACTTAATGACAAATGCAACTCAACCCATATTTTGTCCAGGCACTGTCCCAGCAGCACATAGATGTTCTCCTCAAAACCAGTATCAGCCATTTGACAGTGTGGCTGGACAGATCAGATCTGCAGATACAGAGGACTCACACAAAAAGGGAAAGAACCACAGGAAACAATTTACTACATCTCCTTATGTATCAAGTATCATTACAATACAGAGGTAGGCATTTTGTGATGTAAAAAGTAAACAACTGTATTGTATTTCACCAGTAACACACTAAACAACAGTCATGGTTCGTTGTAGATCCGGTCTTATGGAGTGAAAACTTAAAACTGTAGAAACAGTATCACAGCCATTTGGATGAAAAATTAGCAACGAGGTAGAAGTCATCAAGCACAGAGTACAAAGCAAAACCACCCAGAACAGCATCTTTCTGTTTACTATAAATCACAACACACAGCCATGTTTGGCATTGTTAATCTGAGTCCACAGTAAATGCAAAACTGCAGAGCTGGCTGTTAACTAAAGCCATTGGGGCTGAATTTTCATCCCAACGCAGAGAGTTACTTTGAGGACTCCTCGCAATGTCAGCTGGATCTATTTACAATTCATCACCCAATGCAGTGAGAGCTTCCATGCCTTCAATGTATCTTGCCTTTTTTTTTTTCTTCAAAATAAGCATTTTCAGATGAGAATGAGTTGTTCTTGGCAAAGAACACATAAAAACTGCACTGTATTATATGCCGTTTGTCATTCTGACTAGGCGGCACAATAGTCATTCTCCTCCGTTCTCTTTCCACCACATTAGGTATTTTCAACAGAAACTTCAGATTTTCAAAGCAGCTCACAATTGGGAAGCAACAGGAGCAGATCATCAGAGGGACCCTGAGCACTCTTGGAAATCCAGCTATAGGTGCTTTGAAGCTCCCAGAGTAGGATTACATTTTCATCCTTTGAAAGGCTTATACCAGCCTAGTGCTAAAATAGAATCATGGAATCACAGAATGGTTTAGGTTGGAAGGGATCTCAAAGATCATCCAGTTCCAACCCCCTGCCATAGGCAGGGACACCTCTTACTAGAACAGGTCACTCAAGACCTCATCCAACCTGGCCTTGAACACCTCCATGGACGGAGCAGCCACAACCTCCCTGGATAACCTGTGCCAGTGTCTCACCACCCTCACTGTAAAGAGCCCTTTCCTAACATCCAGTTTAAATCTCCCCTCTGCCAGGTTAAACCCATTACCCCTTGTCCTGTCATTACAAGACCTAGTAAACAGTCCCTCCCCAGCCTTCCTCTAGGCCCCCTTCAGATACTGGAAGGTTACTACAAGGTCTCCTGGAAGCCTTCTCTTCTCCAGGCTGAACAGCCTCAACTCCAGTAGCTTTTTCTCACAGCAGAGCTGCTCCAGCCCTCTGATCATCTTTGTGGCCCTCCTCTGAACTCACTCCAACAGTTCAATGTCCTTCCTCTGTTGGAGGCTCCAGAACTGCACACAGTACTCCAGGTGGGGTCTGACAAGAGCAGAGTAAAAGGGGAGAATCACCTGCCTTGCCCTGCTGGCCACCTTGCTCCTGATGCAGTCCAGGACATGGTTGGCTGTCTGCAGCTATCCTCCACATGTTCTCAAATTCTCTGTTTCAACTACAAGGAGAGGCTGGGGGGAGCTGGGATTGTTTAGCCTGGAGAAGAGGAGGCTCAGGGGAGACCTTATTGCTGTCTACAACTACTTGAGGGGTGGTTGTGGCCAGGGGGAGGTTGCTCTCTTCTCTCAGGTGGCCAGCACCAGAACGAGAGGACACAGCCTCAGGCTGCGCCAGGGGAAATTTAGGCTCGAGGTGAGGAGAAAGTTCTTCACTGAGAGAGTCATTGGCCACTGGAATGGGCTGCCCAGGGAGGTGGTGGAGTCACCGTCCCTGGAGCCGTCCAAGGCAGGATTGGACGTGGCACTTGGTGCCATGGTCTAGCCTTGAGCTCTGTGGTAAAGGGTTAGACTTGATGATCTGTGAGGTCTCTTCCAACCCTGATGATACTGTGAAAATATTTTTATTTTAATGGAATGCAACAATCAATAAACTAAAAGTCCAGCAGCTGGAGAGACATTTCCAATCAGGTCCTAGTTTCCTTACTATCTCCTTCAATTGTTGTTATGTCTTCTACCATATTGTACCCCCTCAAAGAAAAGACAGCTTTCAGAAACTATAATGTATCAGAAGTAAAATTCATTCTCTAAACCCTAAAATCTTTCCTTCCAAGTCTAGAGTTCACTGGATTATCTTGCCAGAAATCTTTGTAAGAGAACGGCCGTGGATCAAATTCAAATCCTGTCAACTCAATGACCCCCAGATTTTCAGGAGAAAATGTTGAGGGGTGCTGCAGACTGACCCAGCCCACACCAACAAATAACCTGCAAGTCCAGGCGGTCACCTGAGGTGTTACAAATACCTTCTAAGGAATTAAACACACAGAGCACAGACCTGAAGGCTTGAACTTGCATATCCCACTTTCCAGGCTATGCAAGCAAAACTTCACATTTTTTTCCAACAGAATGGACTGGAAATTGCTCTGACACGAGGTGCACAAGATTGGAGAACTTTCATTCCTTCCAATACTACTGGAAAAAAAAATTCTACCTTGGGCATATAGCATTAAACTATTAAATAACACAAGGTGACAGGGATGGAAAAGGGGGAAGGGATGGAAAAGGGGGAAGGGATGGAAAAGGGGGAAGGGATGGAAAAGGGGGAAGGGATGGAAAAGGGGGAAGGGATGGAAAAGGGGGAAGGGATGGAAAAGGGGGAAGGGATGGAAAAGGGGGAAGGGATGGAAAAGGGGGAAGGGATGGAAAAGGGGGAAGGGATGGAAAAGGGGGAAGGGATGGAAAAGGGGGAAGGGATGGAAAAGGGGGAAGGGATGGAAAAGGGGGAAGGGATGGAAAAGGGGGAAGGGATGGAAAAGGGGGAAGGGATGGAAAAGGGGGAAGGGATGGAAAAGGGGGAAGGGATGGAAAAGGGGGAATGCCTTTTATTTAGTTTAAGTTTCTCCTGTGCTAGTTTTTCTTAATCTTTAAAATCTGTGGGTAATATTCAAGCCCCAAGGAAGTAATGACCAATTTTTCAGGCTGAATCTATATTGTCATAATAGTACACTGCATCATTATTTAAAAGAGCTAACATTTAAAAGGCAGCTTCCAGGATGCCTCAAATTGCTAGCAATGTCATGATCTTTTTTTCACTGATCTGATGGCCCAGTTCCTCTGGGTGCTAA
This sequence comes from Tricholaema leucomelas, assembly GCA_013400475.1. Taxonomy (NCBI): domain Eukaryota; kingdom Metazoa; phylum Chordata; class Aves; order Piciformes; family Lybiidae; genus Tricholaema lacrymosa; species Tricholaema leucomelas. The sequence goes on along the minus strand of WAAF01018538.1, from coordinate 618,448 downwards.
TATAGTGTTCCATAATTAATATCGCTGGCATATCCAAGAAGAATTACCATTGTATTCTGAAAAGCCAGAGCCTAGATTAGATCATTTGTAAGTGGCTAGTGCTCTAAATAGCCAAAAATTAACATCCTTAGTTTAAAGCAACTAATGAATTTTGAATTGTTACATGTCCATTGTGAACTGTGCTATGACAGATAACTCGTCTGGCTATAAACAAGCTAGCAGCTGCAAGCAATTTAACTGTGGTAGTCCCTAGCTCCTGACAGGCTGAACTGCACTGCTCCTCAATGGAGTCAATCACTTCTGCACTTTTGACGTTGTACGGCTTTCAGTATCTGTGTTAGCTCACATGCAGCTTCCCCAAGTGTCTCTCTACTGCACTGCAGTATGCAGCATGGATATACCATATGTGCTAGTTTGAAGCTAGCTAGACTGTTTCAGTAAGAATTAGATTACAGGCTGTGAAAGAGAAACAATGGTGAGGTCTGCTTCATTCATAGGCTTGCTGAGATGTATAACAAGAATCCAAACAGAAAAGGTAAACACTCTGTCTGGGCTGTGGGCTGCATTTCTGTCTCTAACCTAGCCTGCCATCTCTCTGATTAATCCACCTGCTTCCTAATCCTCCTGGCCAACCCTGCAATCTTCCTTGGGCACAAGGCAACATCTGGGGTAAGGGAGAGAGGGGTGGGAGAAGGTGGAAGGGTGTTTGGGAGCCCCACCTGGGGACTCAGGTTTCTGGGGGGGCTGTTGTATTTCTGTATTACCTTTTACCTTGTATATTTCTGTATATAACTGTGTATATTGTAACTATCTGCTTGTAGATTGTGCTAAACTGTAAATATAAGCCTCATTCAATTTCCAGAGCCAGCTGAGTCTAGTCTGGGTGATTTCTAGGGGGGGGGGGGGGGGGGGGGCAGGTAATACCCAAACCATCACACACAGAGATCAAATACAGAAGGAAAGAATTTAACCAATTCAACACCAGGCAAAGTCACAGAGTTCCCCATCTCTCCATCTTTGCATAGATTTAATAACATGCAATATGCAGAGGCATCTGTTCTTACAGGCAGGTGATAACCTAAGGCTAGTGTTACTCTAGGACAAGGACAAAAACTTTGTCTAAAAGCCCTGTACTTCACTTTTCAAATCTGCAACAACAACTAGTGAAGTGATTTAAAATTCAGTAACCTTAAAGAATCAATTATCAAGGTCTGACTCACTGGTGTGTAGAGACACCTTTAATGTTAATTAAATGTTGCTCTACAGATACAGCATCTCCAAAGGTGCATTATTTATACAAATAACTAAGCTACAGTTTTAGGTAGACATGTAAGAATTTGTGCAATCCTTAAGTTTGCAAAACATTATTTAATGGAAATTCACACTCCTGGCTTGGGTCTTGAGATGTATATCTGCCAAAAGTAGCGGGATGAATTCCAAGGTACAGTAAGTGTCTTGAGTCTTTCAGCTGCTACTCAACCCGAGGGGGGCAGTTAGTCTAAATCACTGCCTAGAAAAATTATATCTATTCTTTAATTTCTACAATTCATCAAACAGTTTACTCAAATTTCAAGAATTGCAACATGATGCAATGCATTACATTTTGTTGTTGTTCCTGCAGACAAGTGAAAATGATGCTTCAGTAGTATTGGTTAGCAACAACCTGCTCCAAGAAAAAACAGAGACCAGTTTCTTTATGCTTCTTGCAATGGCACAGGGACCATTAATGGAATTACCTAGACTTCAACTTTATTCATTTTGCTCTCAAACTGATATCAGATTTGAAAGACAGACTTGTTCTGATCCCCTCCCTAAAGATGGATCAAATGCTGACGTATCTTATTTTACTTGCAGATACAATTTCCAACTTAGTCATCATTTGAAGTTAATCAAGGAATTTCTACATCTTCTAATTTCTCACCTGCAGGTAGTTAGAACTGTGATTACAATTAAAATTACCATTAAAATCTTCATGCTGTGGTTTCATTACCTGTCTCAAATAAGTTATATTAATTACAATTTATGATATTCAGAGGTTTGTATTAACATCCATCTCAAGAGGAACCATGAGGTTTCCACCGAAATCTGCAATTCAAGACTTGATTTTGGTAAACAGCTGAGAAGTGAAGCTAAAATTCCTCTTCATGAAAGAACAACTTGGGCACTTGCATTGCCAGAGAGTAAGGTAACTATGTCACTCACAAAGTGCCCTCACACATTCATATTAATGTGTTATAGACCACTTGGCATTATTTGCTCAGCTAAAACATGACCTCAGAGAAGCTTGTGGAACCAATCCAATTCCCTATTAAGTCAACAGAAAGGCTTCTGTGGCACCTCTTTGTATACTTCCTGCAAGCAACCACACAATTACACAGAAGGAAGAGGCTGGTGTTAGACACCACAGCATCCCTACCTCACTCCAGGTACACATATGGCAGTCTGACTGCACAGAACCAGCACCCAAGAACTGCAGAGCTCCTGTACTGTTAGACACCATAGCATCCCTACCTCTCCAGGTACAAGGACAGCAGTCTGACTGCACAGAACCAGCACCCAATACCTGCAAAGCTCTTCTACTGGCAGAAACAGCTACTGTCCTCTGCTGTGTAAGGCCCTACTGCATTTTCTCAAATACAGTGTTTTAATTTGGGTCACTTTTCCCCTTTAAAGATAAATAACAGGTAAATCTGTAATCTCCCACTTTATTAGCAATCCTAAAGCATGAATGCAACTTCTACGATAGTCACTGAAAGGAAAAGCAAAGATGTATTTGATCTTCTTAATAATGTAAAAGATGAAAATAAAAATACATCTAGGAAGTAACTTAATTACAGAGCAAACAGAGCATTGAAACACCTTCTTCAATGTCACAAAGCCACACAACATAGATACAAACCAAAATTATTCAGCAGATGACCTGCACTGCATCCATGGTTACTGAACATGTATAAAGCAAGAAGAGCCATGCTACCATCAAGAATTAGATAAAACATGCTGGTGTAAGAAAAACTATCTAAGCAAAAACTTATTTCATCTTTTGTCATGTGCACTCATCCTGGTCCAAAGGACTACTGCAATCTTCCTGTCTTCTCCCACTGTTACCTTTGCACACTCTGTATACCCTCCTCTGGGAGCACATTTCCCTACCTAGTTAAGTCACTATCCCCTTCCTACAATCCTCTTAAGAAGACAGTCAAAGGAAGCTGATGATCATAGGTCTGAAACAAAAATTACAAGCAGCAAGTATGCCAACATCTTTCTGCCTGTATGTTACACCCTTCTTTTGTACCTACCTTCTACATGGAAGATTCTGAAGACTGGCTGTATGCTTCCATACAAATAATACAAATGAAAACAAAGCCCAAAGAGGTGTTACATTCTCCACACAGTCCTCAAAAGGTGATGATATCATCCTGCCATTATGTCATGATAAAAGAGACTGCAAAACTGGGAGACCAGTTCTTCAGCTCCCCACCAGCCCACATTTGCACGACACAGACTGTCACCAAGAAAGCCATCTCCAAATCCCAGCTACTGGTCTTCCTACACTGCAGTAACCAAAGCTTCAGCAATAAGTGAGATACAAAGCAAGCACCAAGTTCAACATCCACACTTGCTTTAGGCAATAATCTTAGAATAAACTGTCTCAATAATCTGCAAAAAATAATTTCACCTTTAAAAACTACGAATACTAGGTAATACAAGAGGTTGAGATGGATTTATTCAAAAGTCACAAACAAAATACAAACATTCTGCAGGTACCATAAGATAAAACCCTGTTTTGTTTAATAATCTCACAGTGAGAAAGAGAGAAGCAGGCAGAACAAGAGGAGAGGAGAGAAAGATGAGGGGACAAATGGCAAAAAGAAATCTGTTGAGAAAGAACAGAAAAGCATGAATTAAAAAATAAGTCATTAGTATGAAGGGAAGAGGAATGAGGAGGAAGTGTGAAAAGAATCCAGCTCTCCAGAATGGCAATTTTTAGTTACTGATAAAAAGTACCACCTTCCAGAAAAGCTGCTGTGTGCATGTCTAAATGGATGCAGCTTTAAGAAAAGTCCAAAAACCCTCAGGCACAAAAGTCAAGACTTCCCAACTCAAGAACAGCAAGAGAAGATATATCATTTTATATTCACTTTCCAGCTGTGATCCAAATCTGGCACAGATGGCTTGTCAATGACTGTCACTGCCTGAAACCTGCAAATGGTTGTTGCTACAAGAAACCCATTGGGCTATTCAAAAATGAGTTTTAGTCTCAATCTGGATGTCAGTACTGCAAATGTGGTCAGGTGTGACAATACTCTAGAACAGCTGGCACAGCCATTTGTCTGTCACAAGGCCCAAAGCACATCCTGGAAGAGGTGGCAAAACCCCTTCAGCCCCTTACTTAAATCCACCCTCGGCACACTGCAAAGCACAGGACAACAAGGTTTCGCTCCTAGCTCTGCTGCTAATCTCCCCTGAGCCTTGTCCCAATTCCATTTAAGCCAATTCCTTGGAAGTTCCACAGATCTCTATTTCCCTTGCTGGTAAAACTGAAGTGATATTTCATTTTCCTCATCTCTCTTTTCTGCCTGGTTGATTTAGGCTATCAGCTTCAGGGTAGAAATTGCATCTGACCATGTGTTTGTACAGCTCCCAAACACTGATGCTGGGCAGAACAGGACTTTGATCTCAGCTGGAATCTCTGCACTACAGCAGTAACACTCTATATAAGAGCAAAGACCCCCATTAAAGGAGAGTTCTAACTTAATTGCTTTAAAAGCACATAACGAGGCTAATTTCATACATTGCAACAACCTGACAAGACAGCCTACTTTAGAGGAGACACATGCTCCTTCTACCCTTTTCCTTAGCGAAACAGCTGTCCTCAATTATCGGTGCCATTCCACACAGCAGGCAGCAATGAGTGAGCCTGCCTGTATTGCAATGCACTCAGGCACAACCACACCTACCTGCACTGCTGCTGTCAAGTTGTCACGGCTTAAGAAGAGGTAGCATTCCAATACCTCAAATAAATGCTTAAAACCAAGTGTGGGACACCCTTGCCTTCAAGCCTGTTCCAGGACTTGTTTACACATCCCACTTTCAGAAATCTTCTTATCTGCTCTAATTGCCATGATTCATGAATTTACAACACAGCCATGCTCCGCAATTTTCATCCAACTGTAATCCTGCACTTGGCAAATAACTGGGGACTGCTTATAGCTGCAGTATCTAAGCACAGCCTTAAAACCTCAGAGCAAATTCATAAAAGTTACAAAAACATGAGCATAATAAATGTGCCAAATAAAATAATGTGTATTATTACCAGCACTGTGTACTTACCAAGACGTATTATGGCATTGCAAATGCATGCTGTGTAATTTGCTTTATGTGGCACCCTCCATGCAAAGTGCCAGCTTCTCCATGTCACAGTTCACAGGCTCCCCTTGGGCTATGGCCATTTTATCCACACAGGCCAAGTCCCAGGAGAACTACACAGAGGCTTTACAGATAACCCTGGGGACCTGCAGCAAATTTATCCTGATGTGGATCACACTTTTCAGCTGACAGTGTTTATATATCTCTCACTAAACAGATTAGAGGGGTTAGTAAATGCTGCTTTTCAAGTTAAGTTTTACTGTTAAAGAAGTGAAAATTAATAATAATAGCAGTAATGATAACAATACCAACAACCACCATGCAACGGGACTTTACTGTTTATTGATACTTTTATCCTAGCTAGCAACACAGAATCATAGAATCAACCAGGTTGGAAGAGACCTCCAAGATCATCCAGTCCAATATCATCCAGCCCTATCCAGTCAACTAGACCATGGCACTAGTTTCACTTAACTATAGTACAAGGAATGAGTTTGCTTATTCAAGCCACACCAGCATAAAAATAAAAGTGAGTATGTCAATTTCAGAAATTCTACAAATCAAAAATTAGTTCAGGGAAAATATGTAAAATCAAAACATGTTTTTAAAGTAAAAAAAACCCTGAATCTGGAACGATTCCCAGATATTTCTGTTTTGTATTTTCTACTGGAATCTGCAAAAAGATGCCAAAGGAAGACTGCTGTGCTTGAGAACATTAATTCCTCAAGAAGCTACATCTCACTCTTAACTACCATCAGAAATTCCCTTTGGGGATGAGGGCAGCTATAAAGAACTGCAATTGATTTTTTACGTAAGTGCAAACTATTTTGTTTCTAATAAAGGACAGAAACACTGTTTAAAATGGAATCAGTTTAAAGAAGAATTAGTAGCTTATCAAAACCTGGTGTGTAGTTTCATATAAGTGCTTAATCATAGCCATGAATCTCTCTATATAAAACAGTTTCATGAAAACAAATGCAACATGTTTACTTTTAAAGAAAACTACTTCTCAGCTGTATTCCATACCATTAGCAATCTCAAATCCCCTATGACTATTAATGCTTCAAAAGAAGAGTATATAAAAGAAGACAAGGTATAAAGGGCACGATGACAGAAATCACAAATTCACAAATATTAATTTTTTATCAATCTCAGCATGAAAAAGCTAGCACTGACACTGAAAGAATTCCTTGCCTTTTTTTTTTGTTAACTCACTCAAAGTATTCTCAGCATTTTAGAAGTGGAACAATAATCTGCACTCTTTGGACATGTGGATTGTCTAATGAGCTGTGCACAACACACAGAGAACTGATTCCCTCTGTCTTATTTCACTTCCAACCCGGTCGATTCTGTGATGTTATCTAAGAAAAAAACCCTTATCTGCTTGAATTAATTCAGGTATATAAGTTGCGTGTGTGTTTGGTTGCTAGGAGGTACAATAGGTTTAGGAGTCATGCTACCCTTTTATGGCCCGTGCCAACGCTGAAACAGCTCTGCCAAGCTCAGAGAAGGGATTGCAGCGTTTTCTAGCACACTTTACATCAGCCAGACTCAGGCTGTATCACATAGAGCTTCACAGACTTCATCGTGCCCAACAGCCTGTGCTCGGTCTCCTACGCTAGCAGGAGGGACACTGTTGACTATCACATACCATCTAGGCTGTAAAGAAGGTGGGAAACAGGTCTCTAAGCTTTAAGAGTCAGCTATCATTGAACTGACTGAAGTAAACAAGGATGGGAAGCAATAGGCACCTTGCCCTTAGAGAGCAGATGAACTATTCCACAGGGAGACGCATCAGGCCTCTCACTCTCTTTGCTCTTTCACTCCTCCGGAGTGGTACTTAGTAGAATTTACTAATGGAGTGTTTCCATGTGCAATCTCAGTCACACAGGCATTCAGAAACTAGTGTTTTCTGGGCAAGTACCTTTAGAGGATGCTGGAGGACACTCTAAATGAGGAAGTTCAATCAATGAAATATGCAGTGATACACCTCAGCAATTTCTGGCCATAAAAATACGGTTAATACTGAAAAACAACATTACATTAGAAAATACACAAGTGTCATCAGATCTATGTTTATCTGAAGATCTACTGCTTTGTTTCCCTCTGCTTTTCTGAACTGCACTGAGTAAGAACAGAAGAGATGTTTTATTTCCTCTTTCAAGGCCACTACTACAAAAACCCTCAGCAAACTTTTGGCATTGGCCTCTGCAGAACTTCGTGTACAGCACGGAGAAGCAGCTCCTCTGCTGCTGAGAAGCGCCACGAAGAGCTGTTCTTCTGGTATTTTTGCCTTGATTACAAGGCTTCAAATTGCATCAGAACGCACCCGCTAGTCATTTTTGAAGCCTTATTGCCAATTCCTTACGTCTTTACAAAACACGTGGGCTGAAAGCGCTACTGGAGAAAGCCTGGATATTCGCAGGTTCGCTGCCACCACATTTCTCTTTCCAACTCCTCTACTGACTAGGACGATCATGCACAGATTAAAGCAGCAAGCTTCTACTTGTGCATCTATCACTTTATTTTTCCTACGCATTAAGAAGTCATTTATTTGTGTTTATGTTGCACGCAGCGGCACACGGTTGCCACAAACACAGTCATTTAGAACGGGGCAAACTACAACTGACCTGCCCGAACAGCTGTCTTTGTTTTCAAACAACACTCCGCATTTTTAAGTTTAGAAAACTTAATGTTACAGTATCTGCCTTGTTTTACTTACAACCAAAGAAATGAAACAAACAAACACGCCAACCAAAGAAATGAAACAAACAAACACGCTTTCTTATTTTGTCCAGGACACCTTTTGAAGTACCCATGATTTCTTTTTGCAATAATTACGTTTGAAAAAGATACTTCATCGACAACTAATCCCTCCGCAAGGCTAACGGCACTCCGAACGGCAGGTTGAGCAATGACTGTATTGCTTTTCCACAGCAGAACTCATCCCGCCCGGAGCTCTACCTTCTCGCTCCCTCCTCATACCGCCAAGCCACAGACAAACTGTTCTAGCAGCGAGCGCCCCCGCGCCAGAGCCAGGCGCTCGGGGCAGGCATGGCAAGGGAAGGGCAGGGCAGGGCCGAGACGGCCCGGGCCCCGCACAGAGGCTACACACCGCACCTCGGGCCGGCTCCCACTGCCCACTGACGCACGGGGCTCCCGGGCAGCAGCCACCGCACGGCGGTTCCCGTAGCCCATGGCAACGGCGGAGCCAATAGCAGCCTCCCGCCGGGCGCTGCCATGGCGATCCCGCTCCTCGCCATGGCGGCACCGCTGGCCGAGAACGCTCCGCGCCCTGCACGGCTCCTATTAGCACCCAAAGGACAGGGGCAGAATGCGCCCACCAGCGCCCGCCGAGTCCGGCGTACCCGCGGCTGAGGGGCGCCGGCCGCTACCGACGGCACAGCGGTCCTGGGTGTTGCCGTCCGGCCCGCTATGGGGGCCCTGTAGCGGAGACAGGGAGCAGAGCTCTCCCCATTAGGAGATATTCCAAAGGCGCTCCCGCTCTCTGCGGGCCTGACAGCTATCCCCGCAGAACACCCGCTTAACTTCGCTGAGCAAGACCGGCCCGAAGTTGGGAGGCGGGACCGGCACCCTCTCCGATACTGGCCGCCGACCAGCAGGCACGGGCTGGCCCGAGCTCCACTGCCCCAGGTGGGACCTATCACCTCCAGCCGCGCCCCAGGTTCCGCATGCCCGCTCAGGGGCACCAGCTCCAGCCCAGGAGCAGTCCCGGTGCCTCCACCCGCACCGCTCTACCCACCGCCCCTCAGCGGGGCTGTCCGCTACCTGTAAGGGATCCAGTCCGCCTGGTGCCTTGAAGTCATCTCTCGCCGGCGACGCTGCCCGGAGCCGAGGAGGGGAACGCGGCCGCTGCTGCCCGTGTCGGAACCCGCCACGGCGCGGGCAGCATCCTCCGTCCGGGAAGGGGACGGACGGCGCACCGGTTATCCCGGCAGCGGCCGCAGAAACATCCCCCCGGGGAGGGCTCCCAGTGGCGGGCCGGGCTGCATGGGGAGGGGGATGGACGGGGGCAGCGGGAGGCGGCTCCCAGCCCTTCCTCCCTGCTCGAAGCAGCGGTTTAGTCGGGCACTGGAGCGGGGGAGGAGGGGGCGGAGGAAGGGCTAGCAGCGGACAGGGAAAGGCAGGGCAGCAGCGCCGCGTCCGTGCTGCCGCTACCCGCCCGCCCTCCCGCTGTCGCCACTACCGCCGCGGCGCTCAGGCATCGCCCGAGTAAAGCGGGCCGGACCGGGCCGCCCCCCGCCCTGGGCCCGCCCCTGCCCCGTCAGCTGCGCCGCCACTGACTCACGGCCGGCGCCTGTCCCGCCACTGGGCATGTGCGGGTTCCGCGGCCAGCGAGGGACGGGCAGGGCTGTGCGCGCTCTGCTTATCACGGTCGGTAACGGCCGGGCCCTGAGACAGGCAGCGGGCAACCACGTTTTGTAGCCAACTGAGGCAGGGCTGAGGCGAGAGGAGAGTTCAGCTTAAGCCTGCGTTCTCCTCAGTCTAGCTCTGTCGTTGAAATACGTATATTTCAGCAATTGGACCCAAAATGGCTGAGGAGCCCCGTCCCGGGATCTGTTAGTAAAAGCTTAACGCGGCCTTGCGGAAACGTTCGTGTTACCAGTGTGCCAACACGGCACCTCGCAGTGATGCAGAGCTGCTGGACGCGGTTGCTGCAGCCCACCTGTGCCCGCACTGGCACCTCCAAGAGGGTCATGACGCCCTCTTGGGGAGTCCACGGTGGGAGGCTGAGGCTGGCTGGGAGTAGAGCACAGGCATGGCTCCCGGAGTAGCCCAGCTTTTGGCACACAGGTGTCCTGCAGGTCAGCATCTGCTCAGCCAGGCAGGAGCAGCTCCACTGTAGCTCTACGGCCACAGAGAAGTGAAGCCCGTTTACACTACTGACCATGTAAAGCCCTCCTCCTCAGATTATATGTTTACATAAACAGATCCCGACTTGGTGGAAGAAACATGATGTGAAATAAAAAGGAGTTAGCAAGAGAGAAGGATTAATGAAGAACCTCTGTTTGCTCTGACTAATGGCAGTCTGGGTCCTGTTACCATGAAAGCTTTGTTCTTAAGTAACATTTGTATTGTGTGTGAAGGAGATACATAAAGGGCAGACTGATTATGAGTCGCCTTTTTGAACAAGCACTGGGGAATAACCCACCCCAGAGTTGAGTGTGGCACCCACTGTACCCCAGAAAGGCTCCCAGGTGACAAATACTTGAAATTCTTGCCATCCCTAAATAGCAATGTAGCTTTTCCACTCAATGGCTTGAATTCATGCAGAAGAGTGCTATACAGGTGATCCCACTTCAAAGTATCCCACAACTAAAAGACTGTGGAAGGTTGCACATCTGAGTACTGAGTCAAAAAGAAGAAAAAGGTTCACCTAAGAAAACACAATTTTGAAAGTGTCTGGGAATAGTAGAGCAGAACAGGAGGAAAAGAAGTTTTTGTTCTACTTTTATAGCAGGAAAAAAAAAAGAGGGACAACATTATAATATAGCAAATTAAAAAGAGGCTGAAGGAAATACTTTATCACACAGTTCACCAAAGAACATGCCTGGGTCCTGGAAGTCAGCAAGTCAAGAAAACAGGGCATGCTTAACAGAAATGTTACCATATTCTTCTCTGTCATAAAAGATTTGAGATGCTATTTTGTTTTAAAACCAGAATCTGGAATGCAGACATTTTCAAAAAGTCAAGATGAGCTTTGCCTTTAAGGAAGAACTACTTCACATCCATGTGGATAAAGTAATTTGCTGCTCTCTTGACCAGCATCAGGCACTGGACTTGACAGACCTCAGTTCCAGTCAGGCACAGTCTGGAACTGTGAAATAATGGGCTTCATCACCTGGCAGTGTTAGCACTTTGAGGAGGTAGCTGCAGGAGAGAGATCCTGTCTCTCAGTACCAAGCTGCTTTGTAAGCGTGCCCATTAACTGAGGCTTCCATAGAAAAGAAGAAAGGAAGGATGAAAATGAGCAGTTTCATGTCTTTGGAGCCAAAATCTCTCAAGGCTGATGATTAAAATAGCTATTTTCACAAAGGTGGAAATGTGTTTTCTGATGGATGAACTGATGTACACACGTCACAAAAAGGGAAAGATCTCTCTAAACCTACAAGTGGAATACAATATGGAAGTGCTTTACAAGCAAGCCCAAGACTATATTATGTTCACAAATACAAAGCATACAGGGTTTCTAGATGTTCAAAATGGGAGCCTGCCAGGGTGTCCTGGAAGATCGGGGTGCCCAGAGCATAATGACTACTTAGGGAGAGCTGACACAGGGGAGGATGATCAGCAAAACTGTATGGGGAGCAAAGAACAGTTCTCTGATTTTGTATCTGCTTTTGTAGGGTTTACTTATGTCTGCAACCACTTCTTCTTCCTCCCCCACCTTGATTCTCTCTTTGCCATCTTTGATTATTTGCTTTTTTTACTGCCTTGCTCTACGGGTCTGTTTTTTTCTTACTGGCAATGCTCTGCCCCCATTTCTGAAGCAGGTGAGCTGAGCAGAAAGATGAACACCAACCTTCTGCAGCTGACAGCATTAAGAGCAAAGTTACTGCAGGTCTCTAACTCTGAGCAAGGTCCTGACTCACTAGCCCCCTATGGATGTCAACCCTGTTTTTCTACATGCACTCAGAGCTAATTCTGAATGACAAGGCAAGAGTTAAAAATAAATCCTTGCTGAGGGGGTGACCAAGGTGTTCATTTTGCTGTGTAACAGGCTGCAAGATTGTCTGTGAGTTGCAGATACGCTCGCTGACGTTTCTGATTTCTGCAGTTCAGAGGTGACCTGGCTGTTACAGGTGCCAGTATTCCCCAAATATTACTGCAACAAAACCCAGGAGAAAAATAGCAGCATATAAGAGCCCTTACACGCAATGATGATTTCTGGGTGCTGTCTGTGAAGAGAATTGTACTGGTCAAAAGCCATGTTTAATTAGCTTCAGATACCAGCCTGATCAGCAGCATAGTCTGATAGGAGGGTAGTGCTTTAAAGGTTCAGTGATGGATGTACGAAACAGATGGAAAACACAAGGTGGATGCAAACCTTGCTCCGCCACTGCCAAACATGTCTCACTGAGTACCATTGTCCTTGATGTGCTGTGTGCTACCTTTCCAATTATTTCTAGTTTCTCCTCAGTGTAAAATAAGTGTCCCACTAAAACGTTTTTTTGATTGAGATGATGAATAATACAACACAACTGTATCTAAACTGAGAACACCTGCATTCGCAACTGAAAGCCTTCTGGCAATCTGGGTAGAGAGCAAGACATCAAAGCAGGTGGATTCTGTTGAAAGGGAATTGGGAGCAGTAAAATAAGAAACAGATGTAAACCCTTTCCTAAATGTACAGATTAATTTATAAGCTTAATTTACCCATGATGGCAGAATTTCTTACAATTTAGCTCCTAAACTATTAAGGAATAAATATATATATGGATTTGAAAAAGTGCACAGAGTATCTTTTATCTGCCTGTGTTCCTATTGTTCATCTTGCTAGAGCCACTCTTGCTTCTGCACTAGTGAGCACAGCACCATTCAGAGCTTGGGTGCTACCAACAAGAAGGTCAGCGTGTTGTGTGGCTTAGGCGGCTTCCTACGGCTTATACCTGCTGTAGTAGGCTCAGGTTAGGTATTGAATGACATACTCCTGTTTCATTTGCCTTCTTAGCCGACCTGAAGGAAGGCTGATTTTAGAAAAAATACAGTAATAAACATCACAGATTTTCTTTAAGACTCATCCTGGTTTTGTGCTGTAACATGTCCTAGCCCACAGTTCCTACCCCATTGATAAGACATCCCAGAGACTGATTCAGTCTTTACATTTGAGGTCTTTTAAAAGAGTAAACGCTGACAGTTTATTGTCTCTGGATCAGCTTGAGCAGAAATCACTTCTATCAAGCATTTTGAATCTTACAATAGCACAAAAAAAGACAGATTTGGCACAAGCATGTAATGATTCTGGGTTTTCCTTTGTTGGCTTGGACATTTCTAATTTTAAACTCCATATGACAAGGAGTAGGGATGTGTTTGTGCTGGCATAACTACAGAAGTGGCTGTGTTTAGATTTTTCCATTCCAATATATCTAAAATCAAACCGTCATACTTGAAGTAAAACCACACCACATAAAACTGATCTGCATTCATTACAAACCTGGAGTTGCTGATGAAGTTCATGAACTTCTTTGTATGAAGCTCAGATCAGTAGTGAGTGTATCTAGGATATTTTGTTTGTTTGTTTGTTTGTTTGAAAATCAAACTCCGCAACTAACCGGGACCAGATGCAAAAGCTGATGTTTTACATAATGAACTGAAATTCATCAAGTTCAGTGGATTTCTTCCCAAGCAGTGATTTCTGGAATGTGTTGAAACATATTCAGAATAAATTCCAGGGATGATGGTGTTAAAACTTTCAGAAACCAAAAAAAGAAGAAAATGCTCATAAATAAAACAAAATCAGAGCCCTATGTGGTATTTTAGCCATGAACACTTCAGTTACACAGAACATGAGAGAGAGAATTCTGCTCATTTTTGTAGGCTTTGGATGAGGCTTATGCCAAGTTCCTTGCCTTTGTGCCTTAAACAGAAAGAAGCCCAGGTTAAAGCTTTTTTTTTTCCCTAATAAGTAATAAATAAATTGCTTTTTATATCTCAATTTCAACTATAACAAGGAAATTTTGTGGTAGGGGTGAACAATTTGAAGATGAAACTCTGGGAAGGACACAGATTGGTAAATGAAAGATTTATTGCAGCCTTTACATGGCTGATCCTCTCCATCTCTCCCTGAAAGCTCACTTTTCTGTAGTGCATTTCATCTATTCTCATTCCAATAAGTACATTTCTGTTTCTTTATTGTGAGGCTCTGAAGCATAAATACCAATTTGGTAACACACGGAAATAAAATGTGTTCTGAAGTAACAGAATAGAGTTCCCTTGCCACCCAGAGGAATTCTTCACTTCAGTCACTTCAGTTTGAGCTTGCCTAGTTCCACTGAGATTCTAATATGAGGTATTTCACAATTAATATCAGGCCTACACCTACATCTACATATTCCTATAAAATAAGTATGAGAAAATGTTAACTATTCAGGAGTGAAAGTTGTGAAGCTCACTTTGCCAGTACCAGAAATAAAATCTTCTGTGCCATTGTCCTGGCATTTGCCACTGGTGGCATGCTTGTAACATCTGCTAAATAAGTTTTTGGTCCAGTCTGATAGCAGGTCCTGTAACAACACTTGGCTCTCTCTCCAGATTTTGTGCTGGATAGCAATAAACCCTGTTACTAAGGTAAAAAACAAAGTCTCTCACATGGAGACAGACTAACCTACGTGACTGCTGTACATAAAGTCACTGAAACTCGAGTAAGAAACCAGTATAATCACCAGGGCTCCTGTCATCTTTAGAATTGCTGTCCCATTGAGCACTCATCTAAATCCAGTGGGACTGATAGAAGTGGATTCTGCTATAATATTATCTTCAGACTTTTTACTGCCCTCTAATGTTATTCTTACATCTTAATACCTACAATGATTGTTCATGAAGGGTGAATCTTCCTGTGATAGTCCTAAAATACAAAAGTGGGTAATTCTATCCCATTTCAGCATGCCATTTCACATAGGTTTTGCTTTTAAAGGCTTTTTTTCCCCTTGAAGATTATTATTAAATCAGATTTTACAGCGTAATTTTGCTCTCATCTCTTGCACTGAAGCCTTTTGAACTATTCTGAACCGTTCACACTATTTACATGTCACTCAAAGCAGTTAGAACACCAAATAAAATTTAAAAAGACATATTTTCAAAGACTTTCTCACCCAAAGTAGATGTCTCTCTACCATAAGACAGGTACAGGCAGAGGACCCTGAGGTGTCCTTTCAGGACAAAACCAGGCTTTTCCAACTCGAAGCTGGGAGGGCTACACTGAAATTTTCATAAGCTGTTAGCTAACAGTAGCATGTCTTAGCGTGCTGAAAGGATAAACCTCATACTGTTTCTTCTTATTAAATAATCTTTGCTTTGCAGCGTGGTGAGTAGGCAACTTCTTAGCACTGCAAAACCTCAGGATTAGTGTGAAGCTAAGTACATCCTTCATAACTGTTCTGCAAAAGGCAGAACATAGGCAGACATTACTTGCAGTAATGTACATCCAAAAAATTCCATTGAAATTATAGCTCTAAAACTGCCTGCCCCAGCTGAGGATATGGTTTTAAATGTTCATGCTTAGATTTTTGGGAGCTAACAAAATACCAAGCAAAATGCTGTCTCATCTCAGAGATATTTCCAACTCAATGGATGTTTCAAACTCGGACATGACTTATTTGCTCTTAAAAGCTGTTAACTTCACCTGACAATGAGCCAGAAAATTGAAATGCTCCCAGCAGAACTTGTAAGTAGAACCAGAAATACTTTGCCATAGGTGCTCATTTGGAACATCATGGTAATGACCTTCTCATTTTATATCCTCTGGATTTCTTCTTTCATCAAACATCATCAAGGAATTCATGGAAGGAAGGAAGGAAGGAAGGAAGGAAGGAAGGAAGGGAGGAAGGAAGGGAGGGAGTGAGACAGATTTTGAAAGAATTACCATGAAAAAAAATAATGTTCCATTGCACTTTAGCACAGAGTTGCGATAGATTCAAATGAGCATGAGTCCACTGTACAAGGGAAAAAGATTTGAATGGTTTTGTTTGGTGTCAAACAGCTAGAAAAATAGAAAACTAGCTGTGGAATAGCTGGGCACTTTCATAACTAGGACATATTCTGCACTCTTAAGAATCTTTAGATGACAGTTAAGATTAAATATTATCATAGAATCAACTAGCTTGGAAGAGAACTCCAAGATCATCCAGTCCAACCTATCACCCAGCCCTGTCCAATCAATTACACCATGGCACTAAGTGCCTCATCCAGTTTCATTGCTTTAAAATGCTCTAGCTAGTAAAATTTTTCAAAGGGAGCAGGAATAAGCATTTAAACTGTTGCTTTTCTACTCTTTCCAATAGAATGGGTTAAATATATTTGAGCCTGCAATGGAAACACCTGACTTTCCTTTCAAATTTATGCATCTTATTAGCTTGACTTACTGCAATCACCTGCACTTCCGGCCAATATACGACACTATTTGCAATATGACTGCTTTACATCATCTTTTTAACGCAATAAAATGCTGCATTCACATTAGAGGTGATAAACTGAGGCAAGAGCCAGACTGTTTAGTTTGCCTGCAGCTATATAGAAAGTCTCTGGATAAGCTGGGAATTGATCCGTTGATCTTCACTGAAGCATCCACCTACTGCGTGTATAAATTGTATTCTGGGCATCATGTGCCAAGCACTTTCCGAGTCCTCCCTGTTCCCCAGTACAAGGACAGGATGAGAGTGCATTTCTTAGTGCTTCCCTGAATTACAATCTAATGCAACTGATCATAATTTCACATGCACAGATGCACTAAATTAACTGAAGCAGCTGGCTGAGAATTTCTGTTCGCAAGAGCTATTAATGTTATTGATTTCACCACACCATGTTTCCAATTTACCTCCATAAAGGACTGAACCTGTAGCCAACTAGTCCAGCATAAGCTAAATGTGAGACACTGCACTCAATAACCTGGTCCAGCATAAAGAGACCTTTTCCCCCCCGTGTTGTTCTCTTTTAGAGTATTCTTTTAAAATGTCTCTGCTGTTGCTCAGGCTCTCGATGATTTGGCTGTCAAAGTTTACAGACACTTCCTAAGAGGCTCCCAGCTTCCACTGGAGAATGCTAGGGCAGCGTCATTTTGACTGGTGAAGAAGCTCCCCATGTGGCCATCTGGACACTCCTTAACTACAACCTTAGGGTCTGTGAGCTCATCGTGCAGCCCACAGACCACCTCCAGCACACCTTCCCGCCACCACTTCATGCCTATTCTTGGCAGAACTCTCCTGCATTTACTTGCAGAGGGACCTCAGGCACTCCAAATGTTCCTACAAATTTGCCAGCCCCTCCAAAAGGCAACACCTGAAGAGTTCTGGCACAATACAGGCAAGGTCTCACCACCTCCAAGGGGAGGGCAGCTGCATCAGACTAGATGCTGCTGTGTTGCAGCCCTGAGCACAATACTTTTCCTTCAGAGGAAGAGACCTCAGTGCTGGATTACTAACAGTTCTTCTGTGAGAACTCTTATCAGCTGCATCTGGCAGACCAGGAGCACGTTTTCCTCATTAACTTCAGTGGTTTGAGCAGAGTCCCCTCACCAGCAAGTACAAATCAAAGCAGTATCGTTTGTTATGTTGCTATTGTTTGCAAAATACATTTCCTGGCAGCCAGGCAGGAAGATAAGCTTTTAAAAATTCCATTCTATACATAAAATGATAAGTATGTAAGCACCAATTAATTACTAAGCAAAACATATACTCATACCTTCCAAGAACTCTGCAACAACAACAAAAAAAAAACCCCACAAAGAATACATTAAAATGAGACTTCTGCTTAAAAAAAGATTGAATTCTTCAAAGAGACTTTCCTTGCACAGCAGAAGATAAGGAAAAGCGACATTTCTTATGGAATTTCAAGATAAGGATTAAAATCAAGGGAAAACAAATCAAATAGTTTACATCTCTGTAGTTAATGTTGTATAAAAATTACATGGATTTAAAATTCTCTGAGCCTGTGCAGATTTTCAATCAGGGAGATGACCGCATGAAATCTGTCTTCTTCCTTTTGCTTTCCATAAGACAGTCTTCTGGCCCCTCAGGCACTTTGCGGGACAATATCTACTTTCTCCTAAGTTACTGTAGGTAGATATATCTGGGTATTTTCTCTCCGACTTTGGAATTCCTACTTTGACTACTTGGAATTTCTCCATATGTCCGTATCAATGGCCATTCCATGCTTTTCTTCTAGACCAAATCCTGCTGCACCTTGCTTGCACTGATACCACATTTTCCCCACTATCCTTGCAGCTGTGTGGTCAGCCAGGTTCATGTGTCCAGTTCATTCATGTGCCAAACAATTTTCATCTCTGGATCATAACACTGATTTGCAACCATGTCCTTCAAAGCCCATTCAGCAAGTTATAAAGCCAAACCGACTGAGAGCAGACGTAGTTTAGATTCATACAAAATGTATTCTTTATGACTAAACCAAAAGGAGGCTGTGAGATCAACACAACATTCCTTCAGTGAATGTGTAGATTCAGTACATGTGAAACAAGGCAGATGATCTGCATGGATGAAAGATATTAGGTATTCACTTAAAAGTAATAAATATTTTTGTGGTAGATGCTTAGTCACAGGCTTGAATTTCGAGGCGGGGGAGAGGGCGGGTTGTGTATGTGGAAAAAGGGCATGAGACAGCTCAAGATGTCACTTGACTCACTGTTACTGCCTTGCTGCTGGTACCACTAATCATTCTCATTCCTGCATGGGTGATGTGGCAATGCCACAGTTTACCTTTCACCCTGTCTCATTTTCTTGAATTTAAAGAATCTGTTAAGATTCTTCAGGAAAGATCAAGGTTTAGGTCTTCAGGAAGGGATTTTTACTGTTTCTGCGGTATTGCCCCACCTGCCTCGGGACAGCAGCACAGTTAATCTCCGAGGGACAGCACACTTTGGCTAGAAGATAAGAAAGAAACTTGAGACAGGGAAGAAGTAGAAAAGAGCCGGGGGGGTAGGGAACATACTACAAAGTGGGAGTGGAGAGGAAAACAAAATACCTGATTTTCTGCATTCACTGGAAGTCAGCTCCACCCACACTGGTAGCTCTTTTCCCAGAGAATACAACTGGTTTTAGGTGTGTTCCATTTATGTGTACTGTGCACACCTGTTGTACCTCTAGTAGCCATAAAGAAGCAATTGTGCATGCTGGATGTTTGGCACAGACGTTTTGCTGCTACACCTGCTGCTGCGTGACTCTGCTCCCTGTCTCATGGAGTCCAGACCATTACAATGCCCTTGAGAATCCTCTTTGCAAAAGGCTCTGCCCCTTCCTAAGGACCTAATGAGCAATTTCCTCACTCGGACATTTGCTATTTATTGATTATTGTCCACACTGTGTTCCTTCATATTAGGACAGTGTATCATAGTATCACAGTATCATCAGGGTTGGAAGAGACCTCACAGATCATCAAGTCCAACCCTTCACCACAGAGCTCAAGGCTAGACCATGGCACCAAGTGCCACATCCAATCTTGCCTTGAACAGCTCCAGGGACGGCGACTCCACCACCTCCCTGGGCAGCCCATTCCAGTGTCCAATGACTCTCTCAGGGAAGAACTTTCTCCTCACCTCGAGCCTAAATTTCCCCTGGCGCATCCTGAGGCTGTGTCCTCTCGTTCTGGCGCTGGCCACCTGAGAGAAGAGAGCAACCTCCCCCTGGCCACAACCACCCCTCAGGTAGTTGTAGACAGCAATAAGGTCACCCCTGAGCCTCCTCTTCTCCAGGCTAAACAACCCCAGCTCCCTCAGCCTCTCCTCGTAGGGCTTGTAGTATACTACCAGTGGTAGTATAACAGCCCACTTACAGCCAGTGCTGTGTTGTATTGTAGTATGAGATAGATGTGTTGAGACACATTGACTCAAAGACCTGGTGAAATTCTCTTCTGGGCCTTTTAACATGTTTTCAGTTTCATTCTCAAGCAGACCCAGTTAACAATAGGACTCTTCCTTTATACAAAGATGTCAAAACAAAACCAAGACTCAAAGAAGGAAATTAAGTCAAGGAGAAACAGAAAAAAACACAGCCAATTCAGAAAACATTGGGAAATGGATGTGGAAAAGGAGAAAACAAGTTACAGGGTTAAATATACATGAAAATATAAACCCAGAAAACAGGAGGCTGGGGTCTACAAGACAGACATGGAGTTAACAGACTAAATACAGTCAGAGAAACTACAGACAAAAGGTTTATATACCAGCAGGCTGAGGGAAAACAAAACAGAAGCAAAACAACCCTACAACAATGAAAACTCTCCAAAACCACCGCATATTGTAGCAGGTTATGGAGTAAGCCTGTAAATTAGAAATGAGTCACAGATGAAACACTTGAAGGTATGCAGCACCTGAAGTGGTACACAAGCAGATGGTGGGCGTTAGTACTTCCTTTCTATTTGCTAACTTCTTACCACTTGATGGCAAAGAGTTTTGTGTCACAAAACATGCCAGCCATACAGCAAATGAGCAGCACTTGAAAGGAAATATATTGCATAGCTTTTGGGTTGTTTTTTTTTTCTGAATGGCAAATCTGACTTCAAATGGTTCCATGGAAACAAAACAGTCTGTAGAAAAAATATATTGTGGTGCTAACTTCTGCTGAAAGTACCCAGCCTCATAGAGCCCTCTTGGAGGTTATGTTTCCCTGCTGTTTGCACAGCAGGAAAGGAGTTCTTGTTTTTTTTCTTACAGTCTGTGCACAGGCACTTCAACAGACCTAAACTTATTATTACTACTACTACATTGAGGTAAGACAAGGTAGGCTGTGGCTCAGATGCAAATTGTGTTGTGTAAGTAAATATTTGTCTATATATAGGTATTTCCAGAAGCCCATTGGAGTTGATGGAAGTATTGATGCACATTTATTCTGTAGTCAGCCTAATCTGATCAAGGTAGGAAAGAAGAGCATAGTCATACTAGTCCGCCTTGGGATCACAGAATCACAGACCTTTAGAGGTTGGAAGTGACCTCCAGAGATCACTGACTCCAACTGCCCTGCCAAGGCAGGATCACTTAGGGTAGTTCGCACAGAAATGCATCCAGGCAGGTTTTGAAAGTCTCCAGAGAAGGAAACTCCACAACCTCTCTGGGCAGCCTATTCCAGTGCTCTGTCACCCTCACGGTAAAGACGTTTCTCCTCATGTTGAGGTGAAGCCTTCCATGTTCCAGTTTGTAGATGAGATGTATTATACTGTGCTCTCCTAATGCCTGTAAGTGCCAGGTTTCTTTGATACAACTTTTAACTAACTGCAATTTGATCTATCTCTGGATATTTAGAGGGAAAATGTTTACTAATTCCACTATTTTGAAAAATCAGTGACTATGATTTCTTTTGAAAACGAAACCTTTAACTGTACTGTAACTCAGAAAAGAATACTGGAATTTTTTCAGGTGTTCATATCGGCATCCTGCTTAACAAAACTTCGCTATCCACTGGAGGGACTTTAGGGTGGAAGTAAAACAGGGGGTGCCCTCTGCATATTGTCCCGACCTGTTCCAGTGGGAGGTTTCCCTGCCTATGATGGGGGGTTGAAACTAGATGATCTTTGAGGTCCCTTCCAACCTAAACCGTTCCATGATTCTATTCTATAATCTAAGTCTACTTTCCTTCTTCAATATAGCAATTGTAAAATATATCACAGTATCACCAAGTTTGGAAGAGACCTCATAGATCATGAAGTCCAACCTGTTACCACAGAGCTCAAGGCTAGACCATGGCACCAAGTGCCACATCCAATCCTGCCTTGAACAGCTCCAGGAACAGCAACTCCACCACCTCCCTGGGCAGCCCATTCCAGTGTCCAATGACTCTCTCAGTGAAGAGCTTTCTCCTCACCTCAAGCCTAAATTTCCCCTGGCGTAGCTTGAGACTGTGTCCTCTTGTTCTGGTGCTGGCTGCCTGAGAGAAGAGAGCAACCTCCTCCTGGCTACAACCACCCCTTAGGTAGTTGTACAGGGGGTCCTGCCTGCTTACGTGACACAGACACATATTGTCCAAACATAAAATGGAGACTCTGGGCTCTTTTAGCACCTTCCAGTCAATGATTTGTGTCACTGCCTATAAATTATTTGCTTCGCACAACATGACATGAAATTAGTTCTGTGCACATACAAAAGGAGACATGCTTCTGTCCCAACTGCAATCTCAAGAGCAGAACTGATTAAATACATTTATCTTGAAAAAGTCAGGTTTTCAGCATCATAACTTTATTTTCAGAGATGCTCAGGTTATGTTTCCTATCTTGTGATCAGCTGCATCCCTGAGGCAGTTTATCATCCCTTTATTTAAAAGAAAATATTATTGAGCTAAGGTAATGGTATGAACACCTGTAGCCCCTGAAGAACACAAGAACTCCAAGCATCAAAGTGAGGCATCAAAACAGGCAGCAAATTAGAAAGCAACAATTTAACAAGAGTATGTAAGACTCAGTTTCAGCTGGCTGAGGTTCTCAGTCCAGGGCTCAATTGCCTGATTTTGAAGTTACTTCCACCTAAGGTCTCTCTTTCCTTTATGGTGTAAACATGGAAAGCAGTCAAAGTGTGGTGCAGGACAGATATATTTGTCTGCCCTAGCAGTGGCATTGCCTGGATGAAGAGCGCTGTCAAAAACCCCACAAATAACAAACATGGGGGGGAAAAGATCTAAATCGGTTTGCGGTAAGCTGAATTTGTAAGCCACCATAATGTAAGTTAAAATCTGTAAGATTTCAAAGAAGGCTAGGTCACTGAAGTGCCTACTGACCACTCAGTCTCAAGGTACTAAACATGCTGTTTGCCATTACAGGAATATTTCTCAGTCCTCACAAGCAGGAACAGTTACTCTCCTTGCCTCATAATAAACGTCTTCAGCACAGTGCTTGAAGAAAACACAGCACAGAGGTCTGATCCAAAATCTTATACTCTAAATGAGAACCAAATCAATTTATAACAGACTGCACTCTGTGGTGAAGGAATGAAATGTCCTTTGTTAAACCAAAGGGAATGCAGTGGGTTTAATCATATCCCTAAAGAACAGCCAGGCTGCTGACTTATGTAGTTCACCAGCAGTGGAAACACAGAGTTCGGAGACTGTTCCAGAACATACACAGTTCAAAGTGGCAACTTCTGTTAAAAGCTTTGCAAATTTCCAGCAGTAGCTGCTGAGCACACTGGACTGAAGACAAGCTAGGGGTTAGACTGTTTCCATACTTCATTTCAGAGACATACGTGCTGAAAATTCCCCCAGGCATGAGATTAATGCATGCAATCTGCAGTGTGTACAAATTACATATTATGTGCATCAAAATGATGCAGAAAACTAAGATGGAGATATAATTGCTACAGAGTTGAAAATCTGTTTTACTGACAACACTTCTGGTAATCTGTAACTTTGCTAAGCCATCTTAAGAGAAGCACAATCCCCTCCCGTTCTGTGATATAAAGGCACATGGAAGCTATATGGGAGCTGGAGTTGTTTAGCCTGGAGAAGAGGAGACTCAGGGGTGACCTCATTGCTGTCTACAACTACCTGAAGGGAGGCTGTAGCCAGGTGGGGGTTGGTCTCTTCTGCCAGGCAACCAGCAACAAGACAGGGGGACACAGTCTCAAGTTGTGCCGGGGGAAGTATAGGCTGGATGTTAGGAGGAAGTTCTTCACAGAGGGAGTGATTGGCACTGGAATGGGCTGCCCAGGGAGGTGGTGGAGTCACTGTCCCTGGGGGTGTTCAGGAAAAGCCTGGATGAGGCACTTAGTGCCATGGTCTAGTTGACTGGTTAGGGCTGGGTGCTAGGTTGGACTGGATGAGCTTGGAGGTCTCTTCCAACCTGGTTGATTCTATTCTATTCTATTCTATTCTATTCTATTCTATTCTATTCTATATGACTCCTGAATTCCTTACATTTCTCCAGAAGAAAAGAATTGGTACTTTAGCCTTATCTCTGCCATGAGTAAAAGATGTCTTTAACTACATTTTTTAAAAAATGGAAGAGGGGGGAAAAAAAGTTCCATTTAGAGAACATTTCTTACCCTAAATATCTTAGAGTAGCTGAAGAAAGAGACCTGCCAGCCTTAATGTGTCAGGAGCTGTCTTACCTGTTCAGTTGGCAGTCTCAGTTTCACCTGCTGCCCTCCTTATTGCAAAATACCTGTCGCTGGCTAAGACACTGTCAAAGGTTTGTCTGGAGATACACAGGGCAAGAACTAAATGAACTCTTGTAAACTGTATTTGCATCAGCAGATAACAATTCCATGTGGCTACCACCCAACTCAGTCCATTCTCATCTTGCACTTAAAACTGATTTTTTTTTCCTATCAAGTATTTCCCCATTGTCCATGCACGTGGAAAGAGAAAGAGTGGAGTGGCTTTTGCACAGGCTGACGTGTTCCAGGGCAAGATCATCATTTATTTATTGGTTTAAGTCTGAACAGCTTCATCTGAACTAATGACTCTCCTAAGTTCATTCTGCGTGTGATTTACTCTGGCAGACAAATTACTAAGTGTAAAGAGATGGATAGAGCAGCCAAAATCTTTTCTATTTCGGTTCCATGGGAACATAGCTGCTGCACGGTAGCAAAACATTGAGTAAGAGAATAAAAGTTCAAAGGTAAATAATTGAAAACTTGGTTGGGTAAAATCATCTCTTTTGCTAACCAACCCTGTGTATTTTATGAAAAATACAGAGCTGGGCTCAGTTCCTGGATGAAACCTATAATTATTTTATAAAGACATATAGTAATTGAGGATGATTCAGAGATAGCTGAAGAAATAGCAGCTGTATCAATCTTCAGGGAAACAGTTCACAGAGCTGTATTTTTAAAGACTCCTCAAGGGCAACTGCTAGCTGTAGTCCATCTGTTCATAAAAATCAAAATGAGAAAAAAATCAATTATGATTTAAATTTAAATCAGATTTCAAGCCCAAAGCTTTTCAATTTCTTTGTCTAAGATTGCCAGTGCACAGGCTCTGGTTTTAAGACCTGCATGATGTATTTGAAAGAATTGCTGGCAGGTCACACCATTATATATTCTCTCCTTTAGGCCAAATTTGTGAACATGAGTGAATTATCCCCCGCTTTTACTCCCAGCCATAATGACATCCTAAACTTTAATTTCCATAGCCTGTCCAGCACAGCAGGCTTTCATTCTTCAGATCCCTGCCAGAAGATGGTTTGCTGCTCTCACCCTCTGCCCAGGCAGGCTCCTGCCCCTCAGGAACATCAAACTTTGGTTCTCTGGCTGTGTCTCTGTCCCTTCGTGTTTCAAACAAAATCATAGAATCAACCAGGTTGGAAGAGACCTCCAAGGTCATCCAGCCCAACCTAGCACCCAGCCCTATCCAGTCAACTAGGACCATGGTACTAAGTGCCTCATCCAGTCTTTTCTTCAACACCTCCAGGAATGGCGACTCCACCACCTCCCTGGGCAGCCCATTCCAATGCCAAGAACTCTCCTTGTGAAGAACTTCCTCCTAACATCCAGCCTGTACCTCCCCTGGCACAACTTGAGACTGTGTCCCCTTGTTCTATTGCTGGTTTCCTGGGAGAAGAGACCAACCCCCACCTGGCTGCCGCCTCCCTTCAGGTAGTTATAGACAGCAATGAGGTCACCCCAGCCTCTTCTTCTCCAAGCTAAAGCGGAGGGCCCTGACAAATAAATTTTCACATTGCTAGCTCAGATCGACAAACCAAAGGCAGAAGTTGGATGGAAAGATAATGACGGAAGCGAAACAGAGGTCACATCAAATATAATTTTGCTAATGAACAGATCAGTTCAACATCTCTCAGATCATAAGACACAGTGCATAGATATTAGTAGGAAGCAGAACTCATGAAGACAAATTGCTGGGTATTCTCACATTCAGGGGATGCAACTTGGGAATTATTAGAATTGAATTTGCTGGGGCAGCATAAACATCAAATTACATTTTTTGCTGGGAGAACTGCAATTCTACGAACTGATACCATAGCAAGACCTCTTTAGTGGGTTTGATTGCATTAGCAGTGCAAGGCCAGGTACTTGTCCTTTTGTGAGATCAGCTTCATGTTATTAATCTGCAGAGAAAACTACATTCAGATGGATTTATCAACATTCTCTGTGTTATTTGAAATATATACTGTAAACCCTGTGGAAGCAAGGAAAATACTGTGTGTAACAATAAAACTGCAAATCAAACTCCCAAATTTCCATGGGGACTAGCAGATCTTCACTGAGCTGGAGTGAGCAATGGAGATTTACATCACCTGAGAGCTCAGTCCATTATTTCTGTAATACTATGTAAATCATCGTAAACTGTGACAGATGCAGCATTAACCATGAGCTGCTAAAACTTAACCAGGGTCTCCCTCAAGCCTTGCTGCTTCAATCAGTGCTATATATAACACTTCTGGAATAAACTGCTCTTTCGTTCCAAATCCATCAAATTTTATATTTTGCCTCTCCTTGAAGTGATAGATTTTTGGCTGGGACAAACTTTATAGTCAGGTCTTTGCTGGTCCTAGGCTAGAGTTCACTTGGAGAGTACAGCCTTCCTTTGCTTCGGAGGGCACGTGAGATTTATGTGAGAATCAGGTAATCTGATGGGGGAAACAAGTTCCCTCTCAGCCTGGAGGGTGAACAAGCTGATACTAGATGAGGATGAAGGGGAAATCCAGAAAAACCAAGAAGGTAACTGCCAGAACAAACTTTCCTATCCTTTGCCCTGCAGGCAGCTAGAAGGGTGTGCAGAAAGCGGAGCAGTGCTTTCACACGCTTCAGCAGGACAGCAGCGCTGCCGCAGTACTGCTGAGAGAGGCTGGACGTCTCTCAGTGCAGAGGCAAACAGCAGCTGCTTTTGCAAGGAGCCACTCTTCGAGCAGGCACTGACCATCTTAGGAAGTGAAAAAAATAAAATTACACTAACTGCTACTCAGTGCTTTGAAGTAGCCTTGCAGCACAACCCCTCAGAGACAGGAAACTTCTCTCCTTCTCCCACTGCTCTCCATAGAATCATAGCGTCATAGAATCAACCAGGTTGGAAGAGACTTCCAAGATCATCTAGTCCAACCTATCACCCAGCCCTATCCAATCAACTAGACCATGGCACTAGGTGCCTCATCCAGTCTTTGAAGTCAGACAAGGCATTTGGGAGCCATGTAGTGAATCTGTTCTTTGGGACAGAACCTGAAACTTTTCATGCAGTCATACAAAGACATGTGAGAGAAGCAAGAGAATATTTAACTTGCCCTCCAGCCTCTTGAGGCAGAAGCCCATCCTGTCTCACTGCTGTGCTTAACCACAGTCTTTTCAAGACTTTGGGTGTCTGATTGTTCTACCATGCAGAAGTGACATCCTTTTCCAGAGGAGTTTGGGAAGCCTTGCGAAAATGGTATCTGCACTGAGGATCTCATGCATCCAGAAATTCTATCATGCTGCTTCAATGCTGCTGCAGCACTGGCTTTTAAAAAAATCACTTTCCCATATGAATTGAGGCTATTTTGAATCTCTTCTTGAATCATTATCGTTAGGATTCCAGTTTTTACGTTTTCTCTGCAACAGGCAGTGTTGGAAGTATTTTCCCCATAAATGGACAGGCTTGAGAAATCATAAGTGCTGAGACTTCAGTCTGAATCTCACAAGAGTCTCAAAGTGCTGCAAAGGCAAACAGTAATGTTGAACAGACACATAAGAGGTCCAGTAGGTTTCAGAGGAAGCATTCATTATGCAGTGGTGATTGCATGCACAGGTCTCCATGAGGCGGTACCCATTATAGTCATGTGTGGAGCATTAGCATATTAATTCTGTGGCAGAGGCAATGCTAATATGGTCTCCAGTCATTTACTGATTACTAAATAATTTGATTTTAACACAAATATACTCCTGATTAATCACTTTTCCCCATAAGAATGGAAAGCAGGTCAGACCACAAACCATCAATAGCAACTTCTCCCAGTACTTTGCATTTCTTGTGAGATGAAGTAGATAAATCAGGTAGTCTTTTCTCAGCTACAGTGTTCATCATTTGGATGAATGTGTCGTTTAGATCAGCAACATCCTCTATTCCCATAGTTAATGTGAAAAAGAAAATTGAAATTAAACCAGTTTTTCAAGTTGCTTGTTATGAAAAGCATTAGCACTCTGGAGCTCAAAGATGCTGACTCGACAGCACTCTCATAGATGAGAATTTCTTCAAGTAAATGAAGAAAAATAGGGAACAGGAAAGGAAAAAAAAACCCAAACCAACAACCTACATCATAGGGCCAAATCTCAGCTAACAATAAAGCTGCTCTAGGAAACACCGAAGATGAAGAGCTGAGAGAGAAGCACCTTACAACTGTCACAATTACATTGCCTCAGATCCACACCAGTGCCAGCATCTGAGGGTGCTTTAGCAAAGCCTGAGTCACCTCTTCAGACCAAGGTACGTGTGGCCTGTTTGGTAAGAAGGCTGCATTTGTTGTCAGCAGCAGGGTCTGCTAGGTGTACAAAGCTACACCAAAGGCTGAACAGGCCTAGAAGTCTCCCTGCTGCTTGTTGCAAGGTGGTAGAGTTTTGCTGCAACAGAGAAGGAGATCCTGTGACAGCTATACCTGTCCCCCTCGAAATTTCCGTGCCGTCTTTCTCCTCCAGCACAAAATTTCCTAAGTGCCTCGGAGAAACAAAGCTTCTCCTAAGAACAGTTTCCTCAGAAGACAGTAGCATTGCTAGAAATTGTTGCTTGTGTGACTTGACCCACAAAGAACCTAAATGGTTGCAGATGGAGCAGACTTTGCATTTTCATTTGATTTCTCTTAGAAATTTGTAAGGGAAATATTAATAGCACACTAATGGTAGCAATTACTATAATGAATGTACCAGCTGGTACCAGCAGCTGAGCATACGTTTTGGCTTTATACTTTCCATGTACAGCGTGAGGTGGCTCTGAGCAGTTGCAATCACTGTCTCTCACTTTTCCTCTCTGAGGATTCTATTTTCAGCATGTCTCTGCTTGTGGCAAAAGAGATGGAGAGCTACTTCTGTAAATATGCCACCGCTCAGCAGGTCACTCACAGCTCTAAGAAACAGGCAATGTGTTCAAAGAATGGTCAGTCTCTCAACCTGCTAAGGTCCTTTCAATGAGTATGGTTTCACCACCAAAGCAAGTAGCTTTCAGTTGTGCATCGAGCAGTTTGCTCCTCCTCCTTGAAAAGAGAAAACGGGGTGGAGGAACTCCTGCAGGGGAGCTAAGAAGCAAGAAACAGATCTGCACAGTTGGAAACATTACAAATAAAATGCATGCCTGGGCTTCTGCAATCACCACACGCCTGCTCTGCCTCTGAACGGCCCCTGTGAGAGTTAATGAAACAGAAATGTGGCACAGGCACTAAGAAAGGGCAGAAAGGAAGTAAGAAAATTGTTCTGGCCCATCTTCACTCAGATTAAAGCCAGGATTTTAATTAGGTGTGAACTAAACTCCCACTCTGCAGGACATGAGCATCTAGCAGCTATGAGACTGGTAGGTCTTAGTCAAGCCCATGTGATGATGCCAGCCTCCCCAAAGGCAAGTCAGTTCAGGGGCTTACCAACAAATTCCCAAAGGCTGCCAAATTGGACATTCAACATTCCATTTTAAACACTTGGAACTGAAGTCTATTGAAATGCTTTACTGCATTCATATGCTCTTCATGATAACATACTCTAGGTACTAAGGAGCCTGAGGCACATCCAAGCTTCACCAGGAGCATGCATGAACAGAACTGAATTCAGGAAGCAAAGGAGGCATGAAAGGCAGTGGGCACTTCTGGTACCCACTTTACATGGTGAGAAAACTTAACGTGCTTCAATGACAGTGTCTGTCATCTGTCATCTTCTGAACAGTCAAGGATAATATTAATTGAATCAGAATTCTTTCCTTCTCTAAGAATTTTCAGACTTCTCTTTAAACCAGACCTCAGACTGTTACCCCACCACTCAACCAACATGGCAGGGGAGTACTTTGCTTCTCCTGAAGAGCTACATGTTCTAAAATTACCCCAAATCTTTCCCAGAACAAAACACTTTCAGAATTCACCCAATCCCCAGGCTAATGTCCTCAGCTACTATCACATTTGGACTTTGCCTGATGGAAAACTTGAGTCAAAGCTGACTCTAATGACCCCGTCTTCTAAACCAACAGTACTGGTTACTCCCCGTTCTTGTCCTGAAGGTCTTGCACTGTCATTATGAAACGTAATGACTGCACTTTTAACACTTCCTCTCTGTCAAATGCTTAGGGGTGAACAAACCACAGGTGTTACATTTAACGTTTATGTGCGTTCAGCAGGACATTAGGTAGCAACCCTCAATGTCAGAAATGGAAGAGAGAGTGTAAGGCAGGGAGCAGAAGGAATACACTGAGATTGTTGTTGAAGGGAAATTAATTTCCTGGAAGCAACAAAAGACAAAATAGTTTCTCCACACTAAAACAGAGCTTCAGGATCTTCACTGCTTCTGACATTGCTAGAATGCAAATCTCAAGTGCAAGGCTCAGAGAAAAACAAAGACAAGTAGCATATCTAGTAAGGTCTGCAAAAAAAACCAAAGGAAGAACTTAAAGGCAATCTGTCAGTGTAACGGCAAAGAGGCATAGTTGCTGACTTCAGCGAGGAGGGAGACAGCTGCATTTTGAACAGATGAGAAGCTCTGAAGAAGAATTGCTGGCAGCTGTGTTAGAAGGACATTAAAATAATAAAATCCTGTCGTCACAAGGGCAAGCATTGCAGATACAGGTGAGTCATAGACTATTTCAGGACACAGGCTTTGGAACTTCACAGCTCTAAGGGACACCTATAACCTGGCCTCACACATCTCTTTGTGGCAAACACACACGATCAAAGAGAGAGACATCCTCAGATGACACAGCTGCCACAATATCATTTTTAGACACCTTTGTCTTGTTCAATCCCAAGCAAGTCCTCGTGATGACAAGCAAAGAAGAAGTCCTGTTTCTGCTCAACCCGATG
Source organism: Tricholaema leucomelas (assembly GCA_013400475.1). Lineage (NCBI taxonomy): Eukaryota > Metazoa > Chordata > Aves > Piciformes > Lybiidae > Tricholaema lacrymosa > Tricholaema leucomelas. The sequence goes on along the minus strand of WAAF01018538.1, from coordinate 587,440 downwards.
AGTGCCAGGTTGATGGGAATATCGCCCTTGAGATTGTCTGCTACGTGTCAGCACAGCTATGAAGTCTCCTGTCTTCTAGTTTCTTTAAAGACATGTAAAAAAGCTCATGTTCTTACTCAAGATCTAGAGTATCACACGTAAATGTTGTGTGACTCCACCGCAAGACTGACGTAATAAAAGCTGTACAATAACAGCAGGTGTTCTGATAAGGCTTATGTCTTTCAGAAAGTATGAAAAATGAGATCAATAAATGCAGAGAGAATTGTGGCAGATGAAAAAAGAAATGCACTCAACATTAAAAATTAACATAAGCTTCAAGATCATTTTGCCTGGCCTTTTTCTCCGTGCGTTTTAACAGTCCCAGCTGTCACACGAGCACGTACACCATGGGACTCTGCCTGACTGCGTTGTGACAGGATTTGACTATTCACTTCGCGCTAGGAAGAAGGTGGCTCGCAGAGCGGTGACGTGTCACCCTTTGGGGTTTTTTCCCCTTTTTTTGTTTTTTCCTAACTGCATTATCTGCACACCACGGAAGGTGTCACAGCCTAGCGGAAAGGCGCCGTACTGCGCATCAGGACATCTGGATTTGTCTCTTGGCTCAGCCAATGCCTCACGCTGACCTTGAGCAAGTTTTTAATCCATTTTGTTCATTGAGGACGGGGTTGAATCTAACTTGCATGGAATATTATTGTAGCACTTTTCTAGAAACACAGAGATATTCTGCCGCGGATTGTGCGGTCAAAATCCAAACACAAGAATATCTTTCCCTGAATATCATAGTTTTAATTGTGTTGCGATGACTTAATATTTACACATTTAGAAGGTAAGTACTGTGGCATTTTAGAAGGTTGGTATGAATGGCAAAGCTGACAAGTGCTTGCATATCATTCTAAGTAAAACTGCTTCACATTGTTCTGCTGACTGTAACAACTATAATTACTCTTTTATTCAAAATGCTCAACATGTTTCAAGAAAGAATACAAAATCTTCCCTTGGTGTTCTGATGATCATGCTTTCCACAGAAGAGCACATCCTTAAGTAGTAGAACATGTAAATTAACAATATGCCAAGAGCTGCTCTAAATAAATATCACCCTGTCATTTGCAGTTAATTTGACTCAGTCTGACAGTCCTGAGCTATTAGACTTCTGAGTAGAGAGCTTAGAGAGAAGAAGGTAACAGACTGCCAGGCTGCTGCTTGTGCTTAGCAAACAGCGAGTTGTCCTACTCGCTGGGCTTTGCTTGCTTTTGTCAGTGTGCTCACTGTAAGCCCGTGGAGAAGGGAGGTGATTCTCCCCCTTTACTCTGCTCTCCTCAGACCCCACCTGAAATACTGTGTGCAGTTCTGGAGCCCCCAACACAAGAAGGACATGGAACTGCCGGAGCCAGTCCAGAGGAGAGCCACGAAGATGATCAGAGGGCTGCAGCAGCTCTGCTATGAGGACAGGCTGAGCGAGTTGGGGCTCTTCAGCCTGCAGAAGAGAAGGCTTCGAGGAGACCTTATAGTGGCTTTCCAGTATCTGAAGGGAGCCTACAGGAAGGCTGGGGAGGGACTATTGACAAGGTCTGGTAATGTCAGGACGAGGGGGAATGGGTTTAAGCTGGCGTAGGGGAGATTTAGACTGGATGTTAGGAGGAAGTTCTTTACAGTGAGGGTGGTAAGACACTGGAACAGGTTGCCCAGGGAGGTTGTGGATGCTTCCTCCCTGGAGGTGTTTAAGGCCAGGCTGGATGAGGCCTTGAGCAGCCTGCTCTAGTGGGAGGTGTCCCTGCCTATGGCAGGGGGTTGGAGCTGGATGATCCTTGAGGTCCCTTCCAACCTAAACCATTCTATGATTCTACGAAGAAAGATAAACCTGGGTCAGGCTGTTGCTTTGTTGCCGTGTTCAAAAGTTGCATTTGAAGATAGTCACAATGTTCTGAAACCAACTCAGTGTTTTTAAATTACTCAGCAGCTCACAGAGACTACATCTGTGAAAGCAATGAAAGTATTACTGCTTATTTCACAAAGCCAAGAATTCCTGGTCTGCTAATTTCCTGTGAAAAACTCATTATTGAGCTTCTGCTGCTTGCATTAACATTAGGAGAATACTTAATTGTTTTTGCTTTAAAATAGTTACCTCATGCAAATCTAACATGGGAACACGGATTTTATGGAACAGATAACATGTTCAGAAATAAATAAATTCATAGGCATGCTTTTAGATCAGTGGGACATGGAATAAAAACCTCAGGTGAACACAAAATAAGACATTTCAGTGTCAGGGCAGCCTGTTCAGGCCATGAGCGTGAGCCCTAGTGGAAGTTCATTTCTGGAAAATACTTGTTACTTACACTAACAATTAGACTGCCACGATTAGTGAAGCTACAATTAGACTGCCACAATTAGTGAAGCTACAATTAGACTGCCACGATTAGTGAAGCTTCAGAGTAACTTTTTGGAGAAGAGAACTAACAGATAGTTTGGAATTAAAAGGAAAAAAAAAAATAGAGCACAAAATACAAAAGCCTTTACCTCAACAATTCAAGACGTGTTTCATCCCTATTTCCAGTTCTGTGCACAGTCCTAATCCATTTCCAAAAGGATACAACAACTAGAAAGCACACTGAAAGGGAGACAAAACTCACCAGTAATTCGTTTAGGGAGTGCTGGGTGACCTCATGCAGAAGGCTGTGCCTCTCTCTCCCACTGAAGGGGTGTTCAGATGCTTCAGCTCCTCATAGCCACTTTAGGCATAGGGAGCAGGTTGCTCAGAGAAGGTGTGGGTGGTCCATCACACTGTAAGTGTGCTAAGCTAGATTGGATGGGGCTCAGATCAACCTGATGTAGTTGAAGATGTTCACACTTACTACAGAGGGTATGACTAGAAGACCTTTGAAGGTCCCTTCCAACCCAACTCAACCATTCTATCTTTCCAGGAAAAATGTATAACTTTGCCTAAAGAAAGAAAATCCATAAACCCTAGCTTTTATAGCATGGCAAAAGGAGAGCTGAAGCTAGCAAAGGAAAAGGTTTGCTACCTGTGATTGCTGTGGAGAATACAAGTGGGGAAGGATACGTTTCCTCTTCCTGGCATTTCTTGCCGTGGGATATTATTGGATGCTGTGACTTCTAAAAGCTTACACATGTTCCAAACCTGGTTAGGGAGGAAAAAGTAAAATCCACTGTGTGCTACAAAGCTGCTGCCTCCAATTCAGAAGTGCCTAAGGGGCAAATGACTGCAGGCTGGAGGAGCAGTACAGCCTAAGTGACTGGTGCAGTGGATGTGAGCAGGAGAGCACGGTGCGTTCTGCAGGCAGGCATTTCCTACTCACCCACTGCTGGCAACAGAGTAGGCTCAGTGCATCCCAGGCAGACCCAGCACAGCCTCCCTGTGACCATTTCACACTCATTACTCAGGTGAAGAAATGTATTTTGAAGTTCCTTAAGGACCTCAAGTGTGTTACTGACCATGAGTCACTCTCTCAGCGACTGTGCAAAGCCAGTATTTCATTGCCACACACACACCATCTGCCCCTGGGTCATGCTCTGACAGCAGTGGGCAGGTACACGCTCAGGAATCGGCACACTCACTGCGATGTAAGAAGAGATAATTGTGGCCCAACACTTACCTTCCAAAGAGCCACACCAAATTGTGTTTCCCCCCTCACAATGAAAGAATAACATTTGAGTTGAAAAATGCTAGAATTTGTTTCTGATCTCCGTCTCTGAAAATCTGAGTGAAGGGGGGGAAAGGACTTTAATATTTATTATGAAGACTTTGCTTGCCCTGGAAAACAGTCAAAAGCAGCTGTGAAAAATAAATATGTTGAGGGCAAATTCAGGCCCTTCTTAGAATAAGCTATAGTGAAGCAAAGGATTTGCCATTGGAATGGGCTGCCCAGGGAGGTGGTGGAGTCACCGTCCCTGGGGGTGTTCAGGAAATGACTGGATGAGGCACTTAGTGCCATGGTCTAGTTGACTGGATAGGGCTGGGTGCTAGGTTGGACTGGATGATCTTGGAGGTCTCTTCCAACCTGGTTGATTCTATTCTATTCTATTCTATTCTATTCTATTCTATTCTATTCTATTCTATTCTATTCTATTTGGGAGCATTGCTCCTACCTCACTGTCAATTGTAAAAGAAAGGAGAAAAAAAAGCAGCAAGCAGAAAAAAAAATCAAAACTTAATCCAAAATCCCAAATGCTTTCACTTCTTTCCTCAAGCAACAAAAAAAGGTATTTATTTAATATTTTTAAAAAATGGGCCAACTAAACATGAGAATGAGTCTCTGCAAATGCATGAATACCAAGGCTTCAGCATTGCTGTATTAATGTTTGAATTGGTTTTTACAAACACATCAGCAAACATTTCTCCTTTGCATGCACTCTGATGTTTTTCACTGGCCTGGGCAAATGTTACAGGTTCAAAATCTGTCTAGTTTAAGCTCAATGTTTTCTACTTTTGCCACACTGAGCAATCCAGATGGATGGTTTAGAGACTAATAAGCTTTCAAAGATACCTAGCTTCATTAATTTCTGTGCTCCCATTTATCACTGCCAGACTGCAAGGAGGAATGGGAGCAAAAAGAAAAAGTGTAGGGCACAGAAGATCTAAGGATTACTTTCAGGTTTTGTTTCCTCCCCCCAAACTCTACTGCAGCTATAAAGAGTGAACAATCAAGTGGGCTGATTAACTTCTAGAGCTACAACAATCCAATTAGTAAACCAAAACGATACACACATGATAAAAATAATACATGAGACAAGATCAATGCTACAAGAAGGTGCCAGGCAAAAACTGTCCCTCCAGACAAAAGTGAAATAAAAATACTTCCTCTGTTCCCAGCAACGCTTACTCTGATTTCCTTGCAGGTCAAGGTAGCCTAATTAGCACTAAATAAGGAACACCCAGAAGAGTTTGTTCTATCGTACAGTTTGTAAAGCCTTTAAGCAGGTGATTCACTTCACTGAGCTCTGGAGTTGGAAAACCAGGCTGTTTTGGTGGCCACGATGCTGCCCCCTCTCCCAGATGGGAAGGTGTAGCAGCCCTTATGAAATTCCAGCTCCTGGATGATGTTGCTTTTTAAATCCCCGTCTTGGTTTAAGCCTAATGAAGAAATACTTCTGCCACATGTTTTAACTGCAAGTCCTTTACGGTCTTTCAGCTCAGCCCTTCGTCTGATGAAGCACCATCAAGTGGCACAGCAGAGGAAAAACAGGCTGAATACCAAAGAGAGGAAAGCATTTCTGGTGCGGTTCTGGGCTAGGCTGGCCAGAGGAGCCTGTGGCGCTGGTGGGCTGGGCAGAGGCGGAGGCTGGACATTCACACATTCACACTCCCAGGCCACGCTATTCATCCTTCCTGCCACTATTGCCTTGGTGCCAGCACGACTGCTTGCTACGGTTAAACAAAAATACAAGTAGCAGGAGCAAAAGTGCAAGGGAGACATTTCCAACAGAAGATTTAAAGAGAAGAACCACGGAAAGATAATGCATATCCCTCATTTCTTTGAATAAAAACATTCCTACCTGGTGTGTTTGTGTTTGAGATTGTTTTGGGAATACTTAGTTAAAGCCATGTTTGAGAAAATGCTGAGAGCTGTCAGCAGAACCCATGACAAGTATTTATAGAAAACAATTTTTAATATGCTTGAAAGATAAAGAGAGCTTTGGAGAGATGCACAGAAACTGAATGGGAATAGATCTTTTGAATCCAGACAAGATTGAATAAAGAGTTTTATCTGTTTTCCTGACATTAAAGCCTTTTCAAGTCACCGGTAACAAAAATGCATCATCAAGAGAGTAATTAATTTCCACTGTTTTCCAGTTTTTGCAAAATGGGTAAATGATTCAGTAACATGATTTGAACTTGAACAGAAATCAAGCTCTAAAAATTTCATCTCATTCTCCTCCTTTTTCTTTCCTGGTCATCATTTCCTGAGCATTTTTCCCATTAACTTTAATCACTTCATTTGAACTGACATTAGACAAATCATCTTATTTGCTGATACTTCTTAATAACCACACTCAACTTGATCCTTGCAACTTGCTTATCTCTCTGGTACAGTTCTTCTAGCTCCAAACTGACTGTAGTGAGTTGCTGCCTCCCTTATCACATACTGCTTTCTGAATCAACATGAAAAGCTCTATTTTTTTTTCCTTCCCATAATACACCTTCCTTTTTCCTAGCCTGGCTGAATCCCTTTTCATACACTCCTCTTCTACTGATGGGGATCCTTCTGTTTTTGCCAGCCTACCTGTCTCACCTACCCTCACTGGCTTCATCCTACTTGAAGCTTCAGATTAATTTCTTTTAATCCTTCATCGTAGACTGTTCCTTGTTAAATTAGAAGGGCAGGCTAGGACTTTTAAAACATTCCTTCAGCACTCATACGAGAGATGTCATTATTTGATTAAGTTGTACACTTAGCATTTAGAGTAGCCAACAAGCTGCTTAAGCAAGAGTAAAATAAAACTCTCTAGAGAAGTCCATCCTTCCTCCAAAATCCAAAGAGAAAACTTATTTCTATCCAAAGACATTCTTCAAGTGCTTTTGGATAAACATGAAGGACCTAAAACACACAGCTTGTTCCAAAGGTGATTTGCATTTTACTTCCAGAGCAACTGGAAGAGGAAATCAGTGGAAGCCTGTGTAAGCAGCCTTCAGAAGATCAAAATCCTAGAACTGCAAGCTTATTTTACCAAAGAGGACCAGACATCAGGCTTCAGGTTCATTTGTGACAACTATTTATTCATAGCTGTGCGCTAGCTGTGTCAGGGTCATGAACTGTCACTCTTTCAGAAAACCAAAATGACTTAGTCCACTTGGACACTGTGCAGGACAGCGAGATGAGAGGCTCCCTGGCTTCTCCATTTACCTTCCTAATGTGATAAATAGGAGCATGATTCGTGTTAGGAGGAAACAAAAGGGGGGAGATGTGCCTCCCTGGGATGGACAATGAGTGCAGGAACTAGCAAGTTACTTCTTACTGCACTTGTGCCAGGGGGCTCGGAGTGGGGAAGGTTTAGGCTCGAGGTGAGGAGAAAGTTCTTCACTGAGAGAGTCATTGGCCACTGGAATGGGCTGCCCAGGGAGGTGGTGGAGTCGCCGTCCCTGGAGCTGTTCAAGGCAGGATTGGACGTGGCACTTGGTGCCATGGTCTAGCCTTGAGCTCTGTGGTGAAGGGTTGGACTTGATGATCTGTGAGGTCTCTTCCAACCTTGGTGATACTGTGAGACTGTGATACTGTGACACACAGCGAAGTCCACCAGAGGTGACCAGACAGTGCAGGCACATGAGATATCTCTGTCACAGCAAGAATTTCAGGGACTTGTTTGCATACCTGATACATATGCATGAACTGAGTGTATAAATGGGACAGGCTGTCATGTGCCCATTGCATGAAGCTGGTAGAGCACAGACTCCCCTCATGCCCAGCGCTGCTTGCTTTCTTTTTAACAAATCAACTTTGGTACTGATTGGTTTGTGCCTGAGATCATTTATAACACCAAGGAGTCAAGACTCACCACTGCATAACCCAGTACATTCTTCTGTGAACTGTCCTTCGGCCCTAGCTTGAGGTCTAGCAGTTTTCTGGTGTAACACTGGGGGATAGCCTTCTCACACCCCATTGCAAGGATCCTGACTGCTAACTCTCAGCATGCAGCACAGCATCAGCTTCTTTCTGAGGGTGCTGTGAAATACAGTTCCCAATCGCATTCCTGAACCTCGCCACTAGAGCAGCCATGATAGTCCATCTAGCCTAAGACAGGGTAGGAAAGCCACTGCCACCAGCCCTGTCCCAAAAAGTGCGTCAATGTCTGAGCAAGGCCAGATGGCCAGGTGTCCCCACTACCCTGCTACACTAGGGCTGCTCCTGCCTGAAGCAAAGCCTTAGAGACATGGGGCATGACTAGAAATGTTTTTGTAAGGATTTAGTCAAAAGTAAAATATTTTCAAAGCAGCTAAAAGCAGACATGATATGTAAAAGGAATTGGGACATTTGAAAGATGCTGCATTGTTTAGGTAGCACATTCAGGTGATGGATAATGGAGTTTCCATTGCAGAAAAGCTGTCATCACACTTCCCTTTGAAACAAATAATACTTGCTTGACAGTTTGCTAACAGACCTATTACCACATAAGGCTTGGCAAATTCTGAGCATGCTGTTTTCACATTCTGGCCATAAGTCAACTACAGTACTGGAGATAAAAAGATCAGGAGATTTTGGAGTGGATCTGGTGTGGCTCAGGATTTTTTTCCTATGAGGACAGTTTAAGGCGCAGACAGGCTTTGAAATACAACCAGCTAATAATTGTTCTGTGGTTACAGCAGTCTGATAATTCACCCTCACTTTTTAAATCTGCAGTTGTGACCGAGAAGATATTGACCTTGTAGGTTGAAATAGTTCAACACTCATCACACTATGAGCTGACCACACATGAACCACAGAGCTCTTCCATTGACCTCTGCACATTCATTAGCCCCAACCCAGACTGCTCATCTCTTCAGTCCAGCTGGACCATCATCCTAGTAATAAACCTTTAGGCAATCCAGTCTGAATTTCCTGGCCAGTCTCCATGTCCTCTGCTGGCCTGTCTGGAAGAAGCTCAGCATGATTTCAGTGTGCTTAGGCACACGAGCCACCAAAATGGTATCAGTTCTGTACCAGTGCCCTCTAGACTTAGACACTGCTGCTCCTCATCAGGACAAAAGAGTCCAGGCAACAAAGCTATGAATATCCCATCTTGTATGATCCTATATGTTCGTTCTTTAGGTGCTCCATGAGTGCTCCAGCAGTGCATCACATGGACATACCTTTGGGGTAGCATTGCCCTCTTCCTTGCCCAGTGGAAGAGAGCCTTCAGCCTCTGGTGTTGTATTAGCAGTAACTAGATCCCTTAGTGTTGGAAGGACACAAAAAAAACCCCAGAACAATGACAGGAGGAAAAGGAAAAAAAAACAAACCTAAGGCCTTTGAAGCCACCTTGTAGGCCTGGTTAGTCAGCACACATTGCTCTCGACAGTTGCCAGTGCAAGGAGCAATGCATGAGGGGACCTCTCCATTCTGTATTTGCTACAATACCTTTTGTCTTCTGCACTCTTTCCATGAAACACACCTTCTGGCCAGAAATCTGCAGCAGGGGGGCTCTATCTTCTGTACTCAAATATTCTAACTTTAATAAGTGAAGCTGTTTTTTGCTACCATAACTGGAAAAGTTCTTGTGCCAATAATTTCTACACTGAAAGGTGGAGCTTCAGTTTTGTCTCTTCCTGAGGAGTGGCCCCATAAAGTCCAGATGCCTTTTTAAAAGATAAATACACATGCTTCAAAAAAAAATTCAGCTTTGCAAAGGCTTAGGCATAAAAGTTCCTGATTTGGTCACATCTTTCATAGTCCTCTGAACCAAAAATCCATCTACAAACCTTCCTGATAAGCCCTCTGCGTGCTTTATCAATCCCGGTTTCCATCTTATCTTGCCAACCAAGTAGCAGCACTCTCAGAATGACAAATGCTATCTCACTTCTGGAAGTTGCTGTTCAAGGTGACCGAGAGAGACAGAAGGAAAATTAATTTTCTCCAGTATTGTTATGGCTGATTTCTTACTCAGCAGTGACACAGATACCCAAACACATAGATAAATGCCCAAGAAAGGAAATCAGATTCTTGCCTCAAAGATTTCTGGAGGTGGCAATAAGAGACTGGATGAAAGACATCAGTACAAATATCTGAGCAAATTCAGTAATTCAGAGACAAACCAGCAAGGTGTCTGATCTTTACAGTAAGAGTAGCATTCTGTAGACTTTTGACAGAAAGCTAGGGCCACGAAGATGCTCAGAGGGCTGGAGCACATCTGATATGAGGACAGGCTACAAGAGTTGGGGCTCTTCAGCCTGGGAAAGAGAAGACTTCGAGGAGACCTTATAGTAGCCTTCCAGTATCTGAAGGGAGCCTACAGGAGGGCTGGGGAGGGATTATTTACAAGGCCTTGTAATGACCGGACAAGGAGTAAAGGCTTTAAACTGGCAAAAGGGAGATTTAAACTGGATGTTAGGAAAAAGTTCTTTACAATGAGGGTGCTCAGACACTGGAGCAGGTTGCCCAGGGAGGTTGTGGCTGCTCCCTTCCTGGAGGTGTTCAAGGCCAGGTTGTCTTGAGGCCTTGAGTGACCTGTTCTAGTGAGAGGTGTCCCTGCCTGTGGCAGGGGGTTGGAACTGGATGAGCTTGGAGGTCCCTTCCAACCTAAACCCTTCCATGATTCTATTCTCAAATAGCATAAAAATGGAGTTGCTCTGAGTAAGTTTACAAATACCAACTGATACACAAAACGTGTAGTATTGTACATTCAATTAGTTTTTTTTCTGGACCTTGGTCTGTTTCAGGCTCCCATGTATTTAATGATGCTTATTTTCTAGGGTGGCTCAAGGCGACAGTGTGGCTTGGACTACTCTGAGTTGTACAAAAGATCAATATGGCAGCAGTGAGTAAACATTTAAAAGCAAACCTCAAATCTACAGCCAGCTCCTGTTCATGGACACAAACCAGTTTCGTGTAAACATGCCTTCAGTTTCTCAGGCTACTAATCAATGTTTTCTCCTTATTGTAGTTGTTGCAATTTGATGACAGCTTAATGAACCAAAATTTCAAGTCAATCTGAACTGAAAGCTGTATAGGCACACCTGATACTGTGTTTTCACACAGCAGGTACTTTGCAGCATGTTATTAATTACCATGCAGCTGACACTTCATTGCAGGCACAGAGTGCATTTCACCAGCACTTTACTGAATGCTTTCCAAATTACAGTTTCTAAGTGGCAGAGTGAAACTGGGAAACAGACCTCAGCCCCTAGGGTGGTAAGTAACACTGTACCTAGGCTGAACTTCATTTCCAGAATCAACAGCGTGAAGATTACTTGGCTTGCGATTAGCTTGGCAGCTCACCAGGCAAATCAGGTGGCCTCTTCTGAAAGGATTCAGCATTTTCTAGCACAGACAAAAGGTACCAGGCTGAGTCTGAAACAGAGGAGCAGCAGAAGAATGTGGGGAGTGATCAGCTGCGTGGGCTGTTAGCATTCCGCCTCTGAGTCTGCAATCTGACAGCAGATTTCCTTTAGGATACAGACACAGTTTGTCTGCAAGCCAGCTTGGTCTTCCAGAGGCACCTCACTGCTATCTCCCCACTTACGTTTTACTCCAGCTTTTCTCTAGGATAAGCTTAAAATACAAGCCCAATGCTGATGGTACAGGGTGAAAAGAAGGTGGTTCTGACACTCCAAGTAATGTGAACTGGAATATGATTTATTACATTAATTTGATATATTCCCTTGTGCTGAGCTGCACTCTGTGTGTGTGACTGATACAGAGATGCTGGAGTGCTGGGAAAGAAGACTGGCATTTTTGACAGATGGGTGGATGTTTTGCAGTGTTGAAAAAGAAATTACATCCTCTCAAAATGTCATTTTCTGTCTTGTGCTGGCATCCCCAGGCATCGTGTAGCTGCTGGCAGAGCAGCCTCAGCAATAAGACCCCGACTGAAGGAAACCACAGAATGCTAATAGCTGCTGCAAAATGTACAGCCAGGGAGGTCAGGGCTGATTGGGATGGCAACAATTGCTGGCAGTCAAAGAGGTGATTTGTTACTCCACTGCTGCTTCCTCATCTAGAAGGCACTTGCAGACTTCCCAAACTCACAAGATGAGGCAATTCTGGGGCTGTACACAGACATCAGGAGTTCAGCTGGCTACAGGCCAAGATTCCATCTAGAAGGCCAACTTCCTGCATCTTCCAAACTGTGCTGTCTTAATTCAGTCTTTTGACAAAGGAGTGACATGAACAACACCCAGTCTGGAGCTCCTTTTCCTTTGAAGCAAACGATGCAACAAGCATCATGGTCAGCAGGAAGGATCTGCAAGGCTCACTAGTTAGCCAGTGATATCCCATAGAATACTTTCAGATGTAAAACAGCTTTAAGATCATCTTTGGTGCTAAACCACATCCCTCGGCACCACATGTCTGTGCCTTTTAAACACCTCCAGGGATGGGAATTCAACCACCTCCTGTGGAGTCCCATCCCACAGGAGCTGCATTTTGTTGGTGGTGCTATATTCTCTCTCTGGCTTTAGATCTTGTTTGTAGACTAGTTATTTCAAAGGCAAGACTGTGCCTTGAGAACAGTGTTTTGCTCCCAGTTATCCACTGCTATAAGCAACAGTAAATCCAAACAATGTCACTAATGGTCCAAGTAAGCTAAGGCTTCTGGGCTGTGAAGCACAAGCCTTCACTGTTCAGACTAAGCGATGATGCTTTGCTGCTTACTGAGCATCCTGCATGGACGTTACAGCACAGAACTGCTAGTTGAGGGTGCGACAAGCTCCATCTCCATGTGGCCACAAATGCTACAGCAGAGAAGGCAGAGCTAGCATGGAGCAGGGACAGTCAGTTGACCTTCAACTGAATGACACCTAGGAATACTTCAAGCTAGGAGAATCCCATGAACCAGGCCTCAGTTCCCAAGATCCACTCAGCATGCTCCCCTCCCTTCCCCTCTCCCTGTCTCCCAGGCTCTGCTCGCTGGCATCCTAACAGGCAGCTCAGTGGAATTCAAACACCTTAGTGCTCAGCATCCAAAGTAGCCAGCAAGGGAAAGAAGATAAACTTTAAAAAAATCACTCACCAAACAAGTTACATCATCTCAGTAATATCTGCTAATTCTTTCCACCCAGAAAAAGATTTTCCACTTGCTGGCTATTCCCTCTCTGCCCACTTGAGAAGGAAATTGACACTAAAAGCCACTAGAAGGGCAAATCCTAACCTTTACTGAGATAAACCAGTTAACTTTCTCCTGAAGTAACAATTTTATCACAGCCTTCCCTAAAAGCAGCTTTGCTATACAATTTTGAGTGCCTCCAAACTCGTATTTAGCATCTTTTTCTATCTGTGCTAGTTTGAGCCTTGCTAGAATGTTTTGGTGAGAAGAACTAGATAATAGGCTGTAAAATGAAAACAATGGTGAGGTCTACTTTGCTCACAGTCTTGCTGAGATGTGTAGAAAGGGAAAGCAAAACATTAGATAAAGTCACTTTGCTTGGGCACTTCACTCTGGGCTGTGCTCTCAGCTCTTTGCCTGCTGGGGAGCTGAGGCTGCTGGCTGAACTCCTTCTTGCTTTCCAACCTCACCCTCCATTTGCTTTTGTGGCTGATTCACCTTTGCTTCTTAATCCCCTGGCCGAACCTCCATTCTTCCTTGGGACTGGGGTAAGGTTGAGAGAGGTAGGGGGAAGGTGAGGGGTGGTTGAGAGCCCCTCCTGGGGACTCAGGTTTCTGGGAGGGCTGTTGTGTTTCTGTATTACTTTTACCTTGTATATTTCTGTATATATCTGTATATACTGTAACTATCTGCTTGTCTATTGTGCCAGCTGTAAATATAAGCTTCATTCAAATTTCCAGAGCCAGCTGAGTCTAGTCTGGGTGATTTCTAAAGTGTGGGGGGGCAGGGGACACCCAAACCACCACACTCTCACAGTGAAGACGTTGATACATGATATTTTAACAACAACACCTAGATTAGTCTGTCTTCTGGGGGGAATTGACAGTGGTTTAAGAAAAAAAAACCTATTAGATAACAATATGGTTAATATAAACAGACCTGCCCAAATGGCACATGCATTCATTTCTACCATGTTGGAGTGGCTTTAAACCATTCCAAACCTCCTACTGATCCAAAAGAGCAAGCCACTGCATCTTCCACATGACGAGGCAGAGACAGCTTTTGGTGCAAGACATTGACTTCAGAGAGTCTGTCTCCTGCTTACAGGGTACTATCACAGCAGCCCAACACATCCTCTGAGAACACAAAACCAAGGTAACTCAATAGCCATTAAAATATATAGGCGCTGTTTGCCTAACTAAATACCACATCAGTGCAGCTAAGTGGCTTCCCTTGGAAAAAAACGCCTTTAAAAAAGAGCCACAGGTATTTAAGTGTTACCACAGAGATGTTAGCCCTGGAGAGTCAGTCTGACCTCCTGCCTAAAGAGATACAGAGCGTCACCCAGTAAGTGCTGCACCAAACCCAGTCGTTTGTTGTTGAAAGTCAAATCTGTCTTTCAGAAAGACAGCCAAGTCTTGATCTTGGGCACGTAGCAACACGTGGGCCATTACACAACAGAAGGTGATGTGCCGCTTCTAGCAGCGCGGGTACGTCACTTTGATAGTGACATTTAAATTGCCACAATTAACTCTAATGAAATCGACAATTATGCCTTAATGCAATAAGGGGCTGTAACACAATTAAGTAGAAGTTATCTGAGTGCTTTTTTTCCTAACATGCACATTCAGGCCTAGTACTTTGATCTATAATTTGGCAAGAAAAAGACAAAATGCAAACCCAGCGGCTTGGAGTGAATATCAATAGCACTGCACACTTGGCTTTCTTCCTCCCCTCCTGCCTTTGCTGCACAGCCTCTTATGAGGCCAGTTTCTCCATCTCTAAACAGGCTGTACCTCCACCTATCTTTCCTCAGGAGGAAAACACTCCCATGTGTTAGAAATCTCCTCAGCTACACAGGCAGAACTTAGCACTACCTAGTTTACCAGAAGTCAGGAGCAGGAGCCTCAAACCAAGACACAAGCAGCTGAATCATAGAATCAACCAGGCTGGAAGAGACCCCCAAGATCATCCAGTCCAACCTAGCACCCAGCCCTGTCCAATCAACCAGACCATGGCACTAAGTGCCTCATCAGTCTTTTCTTGAACACCTCCAGGGACAGCAACTCCACCACCTCCCTGGGCAGCCCATTGCAATGGCAAATCACTCTCTGTGAAGAACTTCCTCCTAACATCCAGCCTATACCTCCACAGGCACAACTTGAGACTGTGTCCCCTTGTTCTCTTGCTGGTTGCCTGGCAGAAGAGACCAACCCCCACCCAGCTACAGCCTCCCTTCAGGTAGTTGTAGACAGTAATGAGGTCTACCCTGAGCCTCCTCTTCTCCCGGCTAAGCAACCTCAAGGCTTTAGCTTCTCCTTACAGGGCTGTTTTCCAGTCCCCTCACGAGCTTCATCACTCTCCACTGGACATGTTCCAGTACCTCAGCATCTCTCTTGAATTGAGGAAGCCAGAACTGGACATAGTACTCAAGGTGTGGCCTTGAAGTACCAACATAGCTTCTGCCACCATGGTACAGAAAAATCTTGTTAGCCATTAATGAAGTTTTGCTCGGGGCACCATTAGTGCATCATCACAGTTCCGCACTGAGCCCAGACAAAGCATCTAAAGGACTTGACCAAGGAACAGGGAAGTCTGAAACAGACCACAGGCTTAAGCCAGACCTCTGGTCCTCAGTGCAGTTCCTTGAGTTCCCTCAGTCTTTGTGCTGACCAGGAGAAAATCCAAACAGATCTAAGAGTAGAGTCAGCTCCAACTAGAGCAGAATTGGCCTGATATATCAGGAGTATGCATCATTTCCTTTCAAGAGTAAAAAGGAAGCTCATAAAAGTCACAAATATGGACAGCAAGATACTTTGTAGAGGTTCTCAAGATGCTTAACCTTTTTTCTTAAGGAATGGCTTCTGGCTAAGCAGATTCACTCTTCTTAAAGGCATTCTCCTGCCAGGTTTATGGAGGAGGGTTCGAAAATCATCACCTCTGAAACACTGAAAAGTCTTGGAAGAAACTAAAGTATCCAAACTAATTTTTAAACTGATTTTTTTTTTAAATATAAAAAAAAATCCTTAGTGTTATCATGTAAATACTCAGACCTGCCAATACTGCAGTTTAGCACTAAATCAGTGTTTGCCATCTAGAGGGCATAGTGCAAGAACAGTTGTGGGCTCGCGATTTCCCCTGACAGGAAAGAAAGCAAGACCAGAGGAGTAACTGAAGGGCTAGTTTCATTTAGTTTATATTCTTTAAAATGGCAAGAGTTTTCTGTTATTTCATTCCCACAAGCCAGTTCTGCATTACTTTCATTTCTAGGAGCAAAAAAAAGGAGGGACTTGAAGGGAAAACTGAGTGTCATCTGCACAGGCATGGCTCTAATCTTAGCTGTGTATCTAAGACAAGCACAGAGTCTCCAACATATCTGAGACAACAAGCTCGGAAGACACAGCTCTCACTCAGAAGTGGCTCCAATCCATTTCCAGGCACTCATGTCATATACTTTGAGGTAACAAGAGCTCCAGTATGGACCATGAGCAGTTCCCAGTGCACAGCAGAACCTCCCAGCCAGCACTGCTCTTTTGGCAAATAGATAGTGGCATTTTCAGCCATGTACCATCCAGTATTTTCCAGGTTTGCCTCTTCCTCGAGTTAGGCTTGATCCATTTCTAAAGGGTTACTACCTCTTCTCCTTGGTTTGTAATGATTCCAGTAACAAGGATGCCTATTTTCTACCCTTTCACTAGCCTATCTAAACATAGCTGTTCGTGCTAATGCCACCTTCCAGTAAAAACTGGTTTTCTTTTAATTACATGCCAGGAGGTTATTCTTGGCATGGCCACATTATTTCTTTAGTCCAGCAACAAAGTCTTGTGTACATGAATACAGATAAATACATGAATATGTCTGCATTGCTCTTTTAATACTAGACTTGATAATCTGAGTGGAAAAATAGGTGATGAAATATTCTTGGCTGTTTCTAGCACTGTTGCCTTTGACTCTTGCTAGCTGCTGTCAGAAAAATTAGTGGAATTGTCAAACCTCTACCCTGACCTGAAACAACCTTAATCCTTTAGAAATATAATAATCCTTTAGAAACCAGGACTCCTAAAGCTTTTGAGTGCTATCTTTGCCCTGTGGTGTTTGGGTTTTGTTTTGTTCTGGTTTATTAAACAGAAATGGAGGAACTAAATTAAATATTGAAGAAATTCATTCCCCATTAAAATAATAAATCAAATCACTACAGTTAACCCATGCAAGTCTGATAAATGCAGAGCAGAGGGAAGGAGTAAAGCTATTCCATTGTAAAATCCCCTATGGGTTATGTATTTCCATTAATTCTTTCCCATAGACTCTGCCTCAAAGCCAGGGTAGTGGTTTTGTTATGTGGCCCATCAAAAACTTCTAACGTGGTACAGAATATGCACATAACCCTCCCATCAGAAATACAGAACTCATACAATCATAGAATGGTTTAGGTTGGAAGTAACCTCAAAGCTCATCCAGTTCCAACCCCCTGCCATAGGCAAGGACTCCTCCCACTACAACGGGTCCCTCAAGGCTTCATCCAACCTGGCCTTGAATACCTCCAGGGAGGGAGGATCCACAACCTCCCTGAGCAACCTGCTCCAGTGTCTCACCAAAACTCATCTAGCAGTAAGATGCATTCAACAGAGGTGGTTTTGAGAGGGGTGCAGTCAGCACCTGCTGAGCATTCAGCGAGCTGCAGTGAGGTCTCTCCAAGAACCAGCCTGAAGCAATGCAACACACCCTGCCGTCCCCACCTGGCCTGGACTTCCTGCCAGTGACTGTTATTAGTATCTACACAGCGAAGCCATTTTCTCAGGGTATTCAGCATTAGCCATGGATCTCATCTCATCTATGCATTTCGGTCACCTCCTTTATGGCCAAAGAAGCCAGGACACAGGCACTCAGCAACGGGTGCAGAGTGAATCAGAAAGCCAGTGACCAGGTCAAGAACAAGAGAAAGTTATAAAATCACTCCCAGATGATTTTTTTAGTTCCATCTAGAAGCCCCCATTAAAAGCTTGCCTTTGAAGTATTGTGAAATTCTAATGGTCTTCAGCCCCTCACACATTCTGCTGAAATGATAAGCATTTTGGGGGGGTGGGGGGAGAAATCAATATTGGTTTTCAATTTGCTCACCTAGATCTTGGACAATTTAATTCAGTAAGAATTAGGAGTAGCCATGTATTTCAGATTACATTCCTCTGTCTCCTCAGCTTAGACCACACAAGAAGGGTCGGATGGAGGAACCTGGGAACTACAGACCCATCAGCCTGACCTCAGTGCCAGGGAAACTGATGGAGCAGGTTATCTTGGGGGTGATAAGAGCTCACCTGAGGGATGGCAAAGAGCTCAGGTCCAGCCAGCATGGATTCAGGAAGGGCAGATCCTGCCTCTCCAACCTGATCTCCTTCTATGATCAGGTGA